>JAPXVT010000013.1:22356788-22366907 GCA_029823135.1 Acanthurus reversus | reverse complement strand
CTGTTACAACTTTGAAAAAAATAAATTTATTTAAAATCTGTTTTGTTTAGGGGTTTTTTCAAAGGCTCTACTAGGTGGTCTGGAACAAATAGCTTAACATAGCTTTGATCGTCCTACAAAATAAGTTTGATATTATGATGCTTTTTTCAAAGTTGTAACAGCAAAATGTGATGGTAATGACACGTGATGGTAATGACAATTTTCACTTTTTGGAGAAAAAGTTGGCTAAGTCTTGGATTTGCTAACCTAACTTGTTAGCTAGCACACAATGTGCAATGACTATATGTGAAAAAGGTGAAATTTCTTATTTCTGAACTAAAATACTCAATTAGTAACTTGTTTGGTAATGATACCTAATAAACATACTCTCAGATCAGGACATATAAATCTTCAAATTACTTACATTTGTGGACATGAAAAAGTCTCGCTTCTGCCATGACTGTTCATGTGCCTCTGTCACTTCTCATTTCCATGGCAACCACATTGTTGTTGTTTGAAAAAACGTCATTGCTCTACAATGTTCGGTGTGATGTAATGACAAACGAGGGACAGCCATATTTTACTATAAAAATGTGCAAACTGCACATATATAAACCATATGAATTTGAAATATGTCTTTTTACATTATGAGAAAATGCAAAGTAAAGCTTAAATGAATTTAACCATTTTATCTCCTCTATGAAAGCCTCCACCTGCTCTCTTTACATCCTGGCTTAACTGCTCAAAGAATGTTTTTACACCAGTGGCCTCAGCATTCTCCCCATTATTAACAGCTCCCTTGAAACCAGCTATGTCCCTCAATCTTTCAAATGTGCAGTTATGCAGCCACTTCTGAAAAAACAAAATCTGGATCCTTCAATTACGGACCAATCTCCAAACTCCCATTTATTTTTAAATCCTTGAAAAAACAGTGTTCATTCAACTGTCAGCACACTTAACACAAAACTACATTTTTGAAAAATTTCAGTCTAATTTTAGAGCTCATCATAGCACAGAATCCACATTATTAAAAATAACAAACGACCTCCTACTAACTGCCGACTTGGGAAACTGCTCCGTCCTTCTTCTACTAGATCTAACTGCTGCTTTTGACACCGTTGACCATTCAATACTCATTCACAGACTACATAATGGGCAGGAGACTCTGGTTCAGCCTTTAGATTGCTTTTTCCATATTTGTCCTACAGATTCTTCAGTGTCTCAATCAACAATTATCATCTTCATCCTCCACCGTCATGTCCTGCGGTGTCCCCCAAGGTTCAATACTTGGTCTAGTTCTCTTCTCCATTCATCTTTTGCCCCTCAGTCAGACTATTCAAAATTATAACATTTCCTCTCATTGCTACACTGATGATACACAGATTTACTCACCCCTAGAGCCCAACAATTTCAATTAACAAAAAAATCTCAAAGCTCTCCTCAAGATATCAAATCATGGACGGCTAACAACCTTCTACAACTAAATGAAAACAAAACTGAAGTCATTTTATTTGGACCACAGGTTAATCAGCAATGTTTCACCCCACCTTTGTTCATTGGCCTCATGTGTAAAATCACATACTAAAAATCTCAGAGTTATATTTCATCCTCAATTAAAATTTGATTAAAAAAAAAATCATTTAGTACAATCAAATTTGATGCAGCTTCGCACCATTTCAAAACTCAAACAAATACTCTGCACCTCTGACCTGGAGAAAGTTAATCATGCCTGTATATCCTCCCATCTCAACTATTGTTATTTATTGTATTTACACAATCCTCAATTTACCGTCTCCAACTAATACAGAACTCAGCTGCCAGAACTCTCACACAACCAAAAAAAGACAACACATCTCATCCATTCTTGTCTCCCTTCACTGGATCCTGGTTCAACACAGTTAACTATTGGTTAACTAATATCCTCACATTTATTACAAGTCATTTCATGATTCTGCCCCCTCATGCATCTCTGAACTCCTGTCCCTGCCACCTCATATGGGCACATAACTGTACATAATCTAACTCAATCAATCCACAGCTGTTTATCTTCCTCATTTTTATATGCCTTCCTTTTGTTATATTGTTGTTGATTATGTCTATTTTTTCTCACTTCTGTGTTGTTTGTTTCTGTTTTCGTTGTATTTTTTGTGTGTGGCATAAAACACTTTGGATCAGCCTTGTTGTATGTAAAGTGCTACAGCCTATGAAAAAAGCTGATTTGACTTGATGTGACAATTGACTTCTCAGAACAAGATGTGCGAAATCTAAACAATGGCAAACCAGGAAATAGAGCTGCAATTCTAGTCTGCTGCCACTGTCATCAAAAATCCCACAATCATGCAGTTGTTCACTGTCGGAGAGCAACTGAATGTAAGTTTATCAATCCTTTCAATGAAATAGGTTGCTTGGTATCTGTGGAGAAGAGGTGAACTATGGATTTGCAGTGTAAAACTGTGCAGTTTGCTGAGAGACTTTCAGTGTCTTTGTTTAGGGGAACCTTTGTTTAGGGGATACTGCAGACTGACAGACTGTAAAATAAGAACATTAATGCACTGACAATCCTTATATCAAAGCCATACATCAACTTTTAAGGAATTTCTTCAGACTTGGTTAAAATTGCCTTCTTAGTTTAACTAATGTGGTCTGAAGTGTTGTCATTCTCAACTCTGTGCCTCTCTAGTTGAATTTAAAAATTTGTTGGATAACATGTCAGAATTTTCTGATGATCTATTGATTTAAAGTCCCAGTAGGGAACCTCGTTGCATGAAATGTAAGTTATTAGGCTACTGTACATCATGTGTCATATCGTCGTCACTGTGAACTGTACAACAATAGCAACAACGTCAGCAGCGACACATTACCTTACTTTGCATTTCCTCCTTATCTCTCGGAGCCTCAGGCTGCCTCTCATTGGCGTCTCTTGAGTATTTGTCAGCTGGCTCCACAGGAGCCGTCCCGTCCTCCACAGGCTCGACGGCCGCGGCTCTCTTCAGGCTCCCACAGCCGCAGCCCGCTGCTGCCTGCGGGGCGGCGGCTTCTGGCTGAGCCCCGCACGATCCCTCATGACACACCGCTTTGCTCAGACAACCAAAGAGGAAAAATAAAGCAAAACTCCGCAACATACTTGCAGGACAGGGCTCAAGTTCCGTTCATGTTGTTGCTGTGCACTCACTTCCGCAAAGCCACGTGATCAGTCAGCTGGCTTCATTGTCACAAAATGTAACTCTTTCTTGTCCGGAGTAAATATTAATTATTTTCCTCTGATAAAAAATAGATGAAAGATTAGACTGTATACAAATTCCCATTGAAGATTGTAATAGGTTCCACACGTTTGAACGGAATAAAATCATTTATCTAAAGACACAATGGCGGTAATTATTCAAACAAAACCATAAATATGATGCTGAGCAACTTGTTTCAGATTAGAGACTTTTTCTTCCCCCTTTATCATAAAAATCAAAACGTCACGCTGGGGTCGTCAAAACATTTTATAATCCCATAGGTGACGGGATTGGACCACATGGACATCATTTCCCAGCTATCAACACTACGGCCGCTTGAAGAGAAGAAGAAGTGGCAGTGCGCCAGGCAGCTCAGCCAGCCAGTGTGCTGCCTGCTTCAGTGAACGCAGCCCCGAAACAGCGACAGGCGCGGAAAGGTGATAGAGCTGTCAGAAAAACTGGATTATTACAGTCGCCGACCGCTGGATCTCACCCTCGGCCCCGGCGGAGAGCAGGAGAGCCACAGTCATGTTGTCTTAGCCGGCCCGGAAAAAGCTGAACACCCGAGCTTTCACCACTAAACCGAGGTAAAGTTGCGCGCACAACTTGTACACTTCACCATCCTCTCTTCCTATCTCAAGCAGTGGGGGGGACAAGATTGAGTTCGCGTCTCCGTAAATGGTTAACAAAATGCTCACAGCTCGTGATGTGCTCGTTTATATAATAGTGGCCAAAAAAACATCCAAGAACAGCGAGTCTAATTTGGGACTGCTGTGAAACTGTGATTGCGGGTGCAGATTAAAATGACAGCCTTCCATTGGATGCGTTCTCTCAAGTTTCGTGTGTGTTTTGCGGTCAGATGAACAGGCCTGTAAGGTGGAAAACGAGCACAGTAACAGCTGACCACATCCTTCATGTCATTGATTTAAGTTTACAGATAAGTCGCGTTTATTCAGATAATCCACTTGTGGTTTATTGAGTATGAGTGATCGACTTCAGCGAGAGGCAGTGGTTCAAAATCGGGCAGAATGAATTCGACCCGCAGTGCCCACGTATATCAGCTTCAACCTGTTGCAGGTGCATAAACCTTCCTGGTACCTGCAGCTCCTAATCATTAACTGTCCTGCTAAGCCACAAATACAACACAATCAGGTTACAGTAACGCGAGGCAAAGAATTTTCCTGCAGCTTCTATGCAAATACCTCCAGCCAGAGAATGTTATCATTATAGTCTCGACCTCTCAGGAACCCCACTCCTTTCAAATCTGCACTGCCACCTAACTGGGAGCTCTGCAGCTGCATGGATCCCTGTGTCAGAAGTGAAGGAGTGGACTGACAGGATCATACCAGCAAACTGAAAGTAAAAAGGATTCTCAATAATAAGCTGAAAAAGTGCAAAACAGCAAAAAGTTATCGTGATAGAATCCAAAATAATGATTCTTCTGATGCTTTTTTTAAAAAAACTTCTGCCATGGCTATCAGGACTATAATGTGACCTTTTCAGTTATTTTCAAGTTTTCATTCATTTTGAATTCTTTCCTCTGCTGCAGGTGTTCCCTGCGAGCGCCAGACATGTCGGATAAGATGTCCAGCTTCCTACACATTGGGGACATCTGCTCCCTGTACGCTGAGGGATCCACCAATGGTTTCATCAGCACCCTTGGGTACGTCCATCTCACTGCTCGAACATGACGCGTGTGTGGGCCCACTTCACACTCTGTTCCACTGCAAGCTGAGCATTGTTCGGAAGGAAGAAAGTCACACAAGTAGTGGCGGCTGTTAGACATTTTTAGACAGTTTGATTGGGTGAGAAACGACTTTCGGTGCCATCACAAAAAAAAACATTTCCTTCGAATTTTGCATTTGTTTGCATGAGTAACAGGCGTCACTCTGGTGACAGAATGGCAATTAAGTAGTTGCAGCAAAGAGAGATAAATGGATGTAATTTTTTCAGTTTGTCCCACAGTTCAAAGCTGTGGAAACAGTGGGAGGCCCTTTGAAGTGGTGCTTTGGCCACGAATGACCCCACCGCCACTGATAGTGCTGGCAGAAGAGGAAATATAGGGGCGGCAAATGCACAGTTAATGATAAAGCGTGTGTTTCTGTGAGAGTGTGGCAGGAGTGGGTGTGGAGGGCAGAGTTAGAGGAAGAAAAACAATGAGGTAGTGCTGTGCACCAAACTCCAAGCTAATGGTAAAACTCTGTTTACAAGCCACTCATTCACCCACACAGTCGCAGCCATATTGTGTTGTTTATCCTCCCTCAAAATATGAGCAATTCTGATTTTCTGGAAGTAAGTCGCATATTGATCATGCTTTCTAGCAGTGGGGGTTGCAGATCGGTCTCACGCATGGATGTGTTGCTCTCAAGATATCATGAAAATATCACTCTTGCATCGCTGATTCACACCTGTTGCACTTCAACCTTTCCTCCTCTGTTCTGAGGGGCATTGCAGTGTTGTTTTTTACTGCCCAAACAACAAGATAATCACAGGAAGGTGCAGCATATTGTGTCTTGCATCAATAGGGCTGTCAGTGCCATTGGCTCCGTGTCCAGGACCTCCCCTCCCGGCTCATGAAAAATGGAATGACCTCCAGCAAAGACTGAGTCATTATCGAGACACTGTAGCCTTTCTCGAGTTCCAGCGCTTCCCACATACACACACACACACACACACACAAACACGTGTGCACGTATTTGCTAAACTGTCCTGACAGTTTTGGCCTGGAGCCATCTTCTCCACGCACAACCACCAACTCAGCAGCCTTCTTCAGATCATCTGCCCTCAGAGGAAAGAAACAATCCTGAGCAGAGAGATAACTTCTGCAGCTGAGCAGCATTCCGTGCTCCTGTTTGGTAACAGCAGAGAGGGTCTGTAAGCAGATGAAAGGTTAAAAATGTTAAAAATGCAGCTTTGTGCAGCTCAGCTGGACCTGTCCTGTTTGCTCAAAGGTGTGACTATTAAACTCATGTTAATGACCAACCGCCCGACAGGAATTATTATTTGCATCATCCACACATGCAGATGACCGTGCACAACTACTTTATCGATTCTCCCTGGATATTTTCTCACTTGTTATCTGAGTCTGCCGTCTTTGTTCCTTGAGGTGTAGCGACTGGAGGGGTAGACAGGTCTGTTTGGACAACTGCAGACATTCTTCGGGAAAAGGCCTGAAATGGATGTGGGATTTGGCCTGTGTCCAGACAAGTGTTATTCTAAGCTAGTAAAAGCTAAATTTGTCACTAGAAATTCCAGCCTGCCAGCAGGTCATCTAATTCACTTTTCATTGTTGTGTGGAGCAGAAAAACACCAGCATTTTGTACATGCGAGCCTTTAGTTGGGAATGCTTTGTTTTGACCACTACGATGTTAACAGGCGCCCATTCCAGTTTACACATGAAACCGCAGGGATCAGAGAGATGTGGTGGCATGCAGAAGCCCAGAAACCTCAGTGAAATAACAACCTCAGAACTTTCTCATAGTGTTTTGTTTGATTTTTAATTACACGACTAAACGATGATACGAGTAGTAGATTAAGTGTTGCATTAACTGAGACAAATAAGAAAGCATTCTCTACTTCACATTTTTCAATCGTTAAGATCGATGCTTTGTTTAAAAACTTTTTTGTTTAAAAGTACTGTAAAGTTTTGGGGGGGGGAGGACATTTTGTGATTTAGTTTGACATTCACTAGGCTAAATTGTCAACTAATTAGTTAAGTAGGGCTATTCTACTGATTAAATGGTTGGTTCTGTAAAATGACCAAAATATGTAAAAGGAAATCACCCATTTTTTTGTGTGTTAATTAGTCTTTAGTAGGACCTGATGGATATACTGGTTTGCAGATGTTATTGACTGATTTTGGCTGGTATTAAAACAGTTATTTCAGCTGGAAAAAATTGAACTATTGACTGATTAATCTGTTTGGTGATGTTATCTGCTGATATTGGCCTGTTGCAGATATACTGATACTGGCGTATATGTTCTCAGATACGCGCCGATATTAAAACTGTTTTCTAAGGGGAAAAATACTTGGACTTGTAATTTAAAGTGATGAAATTATGTAGTTAGTCCAGCAGAGGGTGGACCTTTATTTAATGGCTAATAAGTAAAATGTTTACTGCTCAGTGCACCAATATTTGTAATAAAATTTGTTGAGATGTAAGATATCCTGCCTCCATTCCCTGTCTTTGTCACAAGTATTTGATAACCACATTTAGCCGATTACATCAGCCACATCAGCCTCGGATATCAAAATTTTCTGCGTTTTAATACTGGTATCGGCACTGGCCCCCAAAATCCCATATCAGTCAGTTGTTCATATCAATATTTAAAGTGTCCCCCCCCCCCCTTTTTTTTTTAAGAACAGTCCACACCCAAAAATTTACAGTTTACTATCACATACAACTAGAAGAACCATCCAAGATTCACATTTGAGAAACTGGAACCCCCAAACTGAACTACAGAATAAATAACCAGAATATCATAACTTGTAGCCCTTTTGTAAAATGGAAAGGTGGCAGCTGGCTGTGCCGTCCATAATTGGTTTTATTCACTCAAGCATCCTCACGTGGAATCTCGCCGGCAGACACCTCCACAGATTTCCTGCAGATTTTAAACAAACAGAGATGCTGCTTGTAAAACACGTTTGAGCGTCATGTTTTCGTGTTCTTGAAAGATGTTCGATTGAAGTCCAGGTCAAGCACTTTCCCGCTTATTTATTTACAAATTTGTTTATTTGTGCGCTGAAGTTGTGTTTGGTTTGAAAATGACTGGCCAATGGTTTCACTGATTTTTGCTCTTTCTGTTGCACATTAAACATTGCATTTTTATGGCCATGTGTCAACATTTAATGCTGGTCTGCTTTTCCAATAAAATGTTTACACTTTGTTTTAAACTGTTGGTGATGACGATGTATCTCAAATTCAGAGGTTCCTCTAAAATCTATTTATCATATCTTTCAGCCTGGTCCAGGTAATTCTAGGTTGTTTTCATGCACTGTATTTGTGATTTTTTAAATTTTTTTAAAATGAAAAACAATCTTCATTATCACACTACAAGCAAAATAAACTTCCCCTGCAAATTTTCATCCTAGATCCAAGCTGAAAACTGCAAATTAACATCTGCAGATTCCCTTTGGGCCTGCTCATATGAGGATACATAGATTATGTACCTGAAAAAAATATTAGCAATGCGCAAACAAAACACAGAAATCTGATCAACAGTGTTGTTCTGTGTCTGTCCACAGCTTGGTGGATGACCGCTGTGTCGTCCAGCCGGACACGGGGGACCTCAACAACCCTCCGAAGAAATTCAGAGGTAAGAGACACATGGAGTCGACTCCCCTCGTCCTCCTGAGGCCTGACAGCATCACACTAACTGCTGTCTGTTTATACTGTGGGCTCTGCCAGAGAGACGCTGCTGAATGTGTTATGCTGTGTTTCTTTGGTGACAGCCACAATATCTCTGCCCGCTGCACTTCAAACAGAGCTGCCTTTGACAGTGTTAATAGTGTGTGTCTGTTTGTTTGATTGCTTATGCATCTATGCATGTGTTCGGAGCTGTGTGTGCTCGCTGGCGCACCTCGTCTGTGAAGGTAGAGGCAGCTGGAGAGAATCTGCTCTGATGTTAATTTGTTTGAAAACAACACACTTGAAAAGCTGCTTTTTTCAAGCAAAAGGCCTTGAGATGCCTCTTTGGATGAACGCTGCTATTATTAGCTCTCATACAGGAAGTAGAACTCAGGACCCTTGGTTCTCAGGCTAGAGGTTTATGTCTCTGGGGAGAAGTCTGGCCCGACACTGTGCAGAAAGTGGAGTGTATTTAAAGACTGCTGGAGTATATCCTATGGATTCTCGTACAACATATAACTACTTTTTCTCGGTCATTGTTAAAGAAATATTTTATTGAGACATGCAGCGTTATCAGACTGCTACTAGGTAAATTATGCCTGATAAATTAAGAAAGCTTTTATATTTTCCTGTCTTATCACATTGTTGCTCTGCAGTTTTTTATAGCTATTGATCGCTCAGATCTTTTGACCTTTGTAATGTCATGCAGCTTGTTTTTAGAGAGTGAGCATTTAACATTATACATGTTCACACTTGGCATTTAGGGTACTATCTGCTGTCTCAAGAGTGTACAGACAGTGCACTGCATTTAGAAAGTGGAAAGCTTTGATGTAAGCTTATCTCTTCAGTAGGTCTCTGGCGTCCCAGGATGGGTTATCTCCCCCACTAGAGACAATTGCTGTCACCACGACTCACATGGCCTGCAGACTGATACGGTCGTGCCTGCAGCAACATGAAAGACAAATCTGTCGCTCTCTGCTTTACTGCCTTGTGTTTGAATAACTGGATTAGATTTATGTAGAAATAGGTGGCAAAAACAAATGCAGATTTCTGTCCAAACCATTATCGCCCAAGTGTCAAATTCTACAGCGTGCTGTGGCTTAGTTCGTTGTATAGTCATTGTGTTTATATAGTAGCGTCCCCAGTAATGCAGCTGACTGCATTACTGCATCTTGGACTAGAGGCCTTTTCACACAGAATGCGCAAAGCACAGACTTGCGCCGTCAAACCCATTCAGTGTGTATGTGTTTGCGCAGCGAGAGAGCAAACCGGTCTGCGCCCAGCTCAACGCAGCGCGAGGGTGGTGTGTGCGCCTCTACACCCTTGCACCCAAGTTAAAAAAAAGTTTAACATGATGCTCAGCATCATCGTGTGCTCCTTACCCAGCAGCAAGTGCAGCGCAAACCGCGTTCAATGTGAAAAGGCCTTTAGAACTATAGTAGTTCATGGTTCCTGCAGTGGTTTATTAATAAAATCTTACAGTCTTTCAAGAGATTTGGAAAACATTCCAATGTTCCTGTAAAATCCAAACAAAATGTTCCAATGTTTCATATGACTCCTGAACAAACATT
>JAPXVT010000013.1:22175863-22188767 GCA_029823135.1 Acanthurus reversus | reverse complement strand
ATCTAACCTCTATTACTAGACTTGGATATTGTGTTCTCTAAACCAGAGAACAATAAGACACTCCAGCATAGAGAGCGTTACCCTGCATGTGTGTGCAGTCAAGTGTGTGTCTATGCGCGTGCATGCAGTGAGCTACCTTGGGTTGTGTTTCAGCTGTTTTGTTTAATAAAAATCTTCTTGTGTCTGCATTTTCCTGCTCAGTGTGACTGTGCTCAGCGTTTTTCTTTATACTTAATTTCCTTTCCGTAGTTGAAAACGTTAACAGTTGAAACTTCTGCAGCAGAGTGACTGCCTCTGCTCCTCTAATGCTGTAATTGGAAATCATTTTCAGACTTATCTATTGAATTCCAGCCCAGTACTGTGCTGACACTGACATTGCCTGTGGGAGACAATACACACATTTCCTGTTCTTTTTCCAAAGATTTCCTGTTCCTGTTATGCTCTCTCTCTCTCTCTCACTGTCTCTCTCTCTCCCCCTCTGTCCTGTAATTCACCCCTCACATCAATTTTCTGTACATGTGAACATGCTTGGCAATGCAGGAATGAAAGCTATTTAAAGTGGTCCGGCTCTTTGAATGTATGGACTTATTTTGATCATTAACCCCATTCCCTCTTTCTATACACGTGTATACAGACACACACACACACACACACACACACACACACACACAGACACAAATATCATTACTGGGACAGTTCAGTGGAGCAGCAGGCCAGAGCTCAGCTGCTTGAGACAGAATTAGATTGGCAAACAGCTGAGCTTCTCTGGGGTGCTATCATGTGACCTATCCCACCCACAGGGCCGAAGGGACCCGGGGTTAGAGTTACCACGTCCAATTTCCAGCATAGCCGTTATATGTTTGTGTGTGTGTGTATGTGTGTGTCTTCCTGTGTGCATTAGAGTTATATCTGTTCCAGTAGTTGAGTTGGAAGGGGAATTTCTCTCCTTTATCTCTACCAGTAAACTTGCTCTCCGACCCGCTGTCAGCCGCACCTTTCTGGTCGACTGTCATTAGCACACGCTCTGCCCTTTGTCCCTCTACTTGTCCCAGTGACCTGCTTAGGGCCGCACGCCCACACGGCGAGGTGTTCCTGACGTAACAAGAGACCACATCTGGGGGCTTCGGCCATGCAGTGAGAATATATCAAACAGCCAACCTTATCTATGATGAAAAGAACAGCCCCCGCAGCACATTTGGGATTGTTTAGATGTATTGTTTCCTCGCTGGCAAAATAACAGCGTGGCTTTTTTTTTTCAGTGTTTGTCAGCAGAGCAGGTAAGGGACAAAGAGCTGAGCGCTGCACTAGCAATTACTCTTCTGAGCCACCTGATGAAAGGTCTTGTAACAAGCCTCCACCTCCACCGCTATGATTGGCAACAATTTAACTCATAACAATCTCAAATAACACGACTTATGAGAGCTTTTCCTCCATAAATCAGAACGACAGGGGTTGATTTCAGTTAAAGCTCTGCTTTGTAATCAAAGCCGAATGATTATAGTCTAATAAGATAAAATTACAAAGGAAAGTTACAGTTTGCGCTGTGAACAACCTCCTCTTGAAACATGGCTCACACATGTCAAACATGTGCCCGTGTGTGTGTGTGTGTGTGGAGGGCCTGGTGTTGAGAGCAGTGAAAGCAGAAGGAGTGTGTCCTGCAGGGCCTCGAGTGTTTACAGCAAAGTAACTTGAGGAGTGGACCAGCGTGTCCCTCCTACTCCATAACTCTAAATGCAGAACCACAGCTGTGTTTCTATGTTTGAGGGACTGGGCTTGAAGCAAAATAGGGTCCAGAAGGAAAGAGTTCAATGTGCTACTACAAAACAAAATTACATAAAAGCAGCTTGGGTATGGTAGATTATTGGATATTGATAAATTTCAAGTAAAGAAATCAACCCACTTCTTAGTCAAAGGTTTGAGGCCAATGTGGAGGTCATTTGCTGCTGCTCATGCATGTGTGCAGGCTGTGTGTGTGTGTGTGTGTGTGAGTAGGGGGGGATGGGGCACCGCAGGAATTAGGTAATATTGACATGGTTGGATCAACCTCACCCTCACAACAATACTTAGATCAATGTACCAGATCAATAGGAGTCATTGACAATAACTGAACTTCTCATGTGATCAGTGAAGGAGAAAATTCACCATTTTTCAGTAGTGTGTGTCCTGCATGCTCATTCATCACACTGAAAGTGTATAATGAAAAAAAAAATGCACACACACGTACGAATAAGATCATACACAAATGCACACATGCAGAAACTCATGCACACACTCGCAATGGGGTGGGGGGGGACAGGCTCTCCTGACACTGCATGATTGGTCACTTTTTCCCTCTCTCTTCCTTTCCTGCTGAAATAGTTTAACAAAAGAGAGGGAGAAGGAGGGGGAGGGGCGGCGTGGTGGATGGGGGAGGGGATGTGTGTGTGTGCTGCTCTGTTGTCACTGGGCGAGGGAGAGCGAGCGGGGGGAGGGAGAAGGGAGCTGGAGGGCAAGCGAGGGAGTGTAGGAGAGAAGGATAGGGTCCCAGAAGAGGGGACAAGCCTTACACACACTCACTCACACACATACAGAGAGACACACATACACATTTACATCGACTGCCCTGTTGAAGGTTTTTTGGAATAGTGGATTACTTTCCAAGTTGAACCACCTGGCGAGTAAATTATAGGCATGATCAGGTCAGTAAACCATTTACTTACTTGTTGAAAAATTTGTTGTCTCCTTTCAGCTGTAATGACAATGTTTCTGCTGCTTCTTGCACATTCCTGTCATTTCCAAAGCTCTCTGTACTCTCCTCATGTGTGATTTGCCCTCTTTTGTGAATTATCCTTCTCCTCACTTACTGGAGCATGCCACAGTTTCCTTTCTTCAAGCATATACCAGCGTTCTTTTTAGTTTGTCTCCTACATGTCAACCCATGTTGGCTGTTATATGTCTGTTTCAGTCCTTTTCCCCCTTAATGTAGCCTATTTCATGTTAGACAGGATAACTTCATCGCTCTGCCTTTTGCTATAATGGACACCAATGTTTGTGCTGAAAAGTGGGTGGTTGCAAAGAATTAGAAACTTGTCTCCACCGACCGTGTGGTTTTGCGGTCAGAGCGTAAAAGCCCCCCTCACTGTCAGGGCATTTAGCATTTGAACTGTGTCTTGATCGGTCGCTTGCACATGTGCACGTGTGTATGCACACAGACAGACAGAAAAACTGAGGAAAACAAAAGCAAGAGCAGCAAGAAAGTGGTTATAGTTAATATCACATGTTTTCTGTAGATATTTCTTAAAAGTTATTTTCATAAGTCTTTTTAAAAGGAATATTGAATGTAACATGCAATAACTGCAAGCAAGGAATTGCCTTTTTTGATTATATATTCATTATACATCTACCAGTTTTTAAAAGTGTCCCAGAATCTGACTTGGATTGACTACATCAAATGAAAAATAGGCAAACAAGTCCTAATCAGAGTGTCTCTTGGCTCTGACACTGGCATGTGTGTGCTCTCCAGGTGGCAGTGTGTCGGAGTGGTGTTGAGCTATGAAATGAACCATGGATGGGTGCAGGAGAGCGGTCACTAGCAGAGCCAGCAGCGGCAAAACCGTCAGCAGCAGGAGAAGCAGTAGCCCAGGGGGGACCCGCAGCATGCAGCTGGGCCTTCACTAGCACCAAGTGGACCCGGTCCTCTCCTCTTCCTCAGGGGCCAGGGCTGCAGAATGCTCAGTCCAGTCACCCCATACAGTAAGTCTTAAATTCTACCATGTGCGCACACTGCCTGTGTTTGGATCCCGTATGGTTGTGTCAAATGACGGATCTGTTGGGCTTGTTGTATGTGAACGGCGTGACCTGGATTGGTTCGAGTCTGTTTTTCTGTACGACCTCTTTGGTTTGGCTCCTCTTTTGTCCAAGATTCGTCTCCTGTGACTTAGCAGAGGCAAGTGAGGGGCTGGGGGGGTCTCTGAGAAGTCATTTTAAGGAGGAAGATATGCTAATGGCTTTAACAGCTGAGTCTCCAGGCTTTGCATTGAGGAATTTCACAGAAAGTGTTCAGTCGGGTTTTTTTTTTTTTTTTCAGCCCCTTCATGTGAATGCAGAATGGCAACAATTTGTTTAAACAGACAGCAGCTACAGAGCCCTGTCTGCCTTTTCTAAGAAGCAGCATGAAAATGAAGAAGTTAAGTTTAAAAGTTCATACAGATTGCATTCAGGATTTTACTCAAAAGAATGGAAGATACATAAAATATTGACTTTTTAAACAATGACAGCCCAATTATACCTTGAAATCCTGGTAATAACATGACTGCATTTCTTATTTTAGATGGGAAAAAAATGTTATCATGTAAAAGCATGTATGTTAAACTATGAAGATGGTGTTTTGCTTTTGAACAACACAGTCAAGTCATCCGGTGTTGTCAGAGTAGATATTTCTGCATTTGCAGGCTGTGTATGTAAAAGCATATGAAATCAGAAAAATCTCTGTGATACATCCCAGATTTTATGTCCTGGCTTGTACTCTGTATGTGCTAATCATGAGAGGTTGCTATTCAGGCTAATGAATATGCTTATATTGATTGACTGGCCAATTGATTAGGCCGAGCTTTAACAGGATTACAACGCTAACCTGATTGAAATAATGCAACAGGGATTTACTTCTTGTTTTTTTTTGTATTCCAAAGAGAACACAGATGTGCAAAGATGTATTACGAAAAAACAAACCGGAAAAGAGGGTTTTCTGAGCAGACTGAAGTTATGGTAACACACAGAGACACACAACTCTTTGCTTGGTTAGGGTTTATTTTTGCAACAACTGCTCAAATCTCTTGTCAGTCTGCAAGCATACACAAACACAAACAAAGTCGTCACCTTAAACCTCATTTTGGATTCTGTCCTCGTCACATGAAGAGAGTAATGAGCAGTTTGCACCCTTTTTTGTTGCCAGTTACCAGAGTGAAGCGATTCTGTGAATGGCAGTCAGATCGTTAGTAACCTGGTGTCACCAGCTTCTCATTAGTTGCATAGAGGGACGAATAAACATAGACACACATACACAGTGGGCCTTTGTAGCAATCACTGAAGCTTGTTAAGCAAATTGTAGAACACCTTAGATCCTCATTAGGTGTTGCACTGAAGACCTGTGCTGCCTGTTAAATGACAGAGACAGAGAAAGAGCAAAGTGAAGGGCAGATGGAGAGGACGCCAGCAGGCACTGGTCAGCTGCAGCCTGATATATGAGTGGACACAATAAGCACAGAGGGGCCAGGCGAGCCTCTGCCACATGTGTGTGAGTGTGTGTATGTGTAAGCTAAAGGAGTGGGGGAGGGGAAAACTGACCACACAAGCTTGGACACACGGTCCTGTCTTTACCAAAGCACAGAGGAAAGGGAGGCTCAAGGAAGGAAGACTTTAGAGTTTAATCAGAGTAAAGGAAAGGTTAAAAAGAAATAAAAAAAAAACACAAATTCAGGAAAATGAAGGTTATAATTATTTAAACCAGCATCTCAGCAGTGCTTGGAGATAGATGTGTATGGCTGGGTGTGTCTGTTACAGCGGAAAAAGTTCAGGACATGTTCTGACTTAAATTGTCATGGTTAGAAATGATTCGTAAGTTAGAGATGTGTGAAACACAAATCAGATATGGTACAGTAGCTGATTGGCTGACAGCGGCGTGGCCTGGTGGACTGTGCAGGCCGGGGGAAATAGGGGGAAGGGGGAAGAGGAGGGAGAGGGTGGGTTTTCTCCTCAGCAGGTCCTCCTTCACACTGGCTCCATGCTCAGATCTTTAGAATGTGGTCAGTGCTTACATAACAATCTCACCCTCATGTACTCTGTCAGCAATAGCTGGATGATAGTGTGTGTAGTCCATTGTCAATTGCCAAAGGAATCCTGACACACTTAAACTACAATCATGTGCCACTTCTTCTCTAATATGTTCTGTATTGATCTTACAAGCAGTGGTTTGAATTAGCTCCAATACAAATCACCCATTAATGTGCAAACAGCTGATAGGGTCATTTATCAGCACTGTAAGCAAGCATGTCCTCTCTCTGCGTGCTCCCTTCCTTCAGCCTGGGAGTGGACAGTGTGTAGAGCGAATGGAGAGGATATGTGCTTTGTAAATAGATCTCAGGTTAGATTCCTGGCATTCCAGCAGCCTGACTCATCCGATAGATGACCAGGAGCTCCTCTGCCTGTTGGCCAGCTGAAGCTAAACGCTGCAACAACAACATAATATAACAGGCCCGCTCTAGTCTGTGCGTGTGTGTGTGTGTGTGTGCATTTTTGTGTGTGTATTTCTGAGTGTCGGTCCATCCTAAGGAAACATACGTCTTTTGTTTATTGTGAGTGGAGCGCTAACAGAGGACCTTTCAGCTCTGGAGGGGTGATTTTTGTTTCCACTCCACATCCAGCCAACCAGCCGCCTCTGATGCCCCACAACCCCCAAATCCCATTCCAGCCATCCCCCTTCCCCCACACGTACTTTCATCTAATTAACCCCTAATTACTCACACTGACCATGCAGTGGACCACAAGTCAAACTAAAGCCTCCACTGAGAAAACATCCATGACTTGCATAATTGTGTTTCCTTGACAGAAGAAACAATTTGGTGAATTTCCAGAGTTTGGTACAATTGTGATTGATAAGAAGATGGACCGAGCGTAACCCTCCGAGTTAGAGAGCTCTCAAAATGGGAGGGTTACGCCCAGTCCATCTTCTTATTGTATGTTCACAAGAACCTCTCTCCCTGCTTTAGACAAGCACACACATACTGCATATTTTGCTGTTTGGTGAACCCCGAGGCCATGCAGCACCCATGTATAGGTCTCTGATGAAGATAGAGGACGGAAGGTGGAGAGTATTTTTACCTCAGAGAGATCCACTTGTTTGTGTTGGGACAATTAATTATACACATGCACACTTAAGGCAGATTCATACTTTTGAGTTCAAGTGTCACAGTGGCTACACTGTAGGTTACTGCAGAACCTTTTCAAATATGCAACTACATGCAGTGTCTGCCGGAATGGTCTGCTTTTGATGTAAGTATTTCTATTTGACCTCACTCTACTTGATCCCCTCTTGCCTCAACATGTCCGGTGCTCTCACAGGTCATCTCCTCTCTGACAGTATCTAGTTCTCCTCAAGAAAGCTGCACAAGTTGGTTATTTTTCATTTGGCGAAGACATATAAAGAACAAGCGTTATATTTACCATCATTGTTACTGGTTTATGTGAAGAAATGAATGTGAGGTAAGGTAAAACTGACTCTAAATCTTCTAAAACCAGCCGTACTACAGTGAAGCCTCGAGTCTGTTATTTAAGCTTTTGCTTATAACATAAAAGCTCCAAAATCTGAGCTGTTGCAGGTTGCGGGTAGACAGAAGTGGCACCTCAGATTATGATTCAGAGTTATTGCTGTAGGCAAAAGCTCTCTCTTTTAGTAAAACTTTAGACTGATTTAACTGATTTATACACTTGAATCAAAGTGTCACCTCACTTCAGCTTCAGGCACATGTCTAAGTTTTCTGCACACAGTATAAATTCTTCAGATCTGGTTAAAACCGTTATCGGAAGAATAAGAAAAGAAAGATTCCTCTGCTGAGGGCTCTGGCACGGAAAGCCAGGATACACCAACATTGCTTTCCAGATACATTGTGCCAAAATCACAATTGAGTGTGTTACATGAGCAGTGTAATTACATTTTGACTGAATGTTTCATGTTTGAAACTCACTGAGCACAGAGAGAACCAGTGCAGTTGTGTACCATGCAGGAGTGGGAATGTCTCGGATCTTTAGATTTTTTCCCCCACTGTGGTAAAACATGACACTGGAGACATTAGTGACTGACAAATTACGGACCGCCACGTTTCCCCATCTGTTTGATACTAAAAAGATGACTTTGGGTTAGCCAGCCTTTTTTATATATGTTCATTAGCAGCTGCTCTATTCTAAAATTACTTTCCAGTTCAAGCCACAAACATAGAAACAAAAATACAGTTACGCACACAAACATGTTCCCACCACCATCGAGTAAGAGATATGAACCCCCGTGGTATCCTAAAGTGTACAGTAGCCTTTTTTGTATGAGAATTGTTTCTAATTTCTAACATAATTCTAGCTTTCTTCCAAAGGCATTAAAAACTGTGACAGACATTACAACTTGCAACAAATAGTGAATTCTCCAGCTATAATGTGCACAAACCTGGAGTCTGAACGTGAACTCACACCGAGTGAACAAACATAGATTAACAACAATCCCAAATGCTACTCAAAGGAGAAGACTTGGGACCTGGAGGTAGTGAAGCTGGACCCCAGGAAAACTTTCAACCACGTGGTGGAATCGAAATTCAGAATAAATACAAAACTGATGTAAATCTTAGCGGTAGTTATGTGAGCAACAAAACAGTGTTGCAGCATTCTCCTGAGCGGCTTAAGATGCTTTGGACTTGTTTTAAAACATTTAAAAAATAAATTCAAATAAAATAAAATAAAGCTGATCCATCTTAACCCAAGTGTCCACAAGCCTGGAGATCCCCAATGTATTTAAAAAGATACTATACGATCCTTTTTAAATTTGCAACGTTCACTGTAGCCACTAAGCTAGAATCTTGCACCCTGTCTAAAGTGGGTGCAGTGGGATCTCAGGTCTTTGGTTAAGATGTTTGAGCTGTATGGAGCATTTTTATGTTTTTTTAATTTTTTTTTTTTTTTATGTTGTTTGCATCTGTTTTAAAACAAATCCCAGGCTTTTAGGATGATTAGGAGAACGCTGCTGTGCAGTTTTGTTTTTTTTGAGAGAGAGAGGTATACCTTTAAGTTCTTTATAAGGAGCAACGTTAAATTTATGTCACATTATATCACAGAAACATTTGACAAAAGTGTGTCTTCAGATTCATGGTACATGATCACTACACAGTGGAAGTGACAGTATGGTATATACCAGCCTATCCTTGTGGACAACTGCTGATATAAACTGACTGGTCTTAAAGGAAGATCTGACCTTCTTTCATGTTCCAGTTTCTATGGCTACTCAGCCCTCTGAGCTTTCCATTCATTTGATGTGTCCAGTAGCTAAACTGCCGCAGGACAAAAAGGAAACACTGGTGCTGGTGGACAGTATGATAATCACAATGATTAACGAAAGCTGTCATCGCACCAAGCCGGCTTAGTGCTCATCTTTGTCTCTTGGTAAGCCAAGCATGGCCAAGAATGGAGGGGTGTTTCCCAGCCCCAAGCCAACATGAGGTGCTAGATTAGGGTTAGGGGCTCCCCACTCATCCCTCCTAATACCCCAGACCCTGCTTCCTTATATCCTCACTTTAACACAGATGCTGCAGCACTCGTGAACAGTAAGAGGTTTTAATCTGTCTCAGGAATTCATTGTTTATTTGTTGAAAAGAGGCAAACACAGCCATGTTTTTTACATTATATCTTATAAAAATATCTTTCTACGAAGCAATCATAGTGACCTCTGAGTTAAGATTATCCTATTGTGTACCAGGAGTGAAAATTTGAAAGAACTTCTGCTCTAGGAAGTATTTATTATAGGGAGTATGATTGAAGATAACTGAATATGTAAGTCTGTTGATTAAGTGAGTGACAATGTTTATGTAGTTACAGTAAAAAAAGCAGTTTCTTCATTTTTGAAACATCTCAGAGATTTTACTTATTAGTGCTTTATTATAACAAGAATACATGTTATAAAGTAGAACAACTCTGTGTACATGTATCCACAGCGGCATCTGTTCTATATAAATATCTGTAAATTTGACACTAGAATGATTACAGTGATTCACAAAATACTATTACCTTTTTATGTAAAAATAAATATCAAGATATTTATTTTCTGGCCTTTCAGCCCTCTTCAAAGTTACAAGCTTACTGCAAGGATGAGGAATAATCTCACCACTGGTGATGCTTCTTTAATTCCTGCCCATGACTGTCAGATTGTCACCAAGCACTGACACTCCCATAAGCCTCGTGTGCTCTAATCCTTCATTAGTCTGGTTTCCTCAGTCTGGTCTTTAACCCATCCTGGCCCTCCAGTTCGCTCGTCAATCGCCGGATCTCAGAGTGATCCTTCCATTCGCTCAGTTTCCACATTCCTCCGTCGAATCCTGACGAGGATTCCAGACACAGTAGATTACTGCAGTCAAGTATGTTTCGGATAGATTACAGACCATCGGGTGATGACGGGGTGAGAGGAGTAGATTGATGGCAAAGCAGCAAACGATTGGCTCATGACTGCGATCAGCATGACCAGTGAGTATTATTCCGACAACCCTGTTTAAGTATGTGTGTCTGTCTACATGCACGATGCCGGGATCAGAGTGTTAACACCACAAGGTCACTTCATTATGAATTCTTCATATACTGATGGATTTTTGTTTACATTGAAGGTTAATGCTCTGTAAGTCTACAAGGCAAACTAGCCTTTGTGTTTATGAAAGGGTTGGTCCCTCATTTTTTTTCTCTCTTTTATGTATTCAAATCTGATCAAATATTGGTTGGAGTACATATGAGTTAGCATTAATATACTACTTCACCCAGTTCTTCAAAAACTTGGTCCCGTGTGACCTGATTGCATGGTGATACTGCTACATGTGAACACCTAGGATTGAAAAGAGGGAGGGAATCAGTGCTGTAACCAAATCCACTGCTTTTTTTAATCACAGCTGAGTGCAAGTTTTCATCTGAAAACTTGAAAATGGACACAGATGGAGCCCCCCCTTTAAGCTTTTCTAATAAAATGACACCATCTATCCTTGACCCTTGAATTTTGGTAAGGAAAAAAACCTCCACAGAAACATCCTTCTCAGGAAAGGATGATAAGAATTTCCTAAATAGCAAAATTACATTCATTCAACAGGTTTTCTACACCAAAATTAAAATGTCCAAGAAGCAAAATATAGGCTCAAAAAAGCTGCAGCCTGCAGTGATGTGCATCCAACTGTCTCTCAATAGCATTTGCAACGTTGACTTTACATCCAAGTCTACAACAAACACTCATCTTGATCGTTTCTTCCTTGTGAGCATCAAGTTTTTTCCTTGAGGTTTTTCAGATGGACTTTTTGGGGCACTGATCTGGACATGAATGAACGAACCTTTTGATTCTGTAATGGTAATAACAGGTATTTCACAGTAAGCACCGGAGTTAAATTTAGGGGCCTAAGTCCTTACTGCTGGATTACCATAGGTTTGTGTGGCCATGATTTGTAGGTTTACTGTGAAACATTGAATCAACACCCTCTAGTAAGGGTTAAGTATTTTCCTGGGTCATGACATACAGCATTTTAAATTCAAACCTTAGTGTACAGCAGTATCCCTCATCGTCTGTGCTGGTGAGTAGTTCTGGTAGATGATTACATAGATGTGCTTGTGTGTTGGTTGAAATATATGTTTTTTTTTCTGCCTTGTGCCAAAAACTTTTTTTATGCTTGAAATGGGAACCACAATTAGTCAGAATTCCCAGGAGCATAAGGATTTCTCTGATCCAAGCTTGGCTGGTTGAGGGCACTGCGATCCCTGGATCGGATGAGTGGGATTATTGGGCTGAAGGATCATTTAATTTAGGGATCAACATGTGGCCCGTTTGAGGCCCATCTGGTGGTCCAAGTAGACATGTGACACAACCTGTCATAATCCACATGTAGACTGATTCAGACCAGACGTGTGAGGGTGTGTGTGAATAAAACTCAACACCTGCCACTGCTGCTTTTATTTCCTGTTTGTTTTCCTTCTGCATGTTCTAAAAATCTTCAAAGACTTGGTCCAAAATGTGGAGCATCTTGATGAACTAGGCTTGGACAGAGCTAGAATAATTATTTGAATGGTCAATTATTTTGATGTGATTTTTTTAAAAAGAATGAATTAATATATCTTAGTTTTCAAGTCATAAGGTCTGATTAGTCTGAACCGTAGAAGGCAAATGTCCAGAAATCACAACAGTTTGACAGGGAAGACACATCATGCCCAAATACTGGAAGGGAATATATCATGATATTGGTGCCAGTTTTATCACTGCGTATTGATTTTTACAATATACTGACATTGGAATTATTTGTCCACCCCCTGTTGGTGAAACAGAGGCAGTGGCTTCCTCCTCTGTCCAGTGCTGTTGCATGGAAGCCCCTCTGGCCCAGGCCTGGGGTCAGGACAGTTTAATAATACTCTGCAATGCCTGGAATGTCAGCCTAATGCCTGTTCAAAAAGACAAGGCTTGCAAAAGCCAAGCAAAAGCCCACAACCACTAAACCAGCGGATTACTCTGTTTGTGTAAATGTGCATGTATAATTACACATGGCACGTGAAAATCAGAATTTTTTTACTGCTCAATCAATCGCTCCACTTCAAGTAGTGTTCATAGATATACTAGTCCTGTCTCTCTGTGTAGTATGATGAAAAAAAACTCTACCCCACCCATCCACCAGCACCCCGCCACCCCTATTCCCAGCGTCAAGCAGACCCCTGAGGTTTGGGCCGAATTAGATCACACGCTCTGTGGGGGTGGCTTTGTGGACTAAGAGAGTCACAGTGAGACAACAATGGCCCCAATGTGAGAGAGGCAAAGGCAGAGGGCAGTGTGCAGGCTGATAGAGGCTTATCGCCGTGGAGACCAGGCTGGGGGCTATGTTCCCGGCTTCACATAAAGATTAGAACAGTTGTCCCCTGCCTGGATGAGACTATGTAGAGGAGCACAGGCTAAGGATTGACATGATTCTGGAAAAGGGTCAGCTTAAGGCGAGTATGAGGGTAGATATTAAGGAGAGTGAGTTTAAATTAAAAAAAAAATCCCTTAGATTGTTTTAGAACCTTTTGTCAGCCCAGTCAAAAAGCTGCACATATATATTTAACATTTGATCATTTGATGATTGTGTGGTCTGATTCTGTTTTGATCTCGTTTATGACAGGTCTGTTA
>JAPXVT010000013.1:22157856-22168360 GCA_029823135.1 Acanthurus reversus | reverse complement strand
AGAGCGGAGTCTCTAGGTTGGATTGTGTGCTGCCGAACCCTCAACGGGGTCTTACAGACCACGGTTTGCTGGACTGCTTTGTACCTCCAAATACACTACTGGTACAAAAAACCCATACGAGATTGTAGGTGGAATTAAGTAAACACTTAAGTATTTTCAAGATACTTAAATTGTCCATGTTGTCTACTGTTTTGTCTGTGTCCATGGCTAGGCTTAAAATTACATACTAAATGCTGTATTTAATCATCATCATCAGAAATAATCGTGATAATGTAGCTTTGATGCTGTTCATTTAAACCGGACAAGCTGCTGGCTTACTGGGATACCTAGGATTGAAAGATTAACATAGTGGGAGTATAAATCAAAGTGCCATCACATTAATTAATAATTCATGCTTTCATTTGTCTGTCTACAAAATTTGAACTCTCTCTTAAAACTCTGGAAGTGGGAGAGTTGTCTTTAGTTGTTCCCTTCAAGTCCCACTAGAGGGTGTTAGATAGCTGTAGGAAAAAAAACACTTTTAAGACACTCAACTAATGTCTGTTTGAAGGGTTACAGTAATCAAGGCATTAGTTTAAGGCTGTGATCTCTGCAGACACTTACAGGTGCAGGGGTGAAAAACCTAAATCCCAAGCTTACATGGGTGGAGAGGACCGCATTTTATAATAAATGGTGCCTGATGCAACCTAGAAAGCCAAACAGGTTTTAAAAGAGCACAAAAAGCATAAACATGTCACATCTTTTATTCCATTTTAAATAGAATGGAATAGAATCTGTTTAAATTATTCATTCCTCAGTTAGGTGATGAAAACCATGTGAACCAATGAAAACAGTTTGCATTCTAAAAAGTGTTGACCTCAAGACAATAATAATAGGCCTTTGTTTATTTTCTCTTTGTACACTGATTTAAAATAGGAAAACTAGGTCTCTTTAGGTATATTTCATCTTTGCACCCTCGGCCTTACTGCTTATCTTCTGCAAGATGAAACAGACTTGACACAGAAATACTGAAACTGTGTGTGAACAAGGTAAACCACCAGCTGGATCACAGCGATACAGCGTATAACATGTTATTTATTCCATAAAGACACACAATCACCCCTCTCTGTATCCTTTACACACACCCACTCTTCCTTCCCTCAGTGTCCCTCTCTCCTTCCCACAAACCTCCTCCCACCCCCACCAGCCCGACAGATCACACCACTGTCCTACTTAATCCGTGTTCCACCTCTGCAACCAAGTCCTGCTATTCAGATGGAGGAAAGATGGACAGATATCTGAAAGAGAAAAAAAACTGCAGCATAAATAAGTTTTCACACTGTCTTTAGAGAGGAGCCACATAGTATGAAACAAAGAATGGAATTCAACAATTCCTACACATACAATTCATTAAAAAATAAAATTACACAGTTAGAATGTGTCAGAATCTTTTGGTCATAAAAAAATGGCTTTATCAATATTTTAGAATCAGAAAATACTGTTTTCCAGTAAGCCAGTCTAAGCTTCAGCATCACACAGTACCAAAGAAGTGATGCACTCCAAACAAACACAGCACTGCAGGTAGGAGGTGAGGGATAAATCCATAGCAACAGACTCGCTTTATACTCTGTATGCCTCTGTTCATTGTTCTCATTTACTTTTTATCTTCTTGCTGTAGCTCGCTCTTCCTCTGCTTGCTTGCTTGCTGTGGGTAAGGAGGTGCTGTACAGTGCACTGTACAGTCTGAGCCCATTGGGAACATGCTGCTGACTCAGCCCAGGCCACTGCATTCATCTATCTGCACTGCAGTGCTGCCTCTGCTTCCTCCCTCCCTCCCTTCTCCTTCCCTTTTTCAGTGCGCCACCTCACACACACACACAAACACATATAGAGGAGGAGAAAAGAAGGAAAAAAACACACACATGCGCACACACACACACACACACACACACACACACACACCTGCTTTCACAGTCATTTCAGTGCTGTTGCACCATGACACACCCACAACCACATCCATTCAAGTATTATTAAAACATGAACAAATACAATGCAATCTAAGTGTTTCTGAAGTATACAGCAGTATTCTCTCTTTCCAAGTGTCCTGTGAGGCTCTTGAACATTTTCTCTGCTATGTTTGCAACTGTAAAAGCAGTTTTAGTGAATATTAGTGCAAAACACAAACACAAACCCCTGTGTCAAAGTGCACTGTCTCTTTAAAAAAAAAAATCTAAGCATTTACGTTCTCATTGGAATACAAGTTATGAGGTCAACAGCAACTGAAACACTATACATATATTCAGTGTATGAAAATTGACAATCATTAATGTTAAATCCAAAAACGACACCAGCCAGAGGTGTAACTGGAAGGCTGCTTTATTGTTAGGAAATAGATTCGTGCTCAAATGAAGATATTCTTTCACTGATTCTCATTTAATTGTCCCATGTGGTTGTGCAACACACGTCCTCTCTCTGACTGTATTAGTGGCAAGAGATAATGACAGTCAAAAGTTGTTGTTGTTTTTTTTTTTTTGTCAGTTAGCCTATTTTCAGGAAAGAAAAGAAATTTTATCTAAGTCATGCTACAAAAGAATGGCCTCATATACCTATGTTGGTAAGCCAACATTTGGAAATGAACAGAAGTGTCAAACAGAAGGCAAGCTGTTCTCTTACTAGCCCAAGAGCCAGTAAACAGAACACACAGAGAGAGCACTTGTACTACATGACTCTACAAGATGTTAGTCCAGACAATCTAATCTAGGTGGTGAGTTTTCAGTTTACAAGTTAATTTTGAACTCAATACATTGTCTCTATCGTGCTCCGTTTTGATTGACTCCCATGGGTTTTGAGATCCTCATTGCTGATTTTATTGACAGACTAAATAGGAAGCTAAAAAGGCACGTGCCGTTAAGAGATATTGCACCATAAACAAACACACAGACAGTTAAGACAACTAACCCTTAAATCATTAGATGTATCATATCCAAAGTGACAGCGAAATTAAAGATCAACTCCAAACTGCAGCAGTGTGTTCAGGGGGCATGTGGAGGGGGGGGTTAGCACTGAAACGAGCAGATATTTGTCACACGAAGTGAACTGTGACACAAAAGGCTGTGATTGTGAGTGTGTGTGTGTGTGTGTGTGTCTAAGTGTGTCTGTCTGCGTCTGTATATCTCTGTGTGTACAGTAGAGGAAAGGAGGGGCAAGACATCTTCACACATGTACAAAAGGGTATGCTGGTAGTGCAATCCTCTCACCAATGCAGGCTCCACAATTTTCAGCAAGCAGCCAGTACAACACCATGCATTGTACGCTGGTACCCAGTATGCAGAAGTCCTGGGCAGGCCAGAGTTTTGGTTATTCTCTGAACATACCACACAAAGAAAGAAGCATGATCAGTTACACTCTGTGGTTCTTGTTTCACCTCAATGCAAGGAGTGGACAGGAGATTATATATACTATATATATATGTATGGTAGAATATATATATAATATATATGTAATATAGCTCTGTATATGTACGCATTGATTTATACTCTTTTTTTTAAATACAATTTCTGCTTTTTGATATAGATTTTTTTTTTAGCTTACTCCCCTCTTTTTTGTGAAAAGTGACTCAAAAAATCTACTTTATCTAACAAATGTGTCACAGCCTAACAAGTGTGACAAGGGGTGTCAGCTGGAAGCCATTCTATTCACGGTTATTAATATTTAGTGTTAGATTAATAGCTGTAGTTTTTTAAGTAATCCTGTATTTACAAAAAAACTACACATGCCTTTAAAATAAAATAATATATTACATTATTTATAGATTCTTAAAAAGTCCATTCTTAGCTTTTGCAGTTTGTGCCGTATAGAACATAGACTGAACTGTGTTTATTATATTTTTTTCCCCCCGAATGGATGTTCGTGTGTCTTATTTTTTCTAGGTTTCTTTCTGTCATACACATCAGTGTATCCATGGTGATCTTGGAGAAAATGGACGGCAGTAGCTTTTATGCTTATCATTCAGAGTTTTATTTGGTTCAAGTTAACACCCACACTGATTTTGGAGATCTCATGCAGCAACTGGACCATAAGACTTGAGAACGGATGAGGGAGTTATTCATAAACTGTAAGTGACATCACTGCACAACAGGAAGTGCAAAAGCCGTGGTGTGGCGTTTAGGCTCACAGTACCATAAGAATGCATCCAGTGCTCTGTTGGTTATTTGGTATTTGTTACGCAGTAGTAGCACTATGAAGAAAAATGGCAAATGAGAGGCTCGGAGCACTTGTTATTGTTAAATACTGAAATCTGGGGCCTTTCCACTGAGCATGCCACCGCTGCTTCGGAAATAATTAAGTGTGCTGCTCAAACCAACATATCCCAATTCACTCTCATGACATCTCCTCACAGTGTTTTGCTGTATCTGTGACTGCTATCGGGGTGAACATTATTATTATTTGTTTATTAAAATTGAGACCAGACTACAGTCCATAATGATGTAACCACAAATGTAATCTATCAATACAAACGCCGCCATTAAAAGCGAGCGAAATGTTGCTGTTTCACTGAGATGCTTCTAGCCCTATAATTCTAAGCGTCATAAGCAGGAAGCGCCAAACTGGCCCCTGACCGGGCGGCTGCCAAAGTAAGGCAGCCGACCAAGGTCATTGTCCATCAAGATGGCATTTAACACAAAAGAGTAAAACATGATTTCATAAATACTCCCATCACATTCACTTGCATTTTGTTGCAGAGCTCATAATAGTACATCTATAATATCTCCTGAGAAAAAGGGATGAATTTTTCAAGCATTGCATACATTTCTAGGGTCTCTCTGTCTAATAATGACAGCGAAAAACTGAATGGGCAGGGCATACTTCACCCAATCCCACTCCATGGACAAAGGGCAACAAGGGATAACAAGGCAGATCTCTTTGGCTTCTCCACACATAATGTTCTCATCACCAAATCATATGTTTCTGATTCTTGTTAAAATAGAATACTACTATCAACCGACATATATTCCAGCACAATATCATTTCCCTCGACATCATCTTAGCTGTGGCTTATAAAAGTGTGTAAAAGAACATTCACTCAAAACATGAAAATTACATCAGGGATTAAACAAAACAAACAAACAAAAAAAAACCATCACACATGTAAATAAGCTACATGAAATTGAATGATATTAACTAAACAATAATCATAACTCTTCTCAGCCCTTTCAGGAAGGTCTAACCACCCATAGAGAAACATCAGATATAGAAAGGAGTTTGCCATACCTAAAATCCCCACAAACCATTTAGAACCAACAGTAGGACTCCCAGAATGCCCGCTTTCACAAACTATAGGCAGATGGTATGGGACATTACAGAGGTGCATAAAATTTATAAATATAAAGTTTTTAGTTTTAAAGTGTTGCGCCCTTGAAACATTTCAGTCCATGATTTGCACACACACATCTGTTTCCACATCTTACACACTCAAAATCTCCAGAGCAGCAAATAATTGTTTTTGTATTTTACCCACTGATCCACTATGGAGGCATTATTTACCAACAAATTCCATTCTTCTGTCTATAGAGGCAACAATTTAAACATAATTTGAAATGTGTTGACTAATGAGATACAAATTGGGATCTGCTTTAGACTATCAACCCCCATACCACTTATCTTTGTTAAACAAATTACTCTGAACTCTGAGCTTTCGAATTTCGACAATGTCTCGATCTTACAGTCGAGCCACTGTTGTGGTCTGAGTATTAGTGTCTTGTGGACTATGATAATTCATGCAAGATTTCTGATCAAAACATGCCATCATGCAAGTCATTTCTATGCATTGAACAAGCACAATTATTTATGTATTTGTTTGGAAATCTTTCTGAGTAAATGTAAGCCCTTGGCCCGAGTTGACCCCATAATAAACAGACCCTTAACCAATTGGTGTGAAAGCCCATGTAAAAAAAGCATTTTGATGTGGGTATAACAAAGATAAAATGAGTAGAAGAGTTAAGTGACATGGGCAAAATGTTGAGTATTGTTCCTTTTTTTTGTCTGTTTGCATTTTCGCTGCTCAAATGAACATTTTCTAGCTTTAATAAAACAGAAAAGTATTTCCAACGCTCTCTGTTGTTTGTGTCTTTCACTCACCAGTCATCGCTCTGTTTGCTCTTATAGAGTGATTGTGTCATTTTGCTCCTCTATACAATTCACTACTAAATGACACAGGAGCACACATTGGCTGATTTAAGAGAACAATTCTTCAGCGTCAAGCAGCATCTTTGTTTCTCTTTCACAACATTGTCCTCCTTAGAAATCCATTACTTGCATCCTGGCGCTCATTTCTTTTAGTGTTTTCTCACTGTAGCTCTTGGTGTAGAGTTACTTGTCTTATCTGCAGACCAGTGGTAAGTGAGCAGTCTGCCTTTCAGCAGAAACAGACATTTCCTTGTCTGTTTTTTCATTCCCTTTTGTTGAGATCTGTAGTCTAGATAGAACAATATCACACAGTATGCTGATTATGTTTGGTTTGACTCAAGTTCAACAGTCTTCAAGCTGAAACAGACCAAGCTCCTTCCTTCTGCATCAATATACGACTGAAGTCTGTAAACAAAATTATTGAATTTTATTTTTTCTGACTTGCAAATGAAATAATCTGTACATCTGTGTGGGTGAGTTTCCTCTCGCTTTGCTTGAAGTTACATTATTCTATTTTTTATTGTTATTACTGTGATTATTATTCCAACACTCTAACATTTAGATTCCCTGATGTCTTTTTGGTTTCTTCCTTTCTCTTTCCTCCGTCCCCTGCCATCATTGTTGTCATCCTGTTTCTCCTTATCAGGTTTGGTTACACTGTCATATGAGGGCAAGGAGGCAGTTGAGGGGGTGCCCTCCTTCTTTTCTTGTTCCTGATTGTTCCCGCCATTCTCCACTTTGTTATTGGTTGGTTTGCGCTTACAGACAAACCCCCTCCTAGCCAGGTATGCACGGTAGGCCCTTTGAATGATTCTGGCCGACACATCCTCCTGCTTGCGCCTTAGAGTGGTGGTGATTGGCTCGTAAGAGACCTTGGAGGGATTGGCTGCCACAAAACGCTCCTCCATTTGTTGCCTTAACATGTCCAACTCGCCACTGTCACCCAGCACACGTTTAGTGAAGGCAAACAGGATGTCCAGGCAGTGGATGCGGTCGCCACTCACCATAGGCATGTCCATGGCGATTAGTTCAATGGTGTTGGGTTTTGGGACTCGGAGTGGGTGTTCAAGTGCATCAGCAAAGTCAGAAAGCTTGGCATAGGTGATAAACTGGGAAGCATCCGGGTCAAACTTCTCCCAAATCTCATAAAAGGTCTCAAAGTCGTCCTCACTGAGTGGATCGGCACTCTCTTCTGTGGCCACACTGAAGTTCTCCAGGATGATGGCGATGTACATGTTGACCACAATAAGGAAAGAAATGATGATGTACATAACAAAGAAGAAGATACCCACAGAAGGGTTGCCACAGTCCCCTGTGGCGGGCGTGCCAGCATTCTCCAGTAAGGGATCGCAGTCTGGAGGGTAGTTAAGAATGGGCAGTAGCAGGCCGTCCCAGCCAGCTGACGTGGTGATCATAAACAGGATGATCATGCTGTTGCCGAAGGTCTCAAAGTTGTACATGTCATCAATTCCAGCCCCATGTTTCACATAGCCAAAATTAGACATGCCAAAGATGGAGAAAATGAACATGACCAGGAAAAGTAGTAGCCCGATGTTGAACAAGGCAGGAAGTGACATCATTAGGGCAAACAGTAGAGTTCTGATTCCTTTGGCCCCCTTGATGAGACGCAGGATCCTCCCAATACGAGCCAGACGAATCACCCTGAAGAGTGTTGGTGACACAAAGTACTTCTCGATCAGGTCAGCCAGAAACATTCCTGAAGTCAAAAGAGACAAAAGATACAACTGGTTAAAGATCGATTCAGTTACTCACACACTGACCACTGACTGCTTTTACTGGATACACTTTTCACTCTTAGATCAACAAGTAAGAACAGAAAATGCAGAATTTTTGTGCACATGGGGGAAAAAAAAAATCAGAAATCAGGAGATTTTTTTCTCCAGGGTGTGTGTGTTTGTGTGTGTGTGTGTGTGTGTGTGTGTGTGTGTGTGTGTAACTGCAATGTTGGCAATGATGTTTGCAGATTATCCAAACTAATGAAGGATATTGTGTCTGGAAAATCACATCACTGTTCATGGAATCCCAAAGCTGTCATAAAGCAGTAAAAAGTTGACACCTCAAAAAACGAAAAACAAACAAAAAAAAAGAACCAACAACAGCTGAATACATTGATAAATAAACTTACTTTGTGATTGTTTACCTTTTTTATTTCTGAACATATTTCAACATTCTTGGCATACTTGCTTGCACTATTTGCTGCCCCTTATGTTTGTTATTTATTTGATTGCTTAGTGCGTACAGTGTTTGTGTTTGCTTTTGCTTTTATTTATTGTCTTGTTTATACATTTTATTGTAAAGCATTTATAGATACACCCGTCTATGAAAGTTTCATTATAAATATTTTTTTTATTATTCATAAACCCCTATCTTATATAAAAAAAAGAAAAGAAAAAAAAATGTTGTTTTTTTCCCCCCTTTATCTTAAAACTGGGGTAGATCGTTTTTTCTGGTATTATCAATTCAATAATAACCTTTCAGCAAATAACACTAGACTTCAGCATCTCTCCTTGGCTCTGTATTCAAACTTTAGAGAATGAAGTCCGCGTCGTGCCTTACGTTCTAAAACTGGCCTCTGGCGACTTGACAAGCTGAGTGACAGGCAGCACCGTCAGCCAGCGTGAGTCGAGCCGAGATGGACTAGTTTACACCGCTGCGACCTTCCCTGCAACCGTTTCGTCTCAGTGGACGGAAGGGGCAGCAGAGTTGCTTTATAAGTCTCATGCTACAGCTACCTTGATTTCCAGATGTTGCATACCCCAGCTTTAAATAAGTGGATTAAAAAAACACTTTAATTTACTTTCCACTCCTTTTTTTTTTTTACTAGCTCATGTAACTTTTTGACTTTGTAGTTTTGCTATCCTCTTGATCACATGATTGGTCAACAACTTATTTCATCTAATAACCTTCATTGACTTTGGTCTGTTTTAAAGCTTCAAAGCTTCATAGAAGTTTTTGACATGTAACCGCTCAATGCAGTGAGCACCACAGTTAGAATTCCAATCAGCTGTATTGTATAAGGAGAGCAGCGGAAGTGCAGAGAATACAGGACTTAAAAAAACAAAAACAACAACAAAAAAGCATGCTTTCATTCCAGTCGAAGAAAGTGACAAAACATCCTATTAAAATCGGAGAAGGGACCAATAATCTATTTGTTTGTGCACTGACTTTAAAGCCCGTTCACAAGGGCAATATCTGAGCAAATCAAACTTCTTGACACTTCTTTTTCAATAGAAGAATATCCCTTTTGAATACTTACCCACAATTGAAAGGATGACCACAACCACATCGAAGATGTTCCAGCCGTTGGTGAAGTAGTAGTGACGCAGCGCAAACAGCTTCAATAAAAACTCGCCAGTGAAGATCACAATGAAGAAGAAATTGACCCAATAAAGCACATTCTCTGTCTCCTGTGACTGATCATCTGTCTCCACCATCATTGTGACCATGTTGAGACAGATGAGGATCATGATGGAGATGTCGAACACCTGCTGCGTCACAAAGTCAAACACCATGCCCTGGATGCTATTCTGAAAGGGGGATGGAAAGGAAGGAGAGAGTTTTGGAGTTTTTTTTCTACATCTTTAAAAATGCACACACACACACACACCCCTTAGTGGTTAAGATAAAGAGAGCAAAATGATATTTACCTGAGGCCTGGGTATTGGTTTTTGTGGCTTCTTTGACCCTAGTTTCTTCATTGCATTGTAGTATTTCTTCTGCTCTTCTGTCATGAAGATATCCTGACCTCCAAAGTGAAGGGGAAAAAAAACAACAATTTGGTTACAATCTGCAAGGAACTGGACCTCTCATTCCATACATTCCCAGAGACAGTTTGACATAGGGGCTACTTTGGTGGTGCTTTGACAAGTGCAATACAAAAAAACTTCTTCTATTAGCACACAATTTTCAGGTACTAAGCCTAAATCAATAATTTGACATAAAGGCTTTCTTTCCAATAAAACGCTCAACACTCTTACATCTGCACAGTAAATCTAGAACTATTACCAGTTTTAGATTGGTAATAGAGCTTAGTACAAAGACTGGAAAGAGGGCAAAAATGGTAGCTTGGGTCTGTCTTAAAGTTACAAAATCCTTGTGAAAAAAACTTGAGTTGTATTGATTTTCTAGTCTGACATCTAGACAGCAAATAAGAGATTTTCCAAAATGTTGAACTGTTCCTTTAAGACAGCTAAAGAGCAGCTTGCTCTGAGAAGATAAAAGTGAGGAAAATAAATCTTATCTTTTTCTTTTGCTGATTGAAGTTATCAATGATGACACCAATGAAGAGGTTTAAGGTGAAGAAGGAGCCAAAGATGAT
>JAPXVT010000013.1:22031216-22043849 GCA_029823135.1 Acanthurus reversus | reverse complement strand
CATGCTGGACAATCTCTTTCCGTTTTTGTGGATATGATCGCCCATTACCTCGTTACATCAGAAATAAGTTTAAAAACACATTTCATAAGCCTGGTGTGCAGATATGCGTCACCTACCAGGCTGCTTCTGGCGCGGCTTGGGCAGGTTGGTGACGCACGTATGGGGACACATTAGGATGTTGCAGGGGTGCAGACTGCCATCTAAGAAGAACTGCTTGGTGTCAGAGATGTGGATGCCACCCAGGGGTGTTTTAGGTAAGGTGTTGGCCGGGACCAGAGCGAGACAGTAGAGGCCCACCTGATGGATGCTGTCGATTGCCTATGAATTTTTCAAGGAGTAAAAGTAGTGTAAAGTTTGTTGATAAAGTGTTAATTTTGTCTCTATATTACAGACACAATGAAAAAATCTTTAATATTGCAGTGTAGTATTGTTGACAGAAAATGCTTGAATTTTACCCATATTTTGGAGTATTTGAGAGATTTTTTTTTAATAAATAATGTATAAAATGTCCCATTACCTAATCTAATTCAAACAACAAATTAATTCTGAGTCACATAAAGATTGTGGTATGAATAAAGTCCTTTTTTCTTCACTATTTTTACATTTTGCACATCATTCAGCGCTTACCTGAAGCACTCGGCTCATCCACTGGAAGCTGTCCTCCTCGCTGGCATCAGGCCTCTGCTCCGCCACAATCACCACCCTCTCATCATAAAACACCGTGACCGAAAACACAGCGATCCTGACACACACAAACACAGAAACACACACACAAAGATGTTAAATATTATTCGCAGGGAGTGAGAGTCATGCATTTAAACACGAGCGGTTCAAATGCACCCTGAAACATGTTTATATGCAGCAACAATGTAGGGAGTCACGCCTCGTTTAGCCGTGCTGTGCTTCCTTTATACCACAAGATGTCAGTAGTGATAAATTAGGATTCATGCTATCATCTTCTTAAACCCACTTTGTATAAAGAAGTATTTGGTGGTCTCCTCACCTCCCGCGGTACACTGTCTTTACTGGCTCCACAGCCAGAGCGGTGGCCACCAGGTCGTCAGCATTGTGTCTCCTCCCGCTCACCATCAGCAAACCCTCGATCTTCCCCACCACAAAGATCAGACTGCCCTGTACGGAGCGGGAGATACACAGCAGCCTCATTACACTGTAAGTTTACAGACTCATTTAAAGACAGAGGGAGAAGGTTGGTTTCCAGATGGGAGTGAGTTACTTCAAATGCTGCGCTGTAATAAAATGGTCCTACTTACTGGGCCAACAAACCCCAAGAGTCCTGACCGTACAAATGGAATCTCTCCAATAGGAACTCCATTAGCATTAACTGGTATCACCTGAATGAACCAACAACAGCACAGAAAATGTATCAGAGAAAGAAATCAATAAACTGTCTTATTTCATGAGATTGCATCAGCGCAGGCAGGTTGTGGGCGTAACTCTGCCTTCATACCTCAAATGTGTTTTTGGTGACTCCAGGCAGCCCGTAGTACATGTTGCCCCCAGCACGCGAGTTTACTATTATTTCTCCTATCTCGTCTGTTTTACACAACTGAGGAGGCCCGTCTGGCTTCACAATGCACATCAGAGCTGGAGACACACAAAGGCAACATTTAAAAAAAAATGTACTTCATAATGCAAAGGCTATGCTACATTTATGTTAACATCTCCAATTAAAATAAACTTGAAGAAATTTAAGATTTGTTTGATTACTGCAGACAATCTATCACATTTTGTGGGTGTATTCAGAAGTCTGTGAAAAGCTCAAACATTCAAGACGTAAGAGTTGGCTGCAACACGCCATGTTTCCCGTGTAAGAACCAACATCATTCATTTTTTAAAACTTGTATTTCTGACAATATACTGCAGGCCATGAATATTTTTTTATGTCCGATTTTCCCACAAGCACCTGTGCGTCATTTTTCATGATTTCCTCTCGACTTATTTGTCTCTGGTACTATCCTCACCTCCAGGCATGACATGCCCCACATCTTGTACAGTCAGAGCTGAGTTCTTGTCCTCGGTGTTGACCCTGATGACACCGTGGCTCAGGCCGCCCATAGACAAAATGGCACGGGCAGGGAGGGGTGCACCAGGGACTCCCGGTCTACACAGGAGAGAGTTTCATCATACATGAGCGTTTCCAACGTTCCCATCTGTCCTCACAGATAGCCATCTGCTGCACCCCCCCCATGTACATCAACATATACAGCAGACCACGTTTTTAACCACCTTGCTATACCTTTAAAAATGAAATTCAATCTTTGAGTGTCTAAGTGTCGTGTTTTTTCTTTGTCAGGCTTTAAAGATCATCACATATTTTCGGGGACATTGCATTAAAATGAAAGGCATGAGGCCTTAAACATTATATTCGCCTAATATAACGCTAGAAAACAAGGATACAGGGCTGTACCAGATTTATGTTTATACATTTGAAGCTTCTACTGAGGGTTTGAATGTCAGTAATCATGTTTTTTGATGTAAGTTAAAGTTTGGCACTCCAGAGTTCACCGCTGCATTTGAGTGGCTGTAAATCCTCTTAATTATTAAGAAAATTAAGAAAAAAATAAACCCTGAGCTCTGCTCGCACCAGTAAACGACTTGGGATCCGAGTCAAATCGGGTGTGAATCTGGGTGTTTATTCCTTCAGAATCTCTAGGGTACCCTGATTCTCTCGTAGGTGCAATCATCGTCATCATCATCAGCTGTCTGCCAGTGATCTCCCTCTCCGCTCCCCAATTAAACCAACACAACCCTCTAAGCCAAACAATACATGCAACAGCCTATCTGAATGTCAAATTACAATTCGCATGTCAACATTCTGAACAAAGTTTCCAAGCATCAGTACAGCCATTAAAATATAAATCGTGACATACCTGCGAATAGCTACCGTCATGGCCTCAGGGGAGGTGGCACAGGGACAGATAACTTCAGGTTTCAGTCCGTGCGACTGAAACACGTTCAGGAAGGCATCACAGGAAGACACCGACCCTGGATGGCAAGAGATTTAACACATCACATATATTTTGTGTCTCATGGGAAGTCCTAGTTGTACAAAGCCGGGGGTCATGTACTTACAGGGGTTAGCACCATCAGCAACAATCAGCATACGTAATGAAGCCAGACTGGTGTCTCTCTGGTCCCGATGAGCCATCATCGCCCAGTGTAGATCACGGCACTTCACCAAAGCAACACGAGCTGCAGGAGAAAAACAGTGACATGTCAGACATGAAATCCTTTCGTATGGTTTTACTCAAAGCGAGAGATCGTGTGATTGACCTTTGTGGATGTGGACCCTCTGGACCCAGGAGAGAGGACAAGCCTTCATCACTGCATAGGGAACACTGATGGTGTGTATCCGGTTCATTACAGCCTGGAAACAAACAAAATCTGTCTAAGTGGCTAATACAGGAAAATGGAAAATAAAAAATAGAAAATGTTAAAAGGACTCCCCTGTTTCCAACAAATTCTGATCTGTTTATTGACTCAATCACTAAAAGTTTCAACAGTTAAATAATAGTTTTTAATTATTCCATCATAAATGCTGAAAAATGTTTATGAAACCAATAAAAGAAAAAGCTAAAATTATATAAGGTCAATGGGATGAACAAAACAAAGAAGAAAAAATGAATTTCATTAAACCTCTTTCTTCAATTAGTAAAAAATGAAATCAACTGTTGTGTTCTGTTTTGTTCTGATGCAACTCAAAATATCTGAAATTACTTTGAAAGCATTATCTGGAAGCACAACAGTCCAAAACTGACACATAAATAACTATGGCTTTTATTATCATGTTACATAACCGATAAGCAGAGTCAGTGTAGAGACTTTATTGCATCCTTTCTTGAGTTTGCATGCATACACTTACTGTGAGAACTCCATGCCACAGGCCCATATCCTTTTTAAAGTCCAGGACATTTACTAAAGTTTCCCCTTAAAAATTAAGAAAGAAGGAAGTGACTTTAGTCCTATGTGGTTGAAAAAACATTAAAACAATAGACAATGACAAAAACCAGGGTCTTTACTCACCCTCACAGTAGTTGCAGGCCTGGGTCAGTGCTTGGCAGTGGGTCAGCATGGCTACTTTAGACACAGCAACACCCACAACTGTACCATCTTTACTTGCCTTGTACTAAAAAGAGAGAAAACACAGGAGGAATGTGACTAGATGCTTGTCTTAACATCACAAGGATGTAGAAATATTTAACCTTCAACATTCCCAGATTAAACTGAGTTTTTATTACAATCCTGTTTATGCTAAACAACAGCCAATTATACAATATAGTCTTTTTAAAAGCAGTAACTGCTGAATGCAACTTGCAGCAGCTAAAACAACCACCGAGAATCTCTGTTACCTCAATGTACGCTGGGTCAGTGTTAGCGGTGGGGATGTGCGGCTGCCAGTCTTTGGAAGGTTTGGTCAGGTATTTTGAGTCTGTCACCACCCACTTTAGTCGAGGCCAGCCTATCAGAGAGAGGGAAGGAATGATGAAAGTTAAGTCAAATAGAGTTAAGGGCAATTATATTATACTTAACGAGGAAAATTCATCATGTCTTCCTTCAAAACACAGTAGCAGAGTGCACTGTATTTTCTCTTTCCATTTAGTTTTCAGCAATATAAAAAAAAAAATATTTTTTTTATCCAGATGAATTTTTAATAAAGTACATTATAATAATGATTTTAATCAAGTTCAAGAATCTCAGAAACAGCTTGCTGACCTTTAAACTGCAGAATCTCTCCTGTGGGTGTCTTGGGTAAACCCTTCAGACAGATCTCACTGGTCAGTGCCAGACCAACACCACAGCTGCCCAGCAGAAACCCCACCTGGCTGATACCCGCATCCTAATAACACACACGCAAACAGAGAAACACACGCTCAGGTAAACAAAGAGAGAAGATGATTTCTGTGCTCACAAGATGCACATGCTCCTCTGCGGGTCGTCTCACCTTGCGAGACAGTGGTACTTCAATAGGTACAGGTATAACTTCAGCCAGGAGGCAGCCGTAGAAGGCCACCCAGAACATCCCAGGGTCACTGTTGGGGTAAACCAGCGCCACCTACAAAGGTTATTATAAACTTTAAATTTAAGACCATATGATGTTTAATGATAAAGACGAAATATATCTCTTTATAAATGTTAACACTAATGGTATAATTTTAAATCTTTAGTAATAATAGTTACATCACTACAGGTCCACAGCCATGCTAGCAGCTGTGTGAGAATGTACTCTGAGCTAAATGCTAGAATCATCATGCTAACATGCTCTGACAATGCTAACACATTGATGTCCAACTGGTGTATTATCATAGTTGCCATCCTAGTTGAGCCCTCTAATATGCCAACATTTGCAAACTTATTCAAAAAACAAAGAGCAATTATCATGGCAATTTCATAACACTTCACATTGTTGAAATAAGAATAATGTAATGATACAATGTATAACATCGTTCACCTTTACTTCAAACATCAGTAACAAAAAAACATTGCTCAGGTTTCAGTGCTTTGCACAGAGTCACATCAGTAGGGCTCAAGTTACAAATAAACAGGTTGACATTTAAAGACTTTTGCACTTTGCTGCTTTAAATGCTGCAAAATGTTACACAGTACATAGGTAACTTGTCAGCATGATAACACCTTTCCTTTACAAGTTTCTTATGTATGTGTATCTTTGTCCTGTCAGTGTGTCTGCTCTCTCACCCGGTCTCCAGGTTTGAGGATTTGCTCATTCTTGGTGCCCAGTTTGTTCAGGAGTGTGTACGCCAGCTTCACGCTGCGACTCCACAGCTTCCCTAACAGACAGAAGGTGGAGCAGGGAGGAGGGAGGTAGAAGAGCAGGTTAAATATCTTACCACTGCCAAAAAGGATCTTGTCACAGAGCACACACATCTTTCTGTTACCTCGATGAACTCTTGAACTCTCAACAAGATCCTTTGAGTTCTAGATCTCAGTGGTTTGTGACACTGCTGCTAATTAGACACCGTAAACTTCGTTTAAGGCTTTCTGTACACTAAGTTTTATGTCTCACCATAAGTCAGGGTGTAGAGGGGTTTGCCTGTGATGTCAAGAGCGGTGAGGGCGGGGCTCTTCCCTTGAGTGGCCCCCCAACGGGCTAGTGCTGCCTGCAGGGCTGGGGGCCAATTACTGACCACTCCTAAAGGTTCCCCTTTGACCGGGATGATCTGACGGCCCTCCGGCTTCGGCGTGTTGGGGTCCGGCTGCGGAACTGAGTGTGAGACAGAGGCAACAGAACACTGATCAGTGGAAATAGATCCAATATGGAAACCACCAGGTTAAAATGCTTCTTGGTTTTTCAAGACTGCTTTATTCAACATGAACAAAGAAACAGCACTTTTTTTAAATTGTAACACTTTTAAGTGAAAAAATATATTTAACCAGTCAGGGTTTTCACTTTCTGTTAAGGTTCTCTTCTTTCTTTTCTTACCTGGAGAACAAATCACTTACTAAAAATAATATACAAGCTCTATTATAACTAACAGACTTTTATAACCTCCAGACTTGATAATCTGTTGAAAGGTTGTGAATTCTTATTAATAATTTATCTACATTTAGAACTGTATTGTCTCTACATGAAAAAAATAATGCTGGCCAAAGGGATTTTTCAAACTGACAACAAATAGTTACATTTATTGATGACTTATAACTGACCTATGAAGCATTGGTAGATTATTTTATTGACCATTAATAAAGCCCTTAGTTACAATTTATAACTGCTTAAAAATGGAGACTTACTGGTACCCAATATGTGTTTATAAAATCCAAATAAATTTGAAGAAAAATAAGAGATAAATCCTTCAAAAAGAGTTTTTTTGTAATCCTTTCATTAAAAGATGCAGTTAATTTAAAAGTATTTCTGTTGTACTGTATGTGATGTATTACGCTTTTGTAAAAGCAATAATGTGTTTCTACTGAAGCCACTTACTTTCTACGATCTCCTCAGAGTCGTCGGTGAAGAATTCGCTGAGCGGTGGCCTCTTGGGCCTCTTCAGGGTGTTGAGCAGCTGCTGGATCTTCGTGGACACTCTGCTGCTCACAGGAACTCCTACAGCCAGGATGAAGGTGGAGAAAACACAGTCACACACACACACACACACTGAGGCTTGTGCAAGCAGTGACAAAACACGGCACGTTTGAACTTTTTACCATTTCATAGTCTGCTGCTTTTCATCCCATAACACAAAAGACTGCATTTTTGCTGAAGATTTGACTTCATTTTAATATGTTTTGGGAATGAAAAGCAGCAAACGTAGGTGGCAACGACACAAGGAGAACACGGTGAGAACTGGGGTAAAGGTTGCTTTTTTTGGCTTGGGATCACACGTGAGGATTGATTCTGTGTGTGGATGTCGTTTCTGTTGCATTTATTTTTCTAGTCATTCACTACAAACAGAGGGGAGAGTAAGGGAACAACAGCAAACACAGAAGGCTACGGACATTATACATTAAGGAGTTTTCTTACTCTGGATATTACCTCTTCCTGTCAGCCAGTCAAATAAACAAGTGACAGGGTAGAAACAGACCAAGAAGAAAAAAAAGAAAGCAGTAGTTTGATTAATGATGTTATTATGTGGCATGTATTTTGAAGAGAGAAAAGATTTGTGAGTGCAGTCAGATGGAGGCTCCTGCAGAGACGCACAAACAAACAAAATAGAAATGTTATTTGGCAAAGTCATTACCGTCCGCAGTCTCCATCATGCTCGAGCGGCTCTGCCCACGGCTCATCCCGCGGACTGTAGAGTTGGAGGGCAGGTCCACCCGCTGGGCTCTGGATGGAGGGGCCACAGCTGTCACATCTGGAGGGGGGGCACTGTTCTCTGAGTGGGCTGCAGGTGAAGCAAGAGAGGACAGTTTTGAACGGGGACATCCTGCGGTTTCAGCTTGCTTTCTGATTAAGCGGAATATAAATGGAACTGGATATTAACAATTGATTATTATTTATACACACACTGATCCAGTGTATTGTATGCCGGCACAGACCTTCTTATTTTAAGAAAATGAAACTATGTAGTTTTCCAAAATGTAGTTCTGTCCCTTGTGATAAACTTTGATAGAAGAAGTTCAGCTCTCAAAGGAAAATTCACTCCAACAAGCACCAGAACATGCTGATATTTCCTGTAATTACCCGCCAATTTTGGATGAACCTAATAAACCCAACAGCAGTTGTGGCATGAATATTTCACACCAGACTAAAATCAGTGGAGCTCCTCACCGATGCGACTGTGAGCCAGCATGTCCGTCACAGCTGCAGTCCGCGGATGCTCGTGCGGCTGGTACTGCGGTTGGTGGTGAGGCTGATACAGAGGCTGGTACTGCGGCTTGTACTGGGGCTGAGGCTGAGGCTGACTCTGAGGCTGCGGTTTGGCCTCTCCGTGGGAGAGGGTGGAGGAGGCTGAGGAGGAGGTGGAGGAGCCCTGGACCGTGCGGTTGATCCAAGAGTCTGGGCTCTGCAGGTTGGGATTGACCTGAGGTGGAGGGGCGACCACTGACGACTGCCTGCGCACGCACGCCTCGTCGTCAGAACCTGATGAAGAGTCTAGGTGAGAGAGAACAAAGTATGAATGATCAGGCTCTGGATCCTCCTGGCTTAAGGTCAATCTGTGAGACTGTCCTCCCTCTCTTACCGGGGGGTGTGCGGGTTTCAATGGGAGACTGCACATAAGTGGAGCGTCGCTTGGTTGGCATGGGCAGTGCCATCTTCTCCTCTTTATGTTTAGCCAGGGCAGCTTGCACTGCTTCAGTGTGGATATCTGCATAAACAAAAACAATTCATATGAGTAACTGAATGGGTTGACTTGATCCTAGCAGCTTCGGCTCAGATTCGAAACAAAGACTCAATAAAAGGAACAACAAAACAACAAAAACAGCTTTTTAATTGACCTGTGGTCACACTTCTTTGTACATTAAAGCAGTAATTTAGTGACTTAAAATGCCCCCTTCCCTCAGCCTCTGCTTGCACATTATTTTGTTTCAATTGTGTAAAGGTGCAGTAAATCTTCTTATCAGTGGTCCCACCTCAGGAGATTGGATCCCCAAAAGCCCCTGCTCCAAAACACAGTAGTTGTTTTCGGAAGGCAGAGACTCTGGCCTGGAAACTAAGTCTGGAGCAGATTTTTCCAGTCAAAAGGCAGGTGAAGAATCATGCCTTCCTACAAAAGTTCTAGGGTTCCTGGAAAAGTCCCTTTTGTCAAAAAAGTTAAAGTGGTGTCAAATAGAGCAGTAATAATAGTTAATGCCGTAATGGGAAATATTTGTATAATTATTTTTTCTATTTATCAAGTAAAAAAAAAAAACATCTGATCAGATTCATCTTGCAATAGAATGAGCAGCAGGGTAAAGCTGACAGGTTTAGGGGAAGATTAACTGGACATAAAAAGAAGAAAAACAAACATCTGCTTAACATAATTGTTGATTTTTGATCAAAAGATTATTCAAAATAAACAATCAAGAAGGAAAAATTAGCCTTGTTACTATGTTCTCAGCTTATACACAAATTCAACCTGTGACGACTCGAAGGGAAACCACTGACTCATTCCTTTCCAGGAATTTTTGACAGCGCATTTCAGTCAGCAAGGCTTTGTTACGAGAGAAAAAGCACATTAAGATGTTAACCAAAATGACAAGTGATAAGTCGGGAGAAAATCCTAAACGGATGTGTGTGTTTTCCCGCTGAAACAGGAAACCACGACGGAAGGAGAGAGCAGATTAGCCCACACACCTGCCTACACACACACAGCAATAAATGCAGAGATACTTTCACTTGATGACACCCACAGGCCCATTAAACAGGGGCATGCGAACAGCCACGCACTCAGGCTACGTAACAAAACATGTGCAACAAAAGCCCACTCACTGACAAATCACATCTATTAGCTCAGGGGACACAATATTCATTCAAACGTCAACTCATTTGAATAAATCATGGAGCACAGCTCATTACACAGCAGCAGTGGGGACCATTATTACATAACTGGCATCCTGCTGAACAGATTGCTGTGGGCTAAATCATCTTCTCCCATAATGTGCATCGTCCACCCTCACACAGGGGCGTCAGGAGAGACCGACTCCTTCCACATGTCTGGGAGGATGAAGGCTGTCTCCAAGGCGATAAGCGTGGTGGGGTGTGTGTAGGCTCGTGGTCCTATTAACACTGAGATGTCTGAATGAGGCACTTAATGCCTTAATTTGATAATAATTTTTATACGTGGTCTTTGGTTTACGATTTTGAATTGGAATCAGTAGAATCGTTTACGGAACATGCATGTATTTTGAGAATGCGGAATTTGATTAACGTTGTTTAAGTGAAGTAATAACCAGAGGAAGCTCAAGGAGATGAGAGGCAATTAAGTTAAGATTGTTCTGCACTTTCTCTGCAGCCCATAAAATGATAAGTGCCTTAATTTCATCCGTGCTCCACTGCTGCACTGTTTTGTCAATTCTTCTTCTTATGATTGTTTATTTATGCTCAATCGCTCTAAAATTTAAGCATTCCTTCTATGGCATCGTTTATCTGTTGGTCAGTCAACACCGAAATATCTCGTCAATTCCCAGATGATCTGCCAGGAAATTTTAAACCAGCGTTTATGGTTCCCAGAAATTTGGTGATTCTACGACTGTTTCTCGAGCGCAACCATCAGGGACCATCATTTCCTTTCGCCATTTGATTTAAGTGTCTGAAATATTCTGAATCACTGAAATCCAACACAACAGCGCTGCAGGGGCTAAAGAATGGGAAGACTTTTTCCTTTACCTCACAAACTGGCAACTGAGTGCAATTCTGAACTATGAATTGCCCTCAAAAATGTAGTGTTCACGCAACACTGAACACTTTTTGATTCCACAATGCGATCTATCACCATTGATAGCAGTGAATTTAAATATATGCAACACTATACAGGAGGTTGTTGTGGTTCAGGAGGCAAAGCTATAGAAACTTATTCTCTGAACCACATACTGAATTATTCACATCTGAAATCTAAATTCACTGCTCACTGCACGATAAATTCTAGATTGTATTAAGAGTAGTGAATGAGTGAGTAAGTGAAGGATATCAGACACTTAACCTCTTTGAAAGCAGCCCAGTTCAAATGCTGTCTCATTGCACTTTGACTCTGTCTGAACTGTTCCACACTACCAGAGCATATCGACGGCACACTCATCATGTTTTGCTCCTCCGTGTCGTCTCCTTCAACCAATCAGTTGCACAAAACTGATATGCTGCACTCATAAAGCCTAAGACTGAGCACTACTTCCCATCAGTCCACGCAATTTCCACTTATTCCTCTATTTGTCAATATTGTGCACCAATCCCAGTGTTTGCCTTTACTCTCTTTTTCCAGCTCTAATCCTCCTCCCCAATCCCCTTTGAATCCTTCAATCAGATAAAAAAAAGAAAAAAAAAATGACAATGGACTTTTCAAACGACCCATCCATCAGACTCCAGCCTTACAGGCAGACTTCAGATAAGTCTGCCTGGTGTTTAGCACGCTCGAGTGAGAGGGTGTTTTATCTGCGAGGCAAGAACTGTTGAAAAGGCAAAAAGGAAAGGAGATTTAAAAACAGAAAGCAGGGTGTGGGCCAGTCTGGGGGGAGGATGCTTTTACAGTCTGAACCTCAGCGAAGAGATGCCAAAATCCTCCTTACACGCTCTGTACTCTTTCACCTCTGCTCCACTGCTCTGTTTTCCTTTATCCTCGCCAGCGTCAGGTTTTCCCCTGCAGATGAGTGCTTCCCTGTTCTCCTCACACATAGCCAGGCAGTGACATCACTCTGCCTTCACAGAGAGGGGGTTCCTCACTGAGGGCCCCCCCAGCTGCAGGGCTGCACCATCATCTGTCTCTCTCTACCCCTCACACACACACACGCACGCACGCATAAACACACACAAGCTCTTTTTATAATTGGTCCCTCTGAAACAGTTCAGTGTCTGAGCTTCGAACAGGCTGGCTTGACAAGTGAAGCTAATGTTGGCTAATTTGAGCTCTGAGGAAACCGTTCATGTCCTCAGTGATTGGTGCATCAGAGGTGCTTTACCCTCGGGGAAAAAGTGAAGCTGAATGTAGTTCCTCCTGATGCTGAAGGTTTGTTTTTTTTATTGTTGGAGTCCTGACCTGATCTGTAGCGGTCATCCCTGGTTCCTCCGTTACGATGTGTTCTGCGGGAGCGACGTTCTCGGTAACGGGAGGAGCTGGAGGGGGGAGGGGCGTGGCTGGAGGAGGAGCTGGGAGCTGGCTGCACGTCATTCTGACGAGGTGGCTCCACTGTCAAGCACGAAAACAACAAACATGTATTGATTTAAAAAAAAAAAAAACACGCGAAAATCTTGCCTGACATCTGGCCTCTGTGTATCTCAGAGCTGCCTTGACAGGAATCCCAGGTGGCTTCAACAGTCATGTTTGACAACACAATCTGTACCTAACTTCTGCCTCTTAGAAGCAAAATGATGCAAATAAGAAAGCTTTTGGATTCCTCAGTGGCTTAAGAATTAGAAATTTCAATTTTCTTGAGAACAGTAATGTATTTAACTTACACAGGGTATTTGATAAGACACAGGGAACTTGGTTGCACAATTTATTTGCTTTTGTTTAAACTCGAAAAACC
>JAPXVT010000013.1:21964549-21975927 GCA_029823135.1 Acanthurus reversus | reverse complement strand
AAAGAACAACCAATGTCTGACGTTTTAATTAATTAACAAAAATGCAAGGACAAGAGGCACAATTTGTGTAATTAAAAAAAGGACTTTTTTCATTGCTTTACTACTCACCTGGAAAAGTAGAACTCAAGTTGTTTTTTCAAATACTCTCTAAGGCTTTCCTCAGACATTGGTTGTTCCTTTGAAACATCTGACTGACAATGCTCGTCGAAGACTAAATAGCTCAAGTCAGGGTAGTCAATGCCATTAACGATACCCTCCGTGGGTACTGGGACATAGTCAGCAGTGCTGTCAGGATATTCAGCATCGTATCCTTTTCCCTCAGAAGAATGAACATCGAAGTTACCTAAGACAGAAGAAGCAAGCAGAGTGGTTCAGTAATACATGTTTTGTATATACAGCATCATCTAATGACCTAAACAAGCATTGTCATGCTTGGATTTGCTGCACAACCCTAAACTATAATTGTTACAGTGATTTCCTAAAACATCACGTCTGACTGTAATTACCTTGGTGGTTCTCAAAAGATACTACACATGTCTATACGTGTCACACAGTCAATCCTCATATTTTATGTTTCACCAATGCAGCAAAGACAGGGGTTTGGTTTAATGACAAATATACATGAGGAAATGAAAAATATCCACAACAGTTGAAAACCATTCCCTGCAGACATAACTGAATAAGCTCATACCGTTGGTCATCTCAGCAGGAGGAGGGTAGTTCAGTAACCAGGAGGAATCCTCTGTCCCTTCCGGGATGTCGTTCTGGTGGGCAGGAATCTCCTGCCACACCTTGGCATTAGGGTTAAGACCCGCTCCTTTTGTGGTAACCTGCACGATTATAAAATAAGTTCAGAGTGCAAACCTTTGAGCTTTATGTGGTATGTTTCAGGAAACACCACGGTACAGTTAGAGCAGAAAAGTAGTGTACTAATCATCTTATTTTGAAATTTTACACCATGATGTGTAATGAGTGGAGTTGCCTGCGCTGCAACAGATTTCAGACAAGCCTGACATAAACCATTCAAAGAAATTACTATTCAAAGCTGATTTTAGTTTCTGAAGGTTGGAGGCTAAATGGGTGGAATTGTGGAGGGAGAAGTGTCAGTTGGACATTTTAAAATTAGATTATCATGCGTATAGGGCCATCAAACGTTGTCAGGTGGTATGCACAGCATCTATGCAAGACCATGCTCCTACACAATATAATACACAAGCTACGTGAAAATCACTACTTCAAAAAACTAATGTAGATTATTTAGTTTGAAGGCTGTAATTTCACTAATCTGTAAAACCCAAGGGCAAATTCTGCATGATAATTCTACCACATATCTAACACCATATGACACATTTTTATATAAAGACTAACAGGAATCAGATAAAGATCAGACACGGAGGACTATTTTCCAGTGTTGAAAGCCATTCCTGACTCATGACTAACTCCGTTGCTATAACATATCATAGCCAATCCAATGAATGAAACTAGGGTAGCGCATATTTACAAGGCCTCAGTTCCTCACTCAGAGCAGCAGTGGAGTTTGACTCTCACTCTAACTCCGCCTCTCAGACGGTCACATGTATGTAACCATACATGGCGCAAATCCGATTCTGAGCTTGTCGTATACCTGTCAAACATTGCAATACGCACCCTGTACTTCAATCATTAACAGTGGAGTAGCATATGTATACATATCGAAAACCTGGCGGTTCAACATGCCTGCTAAACAAAGTGTGATTGCTACTCAGCGATTTCAGAGGAAAGGGTCGGGCGTTAGGGAAGAAAAGCACATGGTGCCGACGTGCCCGTGCAAAGGCAATGACATTCGATTCACCGATAAAATAAAACAGTTTCTTCATAAATGACATTTGAAGTTAAAAGACATGTCATCCCCACAATGATCTTAAAAAGCTGACGTCTCCGTGGCGTATAGCCATGATGGCTATTAAGCTACCGTTGTGTAACAGCTAACGTTAACACACACGAATCACGTGTAACTTAGTATCGTTAGTTGCTAACGTTACATATGCAACGTAAAGGGATTAAACCGGTTGTGTGGTACAACTTGTAACTGGGGTAAATACTGCAGTATTCGCCATTCATTGTGTTCTTAATCACGTGTTAGTGAAAACAGATTTTGGATGTTTCACCGTAAACCATAATTTGACAAGTGACACCAGAAATACCTGCATTTAGCTAACGTTAACTAGCTTAACTGAAGTTAACTTGTTCGACCAGTCAGAACTGGCCGTTCTTTACACTACTGACCTAACGTAAATCTAATGTGTTTGACTAGTTAACAGTAAGTCATTTTTATTGTAAGTTAAACAGAAAGTCGTGGTTCGGAGCATGAACGCTGACAACAACTCGAGCCTTAAGTTAGTACATGAGAGTAAAGCTGTTTGGTCTAGCTTCAGACAGCACGAGACAAACGGCAGGAAGGACGCAAACAGGTTGTCGCATGTTAGCTAGCGTGCCCCGTTTCCAGGCCCAAAACTCACCATGCTGCCTGCTCCTCGGCTTCTTGTGATGTCCTCTTAAGCTCCGGGAGGTTCTATTGCCTGTTAGTTCCCTCTTCGTAGAAATTGTCGGCTGCCCGTATTTAGCGTGGACTTTTGTCGCTTTCTCCGCTATATTGCCTTCTCCCTGTGTTCAAACGGCTGAACGTGATCCAGTCCGCGTGCGTCCGCGCGCACCACAACTTTCGACGCTTCTAACTGATAAAACAAACGAACGTTTCGCTGGTTTTAGTCAACTACGTGTCCCATTCGACAAAAATGTGATTATCCACTCAATTTCTCATCCCGCAGTTCAGTTTCGATGCACCGCTCATTCAGCATGTGACAGCTGCGTCCTCTGTCTGCCACCGTCCAGTCCGAACAGGCTGAACTCCTCCGCTTCCACTTCAAGCTACCTCCCCGGCAACCGCAATGCTAACACCGTAGCGTAGCAACGTATGGCTGACTGTGACCTCTTCTAAGGGGACAGGAGGCGAGTCGGTGCACTTATGAGCCCTGCCTTGAACTTTTAATAACGAGACATGAAGCGAGCTAGTTGATGTTATTATAGACTCAAGTTTCACCTGATATTGCGAACTAACCGAGTTGCCCTTAACATTACAGGCTGAACACCGGTCTGTGTTATTCTATGGCTGAGTGGATAGGACATACCGACCACAGGAGTACTTTGGAACTCAAGTTCAGTCTTGCATCAGCGAAGTCAGCTTCCAAGAACTGTTTATAAGTTATCACATTCCATCCGGTTCACTTTTCTATTTAAAGACTTGAATGTGAGATATGCTCACGTGAAATATATGGATGTCACTGCATCGCTATCTGTTCTCTCAGATTTTTCCATCACGGACGTTGAAGAATATTGCGCCTATATAAAGCAATGTATCTTAGACAAAAAATTTTTTTTTTTCTTCTTCCCCAAATTCACAGTAATTCATAACAGCTTAAACAGTTTAGGGCTGAAAAAGTGACAAGATTTCAAACTGTAGTTACAAGATCATACTATGTACTGAAAAGTTTTTTTTTTACAGTTAAAATTCATTTCAACTCCGCAGTATACCATCAGTTCTGTTTTGGAAGACACAGGTGACTTAATTTATAATTAATAAGACCTGTACTCCAGTCTGTGGACGGATCAGTCCAGTGACCTCACATGATTCCTAGTGGTATAACTCCACCCTCCTTCAGCCAGAGCAGTCTTAATTATAGTAAGTGGAAACACCTGTGTATGTGTGCAGGACACCAAAATTTGTTTTGAAAATGTGGTGACTTTCATTTGAAAATACATTCACAGAGAATAAAAAAAAGAGATTGTGGACACTACTTAGTAATACACAGTTATGACAGAAACTCAATTTTTCCCTTAATGCACAGTGGACTCTTTTATTGTGCAAACTAATTGAACAGCTATAATTCAATTAGTGACTAAGTACACTATTGCTTTACAATGAGAACAGCCTATTTTTAGTTCACTGCTTAAAAGGCTAGGGCACATTAAAAATGGTATAGATTTAGATCAGTTGTGGGCATTTTTTTGTCTTACATCAGCAGTTATGGGCTGCAATGGTTATTTTCATTATCAATTAACCTACAGATCTATAAAATGTAAGAAGTTACAAACAAACAAACAAAAAAAGATGTTGTAGAATTGTTTTTTTTGTCCAACAAACTGTCCAAAACTCACTCTTTATTTACTACCCTTACATTTAGAAAACAAGAAGGAACCTGCAAATGTTTGACGTTCTTGCTTAAAAATTTGACTTTAAACAATTCATCGATTAATAAAATACTTAGCAACATGTATTTTATCACTCAATTAACTGATTATTCAACTAATCATTGCAGCTCCACAACAGGTGTTTGTTTTATGCACAAAAACTTAAAATCCATCCCATGTCCTGAAGAGTTCCAGCAGGTGTTCTCCTTAAGCCTTGGTGGTCCCAACCATCTGTGATGCCTGCTGGCTCTGTTGTAGCTGCTGAATTTTCACGTTCATGACTTCAATAACAGCTGCAGACAGAACACAATGTGCAAATTAAAAAAGGGGGGAATGTAATATTATTTGAACTGGAAAAAGGTGAAGTTATTGTTGACTGTTTTTGGCATTATGCCAGATTATTTTTTCCACTCAAAGATTTATAGTTACTATATTCTGTATTAGTGTACATACTGGTGTGTGTGTGTGTGTGTGTGTGTGTAGTTCTGTTTGTGAGACAATGCAGAAAGTTTGAAATTAGTAACTTTTGTGGGATTTCTGTTTGTGTTCACTGAAAATTGCTGCCATCTCTATCTGCCATGTTTGAATTGAGCATCCTACTTCTCCACCAAGCTGTAAAATGGTGCACCCTCCCTAGCGTTGCCTACGTGTCCTTGCGCACCACCTTGGTTAAGCCCTTGAGACGAACACAGTGGCTGACTGCACGGAGGCGGATATGGTCTACTTCTCAGACAGTGCTGATTTGCAAAGAGTTGAACTGCATGTGTAAGTAACAGTAGTTGTATAATTCATCTCCTTCTGCCTTAGATCACAAAGTTATCACAACTCTTATTTCATTTAATAAACTTGATTTTTTTTTCTCCTATCTAGTGGTCGCTTACATAAAGATGATCTGTGAACGCAACAGAATTTGGCTTTTGATAAGGGATTTTAAAATTCTGCACAAAATTTGACCTAAAAAGTCTAAAAGGTTCAGAGCACTGAAGCACTGTGCGGAACTGCTCCGAATCGTGACCATAAAACATTTAAGTTGGGCGGTGGGGTGGGTGGGGATGTCCCAAGCCTGTAACTCGCCTGCTGATCTGACTTTCTGAGGGGCAACAAATATTAGCTCCACCAATCAGGACGTCGCAGTTACACTGTAGGATTGTGAGTTGTGTAGTACTTCTGCGTGACATCACAAATAAAACCTTTTTTTAAAAAAAATAAATAAAAGGTTGATACCATACAAACTTTTGGTTTCTACAGGAGCATATACTAGCCAACCCGTGGTGGTACTACTTTGGATAGTTATGACATTATGGCTAATCTGATTCTTTATGGGAAAAATAAAGACAATTTTTACTTTAGAAACCACACTGCTGACCTCTATTCCTGCCCTGTTTACCTAATGTAAATAGAGACACTTAAAGTAATATTTCACCACAAAATTCTGTTTTGTTAATCAATTAATCACCTTTAAATGTCTTGAACATTTTTTTTCCCCATCCAGCATAACTCTACGGTAAACGTGTGATTTCAAAAATGCGCCTCCCTTTTGTTGACGGTCTACAGAGGTACACCCATGAAAGCATCAAAACTATCTAAAAACGTCCATCAAAAACTCTAAACAGCTTTGTGTGGAATATATCGAGCCAACATAAAAGTGTTTTCGAAGCATTAAGCATTTTTGAAATCACCCGTTAACCGTAGAGAAATGGTGAAAAAAATTCTTCAAATCAAGATATCTATGGATGAGTAAATCATAAACAAAAAAGAACTTAGCTGTGAAATATCACTTTCAAGTCACACACTTTAGGACCATCGTTAGTGTTTATTTTGAACTCCATTATTAGGAGTGTACGAACAAAACAAATGTTCTACTGTCTGAGCACAAACCCTATTCAACATTTAAAAAACCCCTAAAGATTGGCATTTCAGTCTTTTAAAACATGCTTTGGACTTTTCTTGTCATAGTGATAAAAATGGAGGTGGGCTCACCTTGTTTCATGGCATGTTTTTCCTGAAGAGCTGGCTGAATTTTCTCTATCTGCTTGGTGAGGAAGTCTATTTTGCGTTTAAAGAAGGCCTTAGAGTCTTCCACTTTCTAGAAAAACAAACAAATACAGTATACAGTAAGTATAATAATGTTACATTACATTATATAAAAATATTCTATGAATTATATAATAATTTATTGGATGTAAAATGCAAATATATTTGCCTTTTCTACATAGTATCCTGTCCCAACATCGACTAAAACATTTTCCACATCATTTAATGAGCCAGGGACGTACATCTGAGAGGAAGAAATGTCAAGGACAAGAATGAAGAGAAAATCTCAAGATACAAATGACAACACACACACACAGCAGCAGAACATGAAATGCTGATTGTTCCACAATAAAGGAAGGATACAGAGCTGGTAAGTGGCACCAGAAGTTCTTTTCCTGTACAAGAGAGGCAAGAAGGGGCAAGAAAAATAAAAAATAAAGAACTTGAGCTGCATATTCAAAATAAAGTGAATTCAGACATTGAAGATGTAACATTGGGCAACAGACTGGTGAAGATTGAGCCCTTTGGGGAACATTATTTCTTTTTAAGAAAACTTAAACAACAATGAAAACTTTTATTATAAAAACGCTTCATTTCAACATGCATATAAGTGTTTTCTTGTTTGCCATACCAAAGGAGAGCCACTGCTGCAGAGTTAAATCTGTTTTTATTAATCATTCCAATAACTATTTTACAAGGGATGGTTGGACAGAAAAGGTCAGAGAACGTTTACTCACCTTTATTATTTTGGTTCAGGACGTTCAAACTATCTTTTGCCTCAACATATTTGGTCTGGACAACTTTTAGCTGACCTATTGAAGACGTCAGGAACTCAATCTCCTAAAAAACATTAAAAATACACAACACTGAGATCGGAGATCGGACAGAGAGAACTGAAATTCAGGTTCAAAATAGAGTCGATTGTAACAAACTCCAAAATGCCATTCAAAGTTCAGTCACAATGTGGAACAGATTTCAGCTCCCAAACTCAATCACAATACAAAACGATTTAACCTGTCTGCTGCCCGAGTCCATCAGCAACGTAGCGTTAAGTCGTTGACTCAAACGCACTGATTTAGCAAAAACAAAGACAAAAGGTGGTCAACCCTGACATTTCAAGGCAGTTTTATTGTGGTCGAAATTCATGAAACGACAGGGGGCAATAATGCTGACATGATGTAAACTCACAGACATTTAACCAGCAACGTTACGCTGGTAACGTTACCGTTAGCATCAAATGTGCTAGCTCACGTTAGCTGTCCCACTCTCACGTTTTCATTCAGATAATCACTCCCACAAAGTCGATGTCAAAGTACACAGTCAGAACTCACATAAACTTAATATTTTTTACAAATACCTGATCTAATTGGGTTTTCAGTCCCTCTAACTGAGGCAGGGAGAGATCTGCAAGATTCACCGCCATGTCGGAAGCGTGATGCCAAAATTTAGCAGCCAACTGACCCTTAATGTCTGTTTCCGGGTAATGGACGAGAGCGCTCATCACTCTGAAATACTGCCCCCCTGTGGACGAGACGCGAGAGGCTCCTTTTATGAGGCCTGTTGGCTAAATGTTTCTACTAGAGCTCATCCGTCCAATATTTTGAATTTAAAAAAACAAACAAACAGTGTTCTATACAATACCATTATTTTCCTACATTAATCGTATGTCAGTCATATAAGCACAGATACATGCGTAAAGGCCATTATAAAGAAGTTAAGGGCTCCCAATATTGTCATTTCAATTTGTTGTGCACAATGTGTTTCAAAAATAAAACTTCTGATTTTTTTTTTTACTATACTTCTAAATACAGAAATATGACTGCAATTCATGTTTTAGTAGACAGTATGTTGCTATTACATACACACCTTTTTGTTAATTTTGTCATATATTATGTACTTATGTTGAAACTTAAAATATTTATACTGGTATCCCTGACATTCCTCAGTATTTGTGCTTGAGGGATTTTGTTTCTGACCTGCTCAACTGAAAAGGTTAAAAGAAGAACCCTCTAATTACATCTAACACTCTGCAGTTTAATCTCCCTGTATTTTACCATTCAAATCCAAAAGAATATAGAGTCACAAACTGACAAATAAACTCTGGATCAGATGCTTCTACAGCTAACTTTATGCACTTTAAAAGAAATCTTATCACACAGTTACAGAGATATTAGTATATTAATAAAGTCAGCAGCCAGACCAGTGATTCCCCTGCACCTAGTATCACTGAAGCTAAGCAGGTGTGGGTTTGGTGTGTACTTGGATGGGAGACCTCCAAGGAAAACTGAGTTGCTGCTGGAAATAGTCTTGGTCGTGGTCAGCTGGCGATCTTGCCTCTGGCCAAAAAACCCATCCCATAGCAGTGACAGGGCCATTGTGCTGTAGAAGATACTGTTGTTTGGATGACATGTTAAACCGAGGTCCTGACTTTCACTTGTCACAAATAGAGCTCCCTGGTTTCCTGGCTAAATTCCCAACCTGTCTCATCCAATCTGGCCCCCTAATCACCCCCTCATGCAATTGTCTTATTCATTTTATCACCCTCCACCTCAGACTGGTGTGTGATGAGCATTCTGGTGCAAATGGCTGCGGTGCATCATCCAGGTGGGTGCTACACACTAGTGGTGGTTAGTGAGACCCCTCTTCACTGTTGAGCGCTTTGAGTATCTTGAGATAGAAAAGTGCTATATAAACGCAGTCAGCAACAACAATTAATATTAGGCAGACTGTGACGACGGGACAGTGTATTAAAAAAAAAAGAAAAAAGTAAACCTTAAAAAGACATATATAGCAGACAAAACAAGCAAGTTGTCTATAGGGCATTTAAACAAGATCTAAATTAGTCTCAAGTCTATTTTGCAGTAGTCTGCACCATTGCAAAAAAAACGTCATTTTAACAACAGGCAAACAAGTTAGGACACCAAAATACCAAACATCTGGAGCTGGGATGGTTAACGGCAACTGATGCCACCATCTAATTGAGTCATTTCCTCCCACCCGGTGGTTTGTTTTGAAATTGCATTGCATGACTTAGTACAAAAATATTATGCTCTCCTATAAATGTAGCTGGTACATCTCATGTTTGCAGCAGTCATAAAAAATAAACTGAGACTGACATAGGGTTAGGAGATTATTTTTATTGTCAAGGCAATGACATCATCATACAAAACACTTTACCAAACAACTCAACAGTGCAAACTACAAGTTGTTCCCAGGTGTCGCAGACAATTCAATGTGATTCCTGAACCCAATTTTATTTCTTTAAATTACACTCTTCAGCTTGTTGTAACTTGTGCTACAAGAGGGTTACTTTCTTCCAAACGTTTCGGGAGTAGCAGCGAATCTGATGGAATGATTAATCAACCTCCTCAATTGTTGGTCCAGAGGATCCACCACCAGGAGCTGCACCACCAGCACCAGCAAAGCCACCAGGCATACCTTCTGGCATACCGCCAGGCATACCACCAGCACTCTGGTACAGCTTAGTGATAATGGGGTTGCACACCTTCTCCAGCTCCTTCTGTTGATGCTCATATTCGTCCTTCTCCGCAGTCTGGAAAACAAGGACAATGCATTGTTGTCATAAGACAACTGTTTTCCTGTCTGCACTGCAGATGATCACCTTGAGGAGTTTCCATAACACTATTTCAATGACCTAAACTGGATACATGCCCCAATCACACACACATTATTACCTGGTTTTTGTCCAGCCAGCTGATGACCTCGTTGCACTTGTCCAAAATCTTCTGCTTGTCGTCATCACTGATCTTGCCAGCAAGTTTTTCATCCTCCACGGTTGACTTCATGTTAAAAGCGTATGACTCCAGGCCATTCTTAGCAGACACCTTGTCCCGCTGGACGTCATCTTCAGCCTTGTACTTCTCAGCTTCCTGAACCATACGTTCAATGTCCTCCTTACTGAGACGACCTGGGAGCAAATACCAAAATCAGAAATTGTGGCAAATTATGTTTGAGACTGCTCAAACAACTAAAAACTCACCTTTGTCATTGGTGATGGTGATCTTGTTCTCCTTGCCAGTGCTCTTGTCTACAGCAGAGACATTCATGATGCCGTTGGCATCAATATCAAATGTCACCTCGATCTGGGGTACACCACGAGGAGCAGGAGGAATGCCGGTCAGCTCAAACTTGCCCAGCAGGTTGTTGTCCTTTGTCATAGCACGCTCACCCTCATAAACCTGTTAAAATGTTGAAGGGTTAGACAATTTTGACACAATGGGTCCACAGTTCTGCCACCTATATATTTCGCTCAGACATCCAAGGAAGGTTGGGGCCATCTTTGGTCCTGGGACCTCTGGTGGAAACTACGAATGGCAGGAATAATCATCATCATTGCGAAACCAAGACAGGTGAAAAATGATGTTTTGTTTACCTGGATAAGCACACCAGGCTGGTTGTCAGAGTAGGTGGTGAAGGTCTGGGTCTGCTTGGTAGGAATGGTGGTGTTACGCTTGATGAGGACAGTCATGACACCTCCAGCTGTCTCAATACCCAGGGACAGTGGGGTAACATCCAGAAGCAGCAGATCCTGCACATTCTCAGACTTGTCACCGGACAGGATGGCTGCCTGGACAGCTGTAAATAGGTGTGACTGGTTAGGTTAAGACAATGGACTTTTTTCATCATAAAATAAAAGAATCTCATTTGGAAAAAAATGAAAATATAATATAGTTGTAATTGAATTCATCTCAGGAAGCTAGGCACTTACCAGCTCCATAGGCCACAGCTTCATCTGGATTAATGCTCTTGTTGAGCTCCTTTCCATTGAAGAAATCCTGAAGCAGCTTCTGAATCTTGGGGATACGGGTGGAGCCACCAACCAACACGATGTCATGAATCTGCCCTTTATCCATCTTGGCATCACGGAGTGACTTCTCCACAGGGTCCAGAGTGCCACGGAATAGGTCAGCATTGAGCTCCTCAAAGCGAGCCCTGGTGATTGAGGTGTAGAAGTCAACTCCCTCATATAGAGAGTCGATTTCAATGCTGGCCTGGGTGCTGGAAGAAAGTGTACGCTTTGCCCTTTCACAAGCGGTGCGCAGACGACGGACAGCTCTCTTGTTGTCACTGATGTCCTTCTTGTACTTGCGCTTGAA
>JAPXVT010000013.1:21652104-21662896 GCA_029823135.1 Acanthurus reversus | reverse complement strand
ACCAGCCAACATCTCGTCAAGACTCCTCAACTCCTCTGAGATCTGCTCTACTTTACGTTTTGTGTCCGCTGGGAACAGACAGGAGCAGGAAGGAGAAGAGAGGGAAAGAAAGAACAAAAGAAAGAGCAGAGGAATTAGAGCAGAAGAAAAATTAGACAATAGATGGTTTAACGCATCACATAACACCTATTCAACAAGAAATATTGAAAAGTCGCATATTTTACATACTCCTTTCCTATATTATGTCCTGCCTCAGTATCCTGCTTCAACAAAAAGTAAAAAGTAAAAAAAGTATTGTTTACTCACATACTTGAGCCTTGACGTAATCCATGTACTGTTGTGCACTTAGTGCTGGCTGACACACGATACCCTGGGGCTTGGCAGTGGATGGTGGCCGTAGGAATGGATGCTGGCAAGTACGACTGGTGTGAACTGTCAGCACATAGCGGCACGACTGAGGCTCATCCACTCGAGCGATGTAGTCAGCGGAGCCTTCCTCACACACAAACTGGAAATGATTCGAGGAAAATTGTCAGGTTGCATTTAGGAGTTTGATACAGCACAACATGAACATTTTAAGTGCCTTCTTTTATCTTTGTCTGAAACAGCACAACAGAAAAACAATGAGAAAAACAGACCAACACAAATAAATACAAAAAAAAAATTCCTCTATTCAAAATGTCTCACCCGGACTTCAGTCTCTCTGGGATTTCCATTTAGGTCACACTTAGAACCATTTACATAGGTCTGACTGTGGTAGCGCTTCAGTTTGTGCTGCTTGGAGGCCTGAGAAATGAACACAAAAGATGTTCAAACTAAACTGATTCACAATATTTTTGAACAACGAAACTCCTATAAGATGTGCATCTGACACACTCTATTGTGTGTACAGTCCTTTTCAAATTATTTACTACTCAACTGCTCAAACGTCCTAGCTTGTAAAGACAGGACATATTGAAATAATATGTAAATAGGTTACAAGTAAAGATTTTCCGTGTGATCAAGAGCAAAATGTTAACTGCAGTATCACGGGCTATAATATCACCTCCTAAAATAAGAACTTTATGAGGCCAAACAATACATCAAATAGACCTGAATACACTTTGTGAACAACACACAGGGCTTTGCATGGTGGTATTCACACAGCTCAGTAGTTTACACCTAACCAGCTTTATTTGGAAAATGGGTCATATTGAGCAACATTATTCGAGAAAATCATATGACTGAAAGTGCACTATATTATTTTTTTATAAAATTCCGTTTCGAAATTTCACAGATTTCATGATTTTTAAACAGCATGTGAGGAAACTGTCAGGTCAGACATGACAAACAGATTCTGCTTTGCTGCCTAAAATTATCAACTCGAAATGCACGGTATATCAGCAGATCAGTTTGTCAGTTTAGTTCGTGATGTGTATGCACACCTGGCAGTTAGTTGGAGTGAATATTTGTATTCTGTGATGTTCACATCTCAATTCAGTAAATACTGGGGCAATAATATCTTGGCCAAGTTAAGAATTTTCAGCATTGCACGCAACTTACACCAGTTTTGTGGCACTCTTTTTGTTTTTAGACATGCCAACAAAAGACAATAACATTTACACTTGTAGGTACTCTGACAACAAAATAACAACTCATCCTGAGTGTCCTGAATCAATCAGATGCGATCAGAGGGATTTATGAGCTCTTTGTATACAATCTCACTAGCAGCACATGAATGAAGAAAGCAGACTAAGCAATCTCCAGATAGGAGCACTGTATCAGGCTGAGATCGTCTCCTGTATTCGTATGTATACGTATATTTAGGGCACAGGTTCTTTAACTGGGATGTTATTATACTTTTCTTTTTGTCTTCTCTGTTTCAAAGACTGACACCTGGGTCTGACATCCTGCATCTGCATTGCGTCGGCAGCGCGTCTGCTTCCTTTTTGGCACCTCTTAAAACAGATTAAGGCAACCACACGGCACCTGGGAGAGGCACAGCAGACGCACATCTCACACACGCCAGCAGCGACGCAACACTTCAGCTTAGGAGGCTCGCCAATTTTTTCTGCCAGATGGTTCTCTGCTAAAATAGTCGGAAAATAACCTGTTGCCAGTCATACTGACATCACACCAACAACATTCACTGTAGTTTCAACATTTCAGGCGTATCTTCCAAAATAAGACCTCTCACAATCGTATACGTGCAGAGTCACTTCATTCAAAGATTTATTTGTGAAGCATTTGAAGGATCTTCATGTGTAAAACAGACCATACTTAAACTTGGTTCTGGCTTTTATTTTAGAAAAAATGACGGTCAAACTAGAGACCCGGTGTAGTTAACTAGGCTATTTTACGTTAAGAGATAAAAAAAGATGATCATGTGGAGAGGTGTAGTTCTAAGAGAAACCCGTGACTACCTTGCAAAATATATACATATATATATATATATTTTTTTTTTGTTTGTTTGTTTAATAAAACAGGCTGAGTGAAGAGGGATTTCTCGATTTTATTTTATTTTTCACACTTTTAGGCACACAGATTTCTGCCTAAACTCAATACTAATTAAATGTATCATAAAATGACACAAAACATTTTCATATTAATGGGAATTATCAAACAAAAACTCTATGTAGAAAGACAGGGCTGGCAAAAGCAGAGCTGCAGCAGACAGGCGCAGCAGAGGCTGCCTGTGTGAACAACAACCGCGAGCGAGACGCAGCAGATCAGCAACGCAGACGCCCTGCAGAGGTAGATGCAAGACGTGCATCCCGGGCGTAACAGCTGATTATTGTTTGTTGACAAAGATGAAATAAAATGAACATGAAATTGAGTACAAGTAAAAATCAAGGCAACTTTACCTTCGCTGTTTCATTGCTCCAATCAAATTCGGATTCATAATAACCTAGGAAGAGAATGTCCCCTTTGATTTCTGTGTCTGGGGAGAGAAGAACGAAGTGCGGTTAAGACAGCTCGTCTTTCAAAGCAATTTTCATGAAAAACTGATGAAAAACACGGACGTGAGCTCTTACCTTCAAGGTGGTACTGTCTGATATGCTGACCATGGCAGAACTCATACGTCCACCAGTCCTTCGTCTGCAGGACACACGCAAAGCAAATGCTTCAATATGCAGTAACTGACTGACACACTTTTCATTTGGACAACTTGCATTAAGTTATCAAGAATATCGTACACCATCCAGTTTGAACTCTGCATGCTCAAAAACAACTTTTACAAATGTTTTTGTGTTTTTGAGCAAGTTAACCCCAGTGGGACTGATTAGAACAGATTTTCCTACTTGTTGTCTTGTTAGCTAAATCTGCTTATTTGGAAGCTCATGTACTATTTCATGGGGTAATTCAGGATCAATCTATCATCAAAATGTCTCATATTAGCGTTTGACCAAATACGGATTTAGTCACACATATTTTAGTCACCCAGACGATGAGAAGTCTGTCGTGCTTTGGAATTGGCAACTAGCAGACGCACCAGACTGGTAATTGCAGTTAGCATCTTTTCTTTATGTTGTTTGTTGGCTTCTAGCTGGCAGTTGCTGACACATGTTAGTGGTTGTGCTAAGGCAAGTTCTCACGTTCTGCACTGACAAATCTGATCTGCACCGAAGGTTTCAGGTTTCTTTTCTTGTGATATGAGTCTTTCGAATGTGACGTACAAAATCTAGCTTGCCCATGGTATGTTTGACTTTAGAGAAGTGCTCGGGATGGTAAAACACCTCCTCAGTGAAAAAAACTTTAAACAAGTACAACTTAAAGTCTAAAATTTTTTTGAGTGGAGGGAGTCTTTAACAAAAATAAAACACCTTGTGATTTTTTGAACCACAGAAACTGGCACTCATACATCTTTTTTGTTGTGTTGTTCTTCTCATATTTTCTAGATCTTCTCTTTCTGTTTCTTTTCGTCGAACATCCTTATTTTACTCATGTGCTCTTTGAGTGAGACAACTAAAACAAGTAGAGACTGTTTTTATTTTAAAATAATAACAAATAATCCAAACAGCCACAAACTCCAGATGTGACAACAAAGGCCTAGTTTGTTGCAACTAGACACGAGTTTCTTGTTGGGGGATAAGTATGCCACCGGGTCCTCGCTCAAGAATGCATTTTCGTCACACCATCAACCCACTCAACTTCTTTTGACTATTCCACACGATGAGGAAAACAAGTTGAGAGGAAAAATACATGTGCATATTTTCATGCTTTTCTGGAACAAGGCTACTGGCAGGCTTCTCTCAGTCACATGAGACATGAAGGTTTGTGAACAGAGGACAGACAGATGTCTAAATTCCTGACTAAACAGTGCTGAGCGAAAAAAATCTGTGATGACTTTCCCAGACTGAGTGGTTTTGCACAAGCTATATTGGGCTAGTGAGAAGAAATCTCAATTTTTTATTTAAACCGAACGAGTGAAAACATAAAGTAGCATCAGTCATTTTACATTGGCATCCCATTGGGTCCACTCATTCCATTGTTTGGTAAATGATACTCAGCTATAGCTCCTGCTAAAATGCCACAGCCCTCAGTCAGTGCTGCCTCAATCTGATTGCCTCCAAGACATTAAAGACTGGATTTCACGGAACTTCTTGATGCTAAACAAACTGAGAACTGAGGTTTGTTTTCTTTGGCCCTCCCAAATCGGCAGCACTGGACTGCTATGCAAAAAAAACTGATAATTTTTGATTCCGCATTTAAATTTGACAAATAAATCCCGACTGATATATCCGTTTGCCGATATTGGCTTATTGCTGATATACCGTTATCAGCGCATACTGTATGTTCTCTGATAAGTGCTGATATTAAAACTGTTTTTTAAGACTGGCAAAAAATCTTGGAATAGTGATTTAAAACGGTAATTTAATTTAAGTGTTTTCTGTTCAGTGCACTGATGTTTGGAATAAAGTTTGTTAGATATCCTGCCTTCATTACGTATCTTTGTAACATGTATTTCATAACCACATTCAAAATATTGTATATAGAGTATTAGACAATATATCAGGTATCACAATTTTCTTACTCCCTAATATCGGTATCGGCATCGTTCCCAAAAATCCCATATTGGTCCGTCCCTAATCAATTCTATGGTGAGAAGCAACTTCTTCTACCTGCGACAAAAAGTAAAACTCTTCTTCTCATTCCAAGATTCAAATTAAAAAAAATGTGAGAAGTTTTATAGTACTCATTGATTTTAGCTTGACCTCTGCTTGGGCATCTGCATGAATTTTGTCGTCTGTTCTGTTAATATCGTTTTCTTTTTTCCCACGGGTGTTTGTAAAGTAATTGAAATTGGCAGGACAAATAGTTTGCTTTGACATTTCCCTTTCTTGTGTAGTCAAAATTGGTCTTTTATGATAATATGTCTTTTAACCTGCTTTAACATCCGGATGTTTGTTTGTAGTGCAGTCATGCATGTACCTGGCTGCTTCAATCAACCGAAACACATTTTCAGTGACAGGTGTTAGCAGTATGATGGTGTTTGCTAGAGCCCCATATATGTTCTCTGATAAGTGCTGATATTAAAACTGTTATTCAAGGCTGGAAAAAAGCTTGAACTGGTGATTTAAAATGGTGTAATCATGTTGTTTGTAGGCAGAGAGCATTTCATTATTTAACTGGTAATAATTAAAGTGTTTACTGGTCAGTGCACTGATGTTTAGAATTAAGTTTGTTGGATTTCCTGCCTCCATAAAGTATCTTTGTTCGGTCGGGCCCAAGTGTCTGCATCAAGAACATTTCTACCTTCATTTGGATAGCAGTTTAAAACGTTTCTGTACACATTTTACTACTTAATCACACTGATAAGTAGATGAGAACTAACCTTCACGAGACACTGGGCATTGTGCATTGGACTGAGTAGTTCTGGGATGTCAGGCCCAGTGTACCCCTGTGAGTCAGGCTCTGATGCAGGATCCTGATGAAACCGAACAGCCTGGGCCGGAAGTCGACACTCATACAGCTGCTTGTACTTACTGGACACCATCATAACTTCCTCTGTCTTGGTCTAACGTTAAAGAAAAAAAAACACTGTCATGTAAGCTGCAGTATCATCAAGGGTGACGCTGCCACACGTTAGCACAGCACGAATGCTCAAAAACTAATTAACAGGTTTTGTGACTGACCTACAATCCCCAAAAATACACGTTACAACTAGCGTTATGGAAGTGATAAAGCTGAGATTGTGCTGTGACAGCTGTTAACAGTAGTTACTGCGTAACGTTTGGTCATCTAGATATTATCTACCTCTGCACTGACGCTGCTTCGTCCAACGTTACTTGGCAAACGAGCTGTACGTTTTCTATTGGATTTCTCACCTAGCTAATATGCGTATTGTTCTTTATTCGTGCCAGTGACAATAAAAGGATATTTCAAGCTAGCTAACAGTAACGTTAGCCTAGTTCCTAGCTAGCAACCTAACCGTTAGCTTCCGTAAACACTCTCACTCACCTGCCCCAAGATGACGGGATCTGGAAGAATTTGAATCCCATATTTCATCTCATTCAGCTCCTCTAAATTCAAAAACGCTGGCACACAAAGCGGACATATTAATAAGAAAGCGTACAATCTTTTTAGCCACCGTACCAAGGAGGCAGCCATGATTCTCTCCTCATACCCCCGTTTGTCTGACAGCAACAAAACACAGAACTTCTGACATGGTGGCAGCGGATTGGCTGATGTGAGGAGCGCTGCTCTGTGATTGGCTAATTATTTGTAACTGACATCGGGGTTCCAGAACTGGGGTGTGTTAGTTTACGACACCGGTACGGAGTGAATGGACGGTTCTACCTTCGTGCTTAAGATTTATTATTAGCTAAACGACACAAGTCAGCTGTCAACGTTTATCTCGCAATAAAATAAACTCACACATTGGTACGGGAGCCAGCCATTATTGGCCTAATGGATAGGTGTGTCACAGGCCAATTTCGCCAAATTACCACAATGCGTCGGCTTTTTTGGCTTGTAAAATCAGAGCAGCTGCTGTTTTTAAGCTAAGTTTTACATTTTACAGGTATGGGCTTCATTAGCTGTTACCTCAAGGCGACATACTGGTATACCGAACTATGAACTTCAAGTGTGTGGTATTTGCACCATGCAGGCATCGTGCTATATCGTGAAAAAAAAAATCCCGTGATACATGCAAATACATTTCCACACACGGTACCACAACACACACACCAACCACGTTTTGTGCCGAGAAGCCCACACCCACCCATTTACACACACACACACACACACTCGTGCAAACATGATAATGATGATAAATAATGATAACTGCTAAGTTATTTGTTTGGAACATAAACAGATACGCTAAAGTAAGAGTGAATTTCCTTTAGCACATGTGTTTTCTGCCGCCGTCTCTCAGCTCCATGATGCTGCTGAGTGACGGCTGAGCGTCGCGTTGAGGTGCGGTGCGCTCTCCGCTGTGCTGCTGCTGCTGCTGCCGCCGCTGCTGCTGCAAGGGGAGCGCCCGTCCACAGACTGCAGAGCTGCGATGTGCGGCCGCTCTACTTGCCTCCTGAGTGTTCCGTCTTTCTACATCTAATCCCATTTGCGAGACCATTAAGGAAGACATTCATTAAGAAGGACGAGCTCCGGGCGGAAACCAGTTTACACTGTCCGTCTTTGAAGCTGAGGTGAGCTCCCATCTCATATGATTTGCCTGTAACATTGCAGGCCTACAGCTCTGTCTTCAGCGCGTTATTCTTGTCGGCATTTCCAGCTCAGAGTGGACATTTGGTGGTTTATTTACCGGATAAAACGTGAAAACAAAAGAAAGGCGTGATGAATTTTAGAGACGAGTAGTCACTGACGATAAAATGGCAGGGTGGGAAATGCAAATTCATTTTTGTTTTGGAGGAGACGGAGGCTATTGCAGAAGGAGTGTAATCAAAAGACTCACAGCTCTGTGAGCGTGATTTCTGGATTCTGCATTCTTGTTCACCTTAAGGTAGGCTAACGGGCCTGTCTGAGATATCGGATTATATCTGCAGACAGTCAATATGCTCAGCGGTCCGGATTGCTGGACAGATTATTGCATTGCTTTGACATTTTTTCCCCTCATGTTTGAGTTTCTGATGTAGCGATTGAGAATAAGATGCAGCGATTTCATATCGAGAATTTAAATGAGGCAACAAATCTGTCACGCGCACTTTGGGAGGGACCCACGCAGCTTTGTCCATATCTGAGACATGTCCCCTCACCTCCCCATTGGATCGTTTTTAGGTTAATTTGAAACAGCAGCGCAGCCTACAGTGTCATTTTAATGACCATCTCTCACCTATGTCTCAGGATTGTCGCACCATCACAGCTAAGTATCATCCAGAATGGACTAATTCAATATGCAGGGCTACAAGTTTTCATTTTATATTTTTTTATCATGATGAAAAATATAATGAAGTCAATACCCTCTCAGCACTAGGCTACCTGATATTTATCCTGTTCCTCCCATTTTTAAGATTCAGTTTGTCGATAAATAAATTACAATCTTTGAAAGTCTGATCTTGGAGATGTGATCTTTAAATCGTTTAAAACATCTATAAAAGTAGATTTGTGTGATTTTATCTATTTTTACCTTTTTTTTTTCTTAAATCATAAATTGTCTCTTTAATGATGCGTGTGGTTGTTATAGCTAAAATTATGTATAGTCTTGCTGTGGCGTGTAGAAAAAAATAGCACTCTTATTATGAATATGCAGATGAGTTTGCATAGGTTATGTGTAAAGCACACTCTGAGTGTCCTTCTTCACCAACAGAACAAGCAGAAGTGCTTTTAAAATGAGCATTCTGAAAACCAATTCCTATGAGATGTTTAAGTGCAGATCAGCTCAATAGATTTTCTCCAGTGTCACTCCCAAACCCTGCAGGATTTCCCCGGGGGGCTGTAAGAACATGCAAGCAGCTGCTGTAGCACCATATGGCTACTGGACTGTGTTTTTATTTGATAATGCAATTGCTTTGAATTGCTTTATATATAATAACTCGGGAGCTTTGTTATGTGACAGTGATTTTCCCGTGTTTTGTGAATAAATTTGCCCTTTTTTTCTCAGATGGGGACGCCACTCACTCATTTCTGTGACTATCTACATGGTTTCTGGAGATGGAGGTGCCTTCAAAGGATGCCCTTTCACTGACTGGATAGAGGCCATCAGGTATATTTTCTTGCTTTTTACATACATGTGCCGGCAGGAAATTTTTGAGAGGAGAAGTTAATGGATTTGCGAAGTGGGTATTGATATTTTAATTCCAAAAAAATTAAAAATGAGCATTTATTTGAGGCATTTAAAGTAACTATAACTGTAACAGTAACTGTGGCTTTAAGAGTAGTTTCAAAGGGAGAGTATCTACATATGTGTACATACATTGATATAGGTGAAGACATTTATCTTTGTGTTTGCAACAGTATTGGATGAAATAAGAGCTGAAATCATCATGCAGAAACCTCTTGATGTTGTCACAGCAAAACAAACAGGAGTATCAGCTGATATTAAGTCATTTTTTTCCTTTTTTTTCCCCATCAACATCTTTTTGTAGCTCAAAAATAAAAAAATATATATATATATTTGACAAAACTCGCTGTGGTGGTTAGAAGAAATGAGAGGTTTGGACTCCTTTTGGCTCACTTTGTTATTAGTGGAATTACTCAAAAGTTAGAGGCCAAAATATTTCACAATGTTGGACAGATGACGGTGTCTGAGCAATGGAAAGATCGAAAATACCAGACATGTGGCTCACTGTCACTTTGAGCACAATGCTGTAGCCTCTGCTTATTTCAGCGAACATGAATGTGTCTCAGACCCAACCCTCAACACACACACACACACACACACACACACACACACACGAAATCAGTGAGATCTCTTAAAAACTGAGAGCGGAAAAGGAGTTTTTGTTCATCACTGCTGGGAGGTAGGAGAAAGAGCTTATTGTGCAATGGCATATTTATGTGAAGCGAAACATCTGTGGGGTTTCAGTGAATTTCGCAGAGAGACTTCGACACAAAGGATAGAATGGAGTGAGGAAAACAACTTCCAGATGCTAAATACTGACTTTATTTGCTGACTAAATTTTCTGAGCTACTCTGTTTTGCTAAGCCAGCTGGCTAGAGCTAATCTGCTCGCTTTGTTTTTTTACTTTTTTGTCCTTGGCTGTATGAATATTCCTAAAAGCCGCGGGGCTGATTGATTATTGTCAAAGTAGATATGTAAATACCAGCTTGACTAAAGCTTTTTATTTCTTAAATGCTTCTACAACTACTTCCGTGCAGCACTAAGTAGCTCCATCATGAATAACTATCTGAAGAACGCTTCACAGCTCTGGAGTTTTAACAATTATTTACAGCATAGATTTTTTTCACAGTCTGTTCTCCATAATGTGCCACATTGTGGTCTGAAGTTCAGCCAAAGCTGATGTGAGGCTGAGACAGTCTGGAGTTAGTAAAATTAAGTGAGTGGCTTCCAAGGTTTAGGGCTCTTTAAGTGCAAACTTTACTCCCTCTGTTAGGTTTTAGGATGCGCTCCCTGAGAAAGACGGTGTTGCTTGCCATCCTGGTGTCCGTAGTGCTTGTACTGGCCATCATTCATTCGTGGCCCACTCGGGCTTACACCACAGTGGACGTGTGGCAGCGACCAGGGCCAATGTTAGAGAAGCGTCTGGAGGAGAGGCTCCCAGAGCCAGACCACCGGTTAGGCAACATCCCTTTTCATGTAAGGGACAGTGTGGCAAGGTATGGACAACTTCTTAACCATTCGCTTCCCTCTATCTCAGCACAACAGAGCTAAAAAAAAAAAAAAAAAAAAAAA
>JAPXVT010000013.1:21515253-21525625 GCA_029823135.1 Acanthurus reversus | reverse complement strand
TTCACAAATTAATGTATTTGAATTTGTTGTTTGCTGCACACTTCATAAAGGTGTCTCTTTATTTTAAAGAAAATCCAAAATGGCTGTGATTTTGACAATTTAACAGCATAAATACAGATTTTACAGATACAACATCTAAATAATATTTAAGACATTGTTGAAATCCTTTATATTCGTGTTTTAAATCAAGTTTTAAAAAAAAAAGTTAGCATAAAAGATATTTTCATGGCCGTACAGCAGCCAGTCAGCTTAGCTTACACCACAGATGAGACATGAAGAGACTAGAAAGAACAAGCTTGGCATTGTGGATTACACAAACAAGATGTAACATGTTGATCAATCAGCATTAGAGGTGCTGGGTGGTGACATTTTACTTGAGCATTCAAGAGCAAATTGTTTTACACTTTGTTTCCTGTTCATGCATACATTATATGTTTGTATTCTTACACCTTTTATTTACTTTTTTTCAGCTACACACATACTCTGTGTCAGGTTGCAACTGTATTTCAAACCAGAAATGATATATGTTCTTGCTCTTTTTGTAGAACACAAACAAAATATTTATGCATTATTTTAAAAGCAAAAACAAAATCATGAAAAACACATTTCTATTTTGTAGTATAACTTATTATGAATTGTTCACATTTGGCTCATATTGTACAAATCTAGTGAGGAGATGTCATTTTGGTTAACGTTTTTTTTTTTACTTTGATATTTTTCAGCTATGGAAAAAGGAAGTCCATTTGAGAAATTGGGTTAAAATATGTGTCCTTATTGTGCAGATGGAATATTTTTTCATCCATGAGGTAAGAAGAGTCTAAGGATTTTAGATATATCATAAGAATAGCAGTTAGTGTTGTGGATTTTCAGAGAGCGGTTGACATTTATTTGTCAGTAAAATTGGATGCTTAGCTCTGCTGCTCTGACGCTTAGCGTGACTCTAATTATGATGACACATCAGACGCCGTGTGCATTCTAATGACATTTAGGAACAAATGAGCAAACTAGTATGTTGTTCAAATGTTTACGTGTGTGTATTTTGCGAGCAAAGCAACCATTTGTTCTGAGTTGGAAACAGCTGATGAGCCAAAGACTGATGTCTGAGTTTAAATAAATAAATAAATAAATAAAATAGCACATTGTGTTGGGAAAAAACACACACCCAGGCGCAAAAATTTTGAAACCATTCTGTCTTTAGGATACGGTGTTGTTGGTTGTGTTCCCAAGAATTAAATATTGTGGTGTAATTCACTGGCAGACTCGGGATGTTTGAGGGGCAGGGGCAAAAACAGTAAAAAGGGAACTCTCTGTATGCCATGGGGTACCAGCGCGCAAAAAGTCATTGTACACTTTATTGCATTTTTTCCACCAGAAGAGCATCTCAGAAGACACTTTACCACATTTTACCAAATGGAAAGGAAACCTTTAGAGAGTACATTATCATGTTTTGTCCACCGGATGGACCACCTAGAGGGCGCTTCATCATGTTATATCGACCATAGGGGCATCCGAGAGGGCATGTTCACAGCGTTTTTTCTAACTTTAGGGCACCCAGGGGGGCAACTGCCCCCCCTGCCTTCCCTCTGAGTCCGCCAGTGGTATGTTTAAACTCAAATGCACTGGCACATTTTGTAAAAGATGAATGGCTCTGCTATTTATTAATTTCATTTTTTCTTCTTTTACATTCATTATTCAAGTCTATGTAAAAAGAGACAAACATGGTAAGCTTTGTTCTTCTTGTTTGCCACACTGATTTTTTATTTTTTTGGCTTATAAAAATACATAAAGGACAAAATGTATACTTATTTAGGGGAAAAATTATAGACTCATAAAAAAAATATTTAAAAAAATCAACAAGTGCGAGGACTGAAAATCAACAGCCTCCAGTGGTCTCACACTACATTCAGTACGCCTGGATGAACGGGACGGGGTGCTGCTCCACTGAAACACAGCGCCGCTACTGCTGACGTGTTGCACCGCCCCATCACTCCATAGTAAAATCAGAAGCGACCCTCTCACGCGAGGTAAACACCAAAATAAATCACACTGGGCGACACTAAACGACAGTATGTCCCACGCTCTGTCACAAAGCCTTCCCATGAGCTGTTAGTTTTTCATATTCGCTCGTGCGGGGGTCCACATGGCTCGCGCAGACTGTGCCACATAGACAACAACTGCGTTCGTCATCAGCTGGATCGATTTCCACACAGTTTATTGTAAAAATGCACACATAGCCAACAGGGACTGGATTTTTCTTTTTTTATCCGCTGAAAAATGGAGTTGACAGTTGAGACTCTTACCGTGTAGTGTATTTGCAGCGTGTCTCCCATTGTGGACAGCACGGAGCAAGTTTCGGGTTTCACCTTTGGGCAGAAGAGTTCACTGTTCACACTGTTGCACGTATTCACCGGTTGTTGTTGTTATTGTGTTAGAGCCGCTTTGTGGCTGCAGGTATGTTACACTGTCATAAGCATGTCTCACTCACCAGCGTCTCCACCTGCACCTCCTCGGCTTCATTGTCTTCTGCTAGCGCGAGTCCACAGGTAAGAGCCGCGAGCAGGAGCAGAAAAACGCTGGTCTTCATTGTGAACTTCTGGAAAAGAGCTTTCCGTGCAGCCTCCCTCTGTACACGCACGGCAGGCAGCGGGGGGAAGAGAGAGGGGAGAGCCGAGCAGCACAGTCTGCCCCGTCGACCAGTGTGTCCAAAATGGCTCGGCGCGGGGTAATGCTGATGTGTTATAATACTGTAGCGATAAGGACTAGCGGCCCGTGGACGTTGTCCCAGCACCTGGGTCTCTCTGAAGTACCCGCCTCAAACATTCCGCCAGCATCCTACCAGGCTGCCGCGGTCGAGAAGCGGAAGCGGCGCCCTGCAGAGGCGCTGGGGGGCGGTGCTGTGCAGCTGCCGCCGTCCAGTTCTGCTGCTGCATGCTGCAGACTGTCGACAGCAGACATCCCCTGTTCTGCTGCTGCTGCACAGATGCCACGTAGCTACTAGCCCCCTGCTAGCGCTTAAGAAATATTTAGATACTTTACTTAAGTACAAGTGCTAAAGTCACGTTGTGAAAACACTCCACTCTGAGTAAAACTACTGCATTTAAAAATTTTCTTTGGTAAACTGTGAGAGCATCATCAGCAAAATTTACTGCATCATCAAAAGTAAAAGTGAGCAGACCATTATGGATCCTGACTGTTTTATTCAGTCCATGTTTTTCACAGCAGACATCTTGAGGACCAACACAGGTGTGACCAACAAATGGCTTCGTTCCATTAAGTGTCACAGCAAGCCAGGTCAATAAGTGAGCACATGGACCGTGGAATGCATCTCAAATAGGTCATCAACATCCCCACTCCCCCACTCCCACCCCACCGCTGTACACCGTGACCCGCCTATGAAATACAGTATTTATAATCTTGCAACAAACATAATTAAGAGACTACAACTTAAAAAGAAGCGTCAAAGTCACTGCTGCTCTTTAAAAAATTTTAATTAGCTGTCTTATTGATTATAACTGCCACTGTCCCTGCTTTTTTTCATTGTATTGTGGCTATTGCTGTTGCTTTATTTTGTGTTATTTTATTGTTGTCTTGTATGTTCATAGCTGTATGTCCCTGGGCACCACTGATAATGAGGGTTCTCCCTCAGTTGTGTTTCCTGAGGCTAAATAAAATAATAATAACAACAACAATAATAATAATAATAATGATAATAATAATAATAATAATAGTACATGCGGATGCCAGTGGCATTGTAGAAGCTATCATGAGCTTTCTGGAAGCTTGCGGACTAAATATCAAGAACATGGTGGAAATTGCAGCTGACAGAGCAAGCGTCATGATAGGTAACATCATTCAGTTTACGTTCTGCTCAAACAGAAGCAACCCAGCCTGCAGCTAATTTGCTGTGTGTGCCATTCTCTTCACATTATCACCCACAAGACAATGCAGCATCTGCCCAGCAATCTTGATTACATGATAAGGGAGACCCTACAACAGGTTTGCGCATTCAGCCAAGCACCAAAGCAACTACCAAGTCACAAGACAATGAGAACTACCCGCTGAAATTGGTTTTATGAAGTGCCACCCTTTGGTTAGTGACAACCGACTATATCGACAAAATCCTCAAACAAGAGGATTCGCTGAAGTTGCATTTCAGTCTGGCAACTAGTACTGAGCACTGCTATTCTGTGAGACTTCTGAGTGAGATGTACATTGACAAGACTAACATTCTTTGCACGCATTTTCTCCATCCCATACTTCAGGAGATCAAGGCTGTGAACAATTTTTTTCAGTTGGAAATAGGAGAAAGCTGGGGTGTCTTTAGTGACCTCGACCAGCTGTTAATGTCGAAACTGAGACAGATAATAAAGCCGTGCATGCTTCGCATGAACACCAATCAACAGCTGAGGGAACCGGACCTAAAATTCCCTAACATATTCATCTTGCGTCTTGATACAGACCTGGGGACCTCTTTCAGTATGAAATTGGAAGCAAGTTCCCTGCTGCTTAAAAAAAAGCAAATCATTACAACATGCTGCATGGAGTTTCTCAATGGTGCAGTACCAGGTGCGAATACCAGCCTCCTCGGAGATGCTGAGGAAACTGGAGCTGCTGTGTCCAAGCTCTGTGATGTCCACCATCAACAGGCCAAAGCTCCAGGATTTGCTGATGGAGTTTTTCTAATGCCCACTTGATGCACTGGAAACGCAGTGGAGAAATGTGGGATCAGCAGGTTTCTCCCATGAGCAGCCCATTGATGCGTTTTGGCTGGAGGTGGTTAGATCCTGAAAGGAACCACTGCTTCCAGGATTTAGCACTTGGCACGATCAGGCTTCTCACTTTGCCCATATCTAATGCTCCTGTGGAGAGACCATTTTCCCAGGAGACATTACTCAACGATGATACCAGAAATTGCATGGGATTACCGCTCCTTTCTGCGTCCATGAATGGGTGCACAGGTCTGAGTCGGAACAGGTGGACGTCGACAACGTTCCGGCCTCCCCTACAGTTTTTGGAGAGGTTTGACTCATCCATGTACTATTTAGATGAGCCAGACTGTATGTAGTTCTACAAAGTTACATTCAGATGTTCAGCTGTGTTCCTGCTGAAGGTGCAACAGACATCCTGTTCTGCATTTAAATTTAAGATTTCACAGCACACACCAATCAGTCTGGTAATTATAATATTAATTACTGCGTGTCGTAAATAATTGTGTGTGCTCTTGCAAAGAGGAGCATAGATTTTAATTTATGCAACCCAGAATAAGGTTAAAGCTTATCTTGTTACTAAATGAAATGATGTAAACGTGTGCAGGAGAATATTCTCCTTTTAAGAGTACCGTTTCAGTCCAGGGGGTGGCAGTAATGTACTTTAGAAAGCTGTTTTGCTGTGAAAGTTGGCTGTTGCTGTCGCTTATTTCTAAGGGCTCTTAAGACTGCAGCTAACCTTTATATAAAAAGTCTCATCTCGGATGATCATGAATAAGTTAACTACAGGCCTATATCAAACCTACCTTTCTGAGGAAAGATTATTGAAAAGGTTTTTTTTTTTCAGGAGTATAATTCTTCCTTTCATTTTTCTTACAAAACAGCGATTTTAATGCTGTTTGGTCTGGATTTTGAGCCACCACAGCAATGAGGCTGCGCTCCTTATAGCTTTAAATGACATTCGCCTGAGCAGTGATGTATCAACAACTATTGGATCTTAAAGCGACATACAACACAGTCAACCATGAGATACTGGTCAACGGATCAGAAAAGTGGGCAGGACTTTCTGGCACCTAACACAACAGGTTTCTATTCTATGATGGGGTGCACTTTAGGTCATTTGGCAATCATGAATCAGAGTGATAAAAAAAATCACTTGTGGGGTTCCACATTTCCATTCTCAGGCTTCTTCTATTAAAGATATATATTTATGTCTGAATGGTGCTATAAAAATAAACTCACTTTGACTTGCGTAGAGGGATATATCAATAAAAAGGGCTGTCACTCAATTAAAATATCACAAAGAAAACAATAATGATTAAGATCTTAGGAGGTTATGGGTCTGTTAGAGCGGTGCACCGACAATAACCTTGATCTAAATGTCACCAAGACAAAGGGAATCATTGTTGACTTAAGGCCAAATGGGAGAGTGTACACTTCTATTAACATCAATGGTGTGAGTGTAGAATAGTGGACAGCTTCAAATTCTCAGGGGTACAGATATCCAGTAACCTCACTTGGTGTCTTAACTTTAATGCTGCTTCCGGCCCAGCCGTGGCTCCTTCCTCCTCTTCCTCTTCTTGGAGAAAAATCTGGTGTAACCACCAAGATGTTTGCTGATTTTTACAGGTCCACCACTGAAAGCCTCCTCATAGGATGTACAACCGTTTGGTATGGAAGTTGCTCTGCGGAGGACCGTAAGCTTTATCGACAAGGTTGTAAGAACAGCACACTTTATGAAACAGAATTGCCATCTGTGAGGGATATTTATGGTAAGAAGTGCTGTGACAGGGCTCAGAAAATAGTCAGGGAGCCCAGCCACCCAGCCAGTGGCCTTATCACTCAGTTATCATCAGGTAGACACTGGGAACGCTGACTAGACAGAAGTGTGAAGTAAAGAGTTTGTACAGGTAGACCTGTAGGGAGTTTTCACCCAGAGGTGGTCCAGTTTTTAAATGAATAGCACCTGCACTTTACTAACTTCAGTAACTACTGTTTCTTCAAAACGTAACTGAGAAATGCATACAGCACTGCACTCACTGCAGCAATCATTGCACTTTGCGGATATTGCTTACTGTGTTTGTCTTTATCAAGTTTTTATCTTGTTTCCTGTGTCTTATTGTGTTTCTTTTTTGTTAAATGGTATGAGGCTTGTTACTAAGAATTCCAATGCATTCCTATGTAAACGGCAAATAAATGTGAAATTTAAAATTTTAACCTACTAGAGAAAAAAGTGGAGCAGTAAGTCTTCACAGGGCTCTTCACTATTTTTTTTTCCACCATCCTCCTGGAATGTCCTGAAATACAATCCAAGCATCCCAAAATGAATGTGGACTGTCCCAGATTTGAAATTTTTGTTTTTCTACATTATCATCAGTTGAAGTAATTCAAAGTGACCTTTAACATAAATAAAACAGAAAAATTATAAGATTATCAATCAACCTTTTTTATTTACCTTCATCTGAAATGATCGGATTAGAGTCCGCAGGTATAACGTTCACAGACAGAAAAAGGGTGAAAGCAAGAAAGGGTTTGCCTTGGGCCCCCACACCACTAGATCCACCCTGTCCTGCGCACAGCCAGAAACAACGCTGCATGCAGGCTCCACTAACAAGGGTGGGCAGAGATATTTAATTTTTTAGAAAAAGAAAAGAAATTAATAGCAAAAAAACCACGTTGATTTCTTTACATGTAGCTGGTAGGGTTCGGTAAATTTTAGGGTACACTTGTTGGGGCATGTTAGGCAATTTAACTTGCAGTATATATTATGTGTACACAAATGAGTCATGTGCTTGATATGCAAAGTAGCCGTGCTGCCTCTCAGCTCACAGCATCCGCAAGTTGACTCTGGACTGCTGACTGAAAAACACTGACACATGGGTTGGAGATCATTGTCACTGGATGGGAATATAAATAATACTGGTGAGCAAAAGTCGTCATTTAGCTGGTCAACCAGGGGAGCTGCCGTAAAAATGCGACAGAGAGATGATATTTAGGATGACATGGAGTAATGTTACAACAAGACTAGGTTGAAACCCAGGATACGGCTGGTCCCATCTGGTGAATGCGTTTTGTTTTTTTCCAGCCAGTGTGTTTTAGTGATAGTTAGAGGTAATGTGTAACATGAACATGTTTGGATATTAGTAGTTATTATGCAGTAGTCTTAGTAAGACAATCAAGATATAATAGGATAAATAATATAGTTGTGCTTCAGGAACAACAGGGCGTTTGCATTATGTGGAGCTCAGACACGAATAATTTCTGTGGCTACGGGTGACTGAGTTTGGTCAGTGTGCAAATTTATGGATAATAGGTATAGTCAAAAAACAATCATATTCCCTATATGTTATGTTAATTAGAATTGTGTTTGAGTGCAGTGTATTTGCACACACATGATATGGTATAAGTAGGCTTATGTTTGAATCCAAAAAGGTGACTTTGCACTTGGAAATTTTATTCATTAGCTCATATATACCAGAAGCAAATTTCTCTACGCCAGCCAACAAGCGATCTTGCTCCTCTGGTCTCTTCTAATCACATAGCCTATAGGCACTGCTGTTATTGACACAGGGTGTTTTACATCAATCCAGTGCAAATGTACAGGCTACATTACGAGCTAGCATGTACAAACAGTCCACAACAAAAGCGAAGGCACACAGAGGTGAGCTTGTTATTCCTGGCTGTGTCCAGCATTGACAAACAGAGCGGCCTTCAAGCTAATGCTAACGACGTGCTAACAGCAAACTGATTAAGAATGCAACGTTTCACATGGTACAAACAGTCCACAACATACTGTAAGCGAAGGCACAAGAAACGAGCTTCTTATTCTTGGCTGTGTCCAGCATTTGCAAATAGAGCGGCCTTCAAGCTAACGCTAGCGATGTGCTAACAGCAAACAAATTGAGAATGTAACAGCTCCAGAGTGACCCGTGTATTGTCGAGCACACCTGAGGAGCAACAGGAAGCCTTCCCATAGCTCCTCGGACAAACTGTGCTCAGCAAAACAGTGCTCAGTCGGTCAGTCAGTCAGTCAGTCACGGACATACCCATTTACTGGGCAGATCCCTTCCGGGACCAACCAAAAATGCAGTGGGGTTAACTGCTTCCCTTGTGTTGAGCTGCTGCTACCATGTCATTGTCAGCAAACACACATGTTCACTGTCAATTTTATTGCAACTGTTTTAAAGTTAGCAGCCAACATTACTTCAGGCTACATTTAAGTCATGATTACGTTCTCCCTCTGAGACGACGGGGTACTTGTCTTCTTCATTGGTTTTACTGACAGACTAAAAGCCACACTGCCCCTGCTGTGTTGGCCTATAAAACATCATGCTATTCACTGGTGCGCTGTCTTGAGTGAGTGAGCAGGATGCGCAGCTCCACAAATAGAAAAATCAACATGGTGAACAATGTGTTACTTTTGAAAGCACTGTTTAAATAAAAGGGAAGTTTAGATTTATCTGACCACTTGTATTAATTGATGAAAAAGTAGTCACATGCTCTGTGCACTGATATAGAAAACTAAAGGTGCAACACATTGCAGATGCATCAAGAATCGTTTTGCATTTGAATCGTTTACAGGTGAAATACAATCGAATTCAATCATTAGGCCAGTGAAGATATACACCTCTAATGGACACCAACATGTGTCCCACAATGAAGTATGTCCCAGTGCACTGTGGTGCTGCATAGCAATTGGAATGTGCAAACCTCTAACATGGATGCAATATAAGTTAGCTCTTCTTGACGAATGTATAAGAAGGGATACCTGATGCTAAAGAGAAGAGGTAGAAAATGTTAATCAAACCATGCAGTTTCACAGGCATGAAGCTGTGTCCACTAATTCCATGATATGACTACTGCATATTTTCTAGTAGAGATCAGTACTTAACATAATACTTGTCTTTTATTGAGACTAAGGTACCCATAACAAGGATTCCTGCATTTATAGTATTATTGGCAGCTCCAGAAACAAACCTAGTGTGTTAAACTCATTGGGATTTATTTACTGACTCAGAAAAGTTTGCCAGTTTCACATCTTAAATGTCACTTTCAGTTACACACGGGTCTCAAACACGGGTCACCTGAACAAAGTTCTGGTACAACGTACACTGGAGAAGTTGATATGAGCTTCTGATAATAATGACAATGGGTTTTTATCGGACTTTACTGGAAGCCTGTACTGTCTCTTAGAGACACAAAAATTTACCTTCTGTGTCTGTATGAAACGTGTGACAAAGCACTCCAAGTCCGTTTTTTGGTCCAAAAGTGATGCACGTTTAAATACGACCTCATGTAATGTCAATCATATTTACATTACATACATTACATATATTTATTGACTTAGAAACTTTTGTCGGTCATTATTATTTTTGGACCAGTTTCAATTATCTGTGTTTTTCACATCTGTCCAAATTGTTTCAAGGGTTGGTTGATAGAGAGACTTGCTCTTGTCTTGTACTTAGGATTGGATGAACCCAGTATTGTGTTTTTCTTTTTTTCAAGAAGTGACAGAACCACAAAATCGTCCTTACTGCTTCATAACCCCATTTTGTGTCGTACTGTGAATTTTTGCAATGAATAGAAAAATAAACACACTGGACTCAGTGTGCAAAGTTTCTGTGCCTAACCTTTTTTTTTCCCCCCTTATTACTGATTTAAAATAC
>JAPXVT010000013.1:21442241-21452448 GCA_029823135.1 Acanthurus reversus | reverse complement strand
AGTAATGGGTGCTTTGGTGGAGATCTGAGAGGCGCCCAGTGGGAATATGGTGTCAAACCGGCCCAGGCGTCCTCAGGCTAAAAGGGGCTTTGATAGGCAAAGTAGCCTGGCATAGAAAACATGGGGGGGAACAGGTCCCTGCTGATAGGATGTGTCACTACTAACTTGTACAGACGTAGTTGACCCCTTTGCTTTTTTTTTACAGCGTGAAAAGACAAACTTGTATGTTCAGAAATCATAGAATCGTTAAAGTTGGCGTGAAGTGAATTGACACAGATCTTTCATATAATAAATTTAGACACATTTGAGATAATTCCTGGAAAAAAATCCTAGAAAAGTTAATGTGGCTTTTATGATGTTGATAATTTATCTCAACACACTTTCTGTCTTAAAATTACAGAACTAATTTGCCAAAGTATTAAACACATTTCTACATGATGTTGCACAGTGATTGGGTCACCTTAAGGTTACAATATCCAGTGATTTCCCTCTTTCTTAATCTGTTCGTTTCTCAGTTAAAGCACATTTGTGGCCTTTTTGTCTTGTCTGCTTTGCTCAGGAGTAATTGTATAATTAGATTCTGTGGAGACACTGAATATATGACATGCCACTGTACAGCATTTACTGTATTTTCCAGATAGGCCATGTAGAGCTGAGACCATTTGTTTGATAGATCAAGTGCAAATTAAATCTGCAGTCATTCTCAAAATAAAAATCCTGATAATTCATTAATCATTAAAAGAATTTAAGAAGTAAAATTTGTGGAAAATTTACGTCTTTGAGCTTCTCAGCTTAGAGGAGCTGCTGCTGCTTTAATACCACACCAATGATAATATTTTCGGACAGTAGTGTGCTTCCAACTTTGCACATGTTACTTTCTGCATTGTCATTAAAGGGTGAAATATTTATGTGTCCACATACTTCTGGCCATGCTGTCAGTCAGTAGGTTGTTGGGGGACTTTGTATTGTATGTAGATTTTATGTGTTAATGGTGCATTTGTCGTTCATCACAGAGGAAGTTCCACTGTGCCAGTCTGACGCCATGGCCTCCCTGGGTCTACGCACTCTACGACTCTGTGAGTGCTGCAGCCCCCATGCCCTTTGTGGAATTTCCTCCATACATAAACATCACATAGAAGTGAATGTAAACCGACCCATCTGTTTCCTGTGATTCATCTCGCAGGAGTCGCTCATGAAGAGAGTGAAGAAACAGCTCCATGAATGGGACGAGAATCTTAAGGATGACTCTCTGCCTACGAACGCCGTAGGTCAGCCTCTGTTCAGTGTGTTACAGATGGACTGCAGGCGCGCGCACACGTGTGCGCCGACGTCTCTCTATTTGTGTTCTTTGTGCTCTTCCTCCTTCCGTCCTTTCATCCCTCTGTTTGGCTTCTCTCTGGTTTCTGTCAGACTTCTCCTACAGAGTGGCAGCCTGTCTGCCCATAGACGACGCTCTGCGGCTCCAGCTGCTGAAGATTGGCAGCGCCATCCAGAGACTGCGCTGTGAGCTGGACATCATGGACCGGGTAAGGAAAGGTCACCACGTACGCCTCTTCCCTGTCCAACCACATCTTACTGATGGCATTAATATCTCCCTTAAATGGGTGTGATATTTTTCATTTTTGCACACTTTCCTCCCAGTTATCATCATCAGCATCTCAGCTAAACTGCTAATGCCACTTGAGAACAAAGCAGTGACGGGAATGCCTGATGAAGACCTTGATGAGAACAAATGCTGATTTCAGATAATCCTGACAAAACATGCTGTTAGTCACAAAAATGTTATTCAAACTTAATGGTCAGACGGAAAGAGTTTGTCACAGTTTGTCTAACTTTTGCCAAAATGCTAAAATCTTTAGCCATATTAGTTATTAGGCCTGGGCTGGTATTAGATATTATGGACTGTCGGGATATTTGCTGTCATTTGCAATATTTTTCACAGTCTTAAATAGCTGTTACAGCATATTCTGGCTTTTATTTTCAAAAGAAGATGCACGCATGTTGCTATCTGATAAGGTGGAGAGATTATAACACGTTCATTTGCACAATGTATGCATGCATGCAGCGCTTTAATATGTAGACAGACATGGAGGACTTAGTTTTAAAGAATGCGAGCTTGCGATTTTTGGCAATATTTAGGGTTTATAGCAGGAGATAATGGTGAGCCCCCACCCCCTGGATGATAGTATAATATTATATAATGACATATATAAAATATGTAAAATATCTCAAATATTTGTTGAGGACAGTATTGTGATATAAAATTTAGGATATCACCTTAGCCTTTTAGTCATTTAGAGTTTCATCAATGTATAAATGATCTACACACTGAGTCATGTACTTATTTGAGAGGGTGGAAATGTTCTTTTTGGTCATTGCTTGTGCACTCGATGTGTGAAGTGCCTCTTCGAAGTGCTTGCCTCTTATTAGCTTTTGTCCTCCTGTGTGATTGAGGATGATAGTCCTCCTTAATGTGCCTCTCTGGTCGCTAAAGGCATGAACTTGTGTCACCCAGTGAGTGGCTCTTGCGTAAGAATAAAGAACCGGCTGGATGATTATAGCATCCTCTAGGAGCTCCAACACGGAGAACATTTTCCATTATGAACATATGAATGCATACTTAAAATCCTAACACTTTGTTACCTCTCCTCCTCAGTGCACATCACTGTGCTGTAAGCAGTGCCAGGACACAGAAATCACCACCAAAAATGAGATCTTCAGGTGAGGACTTGTTTAAAAGCAGCTTAGTGTTTTTTGTTTTGTTTCATTTTTGTTTTGTTTCATTTTGTTTTGTTTTTTTCCTAGATTGTCTTTTTGTTTAAAGGCTGCCCACATCACAGCTGCATAAATTAGCTCTGATACTACAGATTCTTTTCGGTACAGTATTAATGAAAACTTTTTGAGACTTTGCTTTTGTCTAGTAACACGTTTTTATGCCAGTGATGACGCAGTAATGTCAGAAATAACCCATAATGGACCTTTGACACTTTGAAAACTCCTTGATGCACATATTTGCGTCTTTGAAAGGCATGTGGCTCCAACTTCTTTTTTTTTTTTTTGATGAAGTCGCTGCACATCTCTTATTTTTCCTGACATTACATTCTAGGCTGCGTTTCACTTTCAGGTTGTTTTTTTTTTTTTTTTGGTTTGTTTGTTTTTTTCTTGTTCCAGAAAAAAATGAGTCATCCCCTTAGCACAAGGAGATAATGGTAAAAACACATCATGACAGTCTGATAGAAGAACAAAACTGCTCCATTTTATAATGACTTTTTTGTTTCTACATCAGAGTAATCATCTTTTTTCATGTCACTAAATTGATTGTGTGGAAGCTGCAAACAGTCAGGGGTCACATCATAAAAAAATGTGACTTTGCTCTGCATCGACACACACACACACACACACACTGTTATGTAAGGTAATTTTGTAACCGTCGATGTGTGATGGTTAATGATGTTTTTTCTCCAAGGGTGACTGAAATCCTTTAACACCAATGAAACTGTCCAGTCCCTCACCATCAGTTTATAGGACAAGTGCATTAACTTTACGTGAGGACATCCAGATAACCTGAATGTGTGATGACGTGTTTAATAACACGCTCACTTTTACTGCACGGTTTCTCTGACTGATAAATGTCGCTAATGCATTTTCAGTTAGGCACCCAGACCAGGACTGGAGTGCAGCAAATTGCAAATAAAGAAACTGATTTAAAATGAAGCTTTTAGTGCCGATTATACTGATATGTTAATGTTGTGGTTTTTGTGTTTGTATTGCCTGTAGGGACCTGCTGACCTTCCATCCTAAAGTCATTACATTGTAGTTTTTCCTTCGTATTTCCATGTGGACTTTACAATGCTTGCTTTGCGTCCAATATGCGTGCTTTACTCCATCTTTTAAAGGACCATTCTGATGTTCTGTTTTTGAAGTCATAATTACAACTGGTGCTTCTTCTCTCCTCGCAGCCTGTCCCTGTACGGCCCCATGGCTGCATACGTCAATCCTCACGGCTACGTCCATGAAACTCTGACTGTCTACAAAGCCAACAACCTCAACCTGGTCGGCAGGCCATCCACACTGCACAGCTGGTTTCCAGGGTAACCGCTGCATCTGTGGCATTTTGCTCACACTACATAAAACAGCACATAGCACACACAGCTTGACTCAGATTCTTTGCTGTGCCTTTCAGTGCTTCTATAATTGCATCTTTTTAAATAAAGTGAGGTCATTCTTCTGACCTCTGGCACCAGAGGTCTCAAAAATGTCTTAATACCAGATTTGTTTCAGCAGTATTCCATTGTGTTGCTGTCAGGCGCCTGACAATAGAAGCATTTGACCTTTTATTTTTTATCAGTGATGAAATTTTTGTTAGTGACCTGGGGTGGCTGTATGACACAGTTTCTTCTCTGTCTCACATCAAACTGCTCTTCTAATAGCGTGGCACACACAGTAGGCTCATCTACTTTAAAAAAATACAATAGTTCCTGTGTGAAGTTCATTCTTCTCTCTCGCACCTAATTCACGGCTTCCGTGAGAAGCCATTGTACTGTGTGTCCGTTACCTTTACACCTTTGCAAAAAAAAAAAAAAAACTAATTCCATGTCCAAGTTTCTACTGACATCTTGATGCTTTCTATTCTGTGACTTGCATTTGGAGTTTCCTGTAACGGCTGTGAGTCCAAACTGAATATATCTGCCTGCCTCAACGAAGGAGCAAGCCACAAAATAGATTTTAAGTGTTCATACTTTTGAAGAGGAAACCTTTCATTTTAAAGCCAAATTTCTATCAAAAGCATGTTTTGCCATTTTTTTCTAAACATTAAAGCTGCAGTAGGTAAATTTGGTGTACATATCAGGAACTTTTGTGTCTAATTGGAGAAAATGTCTGAGAGTATCACGAATCTCTGTGTTTTTCCCCATGCCTCTGTATTCACGATTAGTAAAAATCCTAACACTCCCATTCTGTTTGCCCAATCAGTGACGCTCTCTGTACTTTCTTTCCTGATTCACCGGTCCATGCCGTGCTTCTTAGCAACAAGTGATGTCGGTATATACTGATTAGCTGTTTGTGCCTTACGCTTTGACTTGCCTCTGCCGACAACAGAGTGTCGGCATGAGCTGAAACGGACCAGTTTACCCCACTGCAACTTTTTAAGCAACTCTTTTGTCTCAGTTCAAACTTGACTTAAAAGAGAAAGCGACAACAAACGAAATAAAATGCAAGCTGGCGCAGCGAAGTTGCTTCCCAGTGAGTCTCATGCTACAGCTAATGTTAGGTTGCTAGCTCACTGGCAGAAGTTACCTGCTGCAGCTTTGTTGTTTGAGCTTCACTGTGCAGAGGGATGTTCAGTACATGCACTGTGATCACATTCACGCGCCTGTCGCTCCCCCACCCCTCTACTCACCAGATTTGGCCCTTTCCTGTTCACCAGTATGAAGTTTGGCCTCTGTTCTGTAGCCACAGACCCAAGTTTTAGGTCCATGTTGAAGTCTCAAATGCACAGGTAGCAGTGGTCACAGAAACGTGTGTTGATAATGATCAAAGACATAACTTGGAATACTTACTCACTAAAGTTATAGCGTGAACTAGCCATATTCCTGTTACTGTGCGGTGCTACGTTTTACACAACAGGAACAGTCCTGTAAGTTTTTGATCACACGGATGAGCACAATTTTGTGACATCACAACTAATTTAGAGGCCAATCCTGGTACAATGTTCACCTTTCACATGTGTCACAAAGAAACTAGAAACTTCCAGAGCACATAAATTGAGAATGAACTTTTCAGTGAATTAGAAAATGATTTTTTTATTATTTGTATTGTCATAGATTTTGGATTTTATTGAGCAGCAAGGAAATTTTTTTATCTTATTAAAATGATCGGTCTGTTTTATGGAAAAACTCTAACATTCCCAAAGAAATTTTCCAAGCAGATTCTTTTTTACAAACATGTTTGGAGTTGATCTTGTTGTCCTCTTCGTTCGCTCTTTAGGTATGCCTGGACGATCGCTCAGTGCCGAACCTGCGGGTCTCACATGGGTTGGAAGTTTACAGCCACCAAGAAGGACTTGTCTCCGCCTCGTTTCTGGGGTCTGACCCGTTCAGCTATGCTCCCCCGTATCCCCCAGGGTGAGGGGGAGGAGGGGAGAGAGGGCTCTCGTCTCTTCTGCCTGTGACGTCACACCATTGTAACCCCTGCATTAAAAAAAAAAAGCAAACAAAACCTCCCAAGCACACGCTGGCTGCAATTACTTTCAGTAATCAGTGCATCACACACTTCGCTGTCACCACTGGCAGAAAAATCCATCGTATTTGTGGAAAGGTCATTCGGCCTTTAATGGCACTCAAGACCCAATTAGAAGAAGAAGCAGGAGGTTCTTGGTGGTTCTTGAAATGTGGAGGCAGCTGTGGTGCGACTCAGTGCTTTGTGATAAAGTGAGACACAAATGGATTGAACGAATTGATTCAGTGACATGTGGTAACATCCTAGCATGCAACTCCCAGATCTGCACGCCTGTCCTGCTGATTTCATGGTGGCTGCGAGCAATCAAACACAAAAGCTTGGTGCATAAATATCCTTCAGCTCTTTTGCTCTGTATGATGGAGAGAATGACTGCATGCAGTTGAGATAATGACATCAGTGGCAAGCAGTGATTCTATAATTTGTTGTAAAAAACAACCAGTCAATATGAACTCACTTAGCATTTAAATCCCTTGTGAGTTGCTCAGATACGTTTTCTGATATAATCTCAGCTGCGATAGATCAGTGGAAGAAGCTTTTTTATTAATAGTGATCTCGCTTATGTACGTGTAGATCTGTGATAAGGGGATATTTTGAATCTTGGAATGAAATTTGGGGTATTTTTGTATGCAAGAAGAGTGGAGAGTAAATTAATATACTCATCCATGTGTGGAGATGATGTGCTATATATTGTCATTCCGGTTTTTTTAATTATCTAAAAAAGAACTGAGGTGACAATAATGGTTGTGCAACATTCTCGATATAATCGGCATCTGTTTTGTATTCAACAAAGGCTCACTGTCCTGTTAGATGATGTGCTTCAGGAAAGCTTTATCTCTGGTTGCACACATGGAAATGAGAGCTGTCTCAGTGTCTGATGGCAGATTTATTTTTTTTTAAAAGGTCAAAGCTAATTAACACAGAAGGCAAGAGCACCACTAACCCTTCTTCATTTACTTTGTTCATGTTGTGTGACATGTTAAATGGTGTGCCTATGCTGCAGCTCAGTGTCTTCGAGTCAGTGAACCACAGGCGTGAATGAAAGATTGCACATGGCCGAGTGATGATGAGATTTGGATTTAATTATTCAAGCTTTTTAAGGACTCTGTTTTGTTGTTCGTGTCACCGTTTTCAGGGCAGGATTTTGTTGCATTTTGCTGGCTCCTGTTTGTATAAACGCACCTGTAAATAAGAGGCAGTTAGAGCATTTGTTGTGTAACATAACTGGTGAATCTGACTCTTATTTCTCATATCTCTTCACGTCATAGAGAATTCTCTTTTCATCAATGGACATTTTATCAACAAGCATAAGCAAATATTTGATTGCAATAAGAGGTCGTATAGATCAAGATGTTGATACATCTTTTTTTTTTTTGGTAAGGGAAGAGCTCCACATCTTTGGAATTGGCCTGTTCAGTATTGTGGTGAGAGACAGAGCAGAGGATCAACACGCTTACATCTGTAGTGCAAATGCAAATCCAGTAGCTTATTAGCTTAGCTTAGCATAAAGACAAGAAACGAGAAAAGCTAGCCTAACATTGTCCAAAGGTATCTGTTTTGTACATATTTAAAAAATTAGGTATAGCCTGTTGATTAATAAGCTTTAGAGACTCTGGCAGTTAGACTCTTATTACCTTCAGACAGAGCCAGGCTAGCTGTTTCCAGTCTTTATGCTAGGCTAAGCTAACTGGCTGCTGGATGTAGCTTCATATTTCATGTACAGATTTGAGAGTGTTGTCTGATTCTTCTCCAGTAATCTTTGACATTAAAGCCAATTAGAATACTTTTCTTGTGGACTTCCCTTAAAAGAGTAGTCTACCGAATTTAGCATCATACACCTATAACATAATCAAACTCAAGCTGAAAAGATATGAAAGTAAAATTGCAACAGTATGAAAAAAACAGAGCCAGTGGTATTTTCCTTTATGTTCCACACATTCTTCCCTGTAATAACCTGGCGTTACATTACCCACAGTGCAACTCAACCAGTGAACATTCAGTCAGAGATTTGGTTGTTATGCTCTGAAGCCGCTAGCCTCAAGCTAACATGATTAGAGAGCAGAGGTCTGGAAAACAGACTTCATTGTAACTCCACCTCCTCAGATAGCTTTCAGTTTTAAACTTTTTGTCTTCAAACCCAACAGACACTGGCTCAAGTGACATCACTGGAGCCAGTCAGACTTCACACAGCTCCCTCTGGAGCCACAAAAGGCTTCAGCTTTTCTTTAAACAAGCAGCACTCACAAAGACCTTTAGGCAGACTTTGGTGAAATTGGTGGAGTTCCTCTTTCAGAATCAGAAAATGTGAGCTTCCTCTGAAATGTGTCTGTTTTTTTGTTTATTTATGGTCATATTTTAAATCTTTTACGTATGATTAATTTTTGTTGAACCATTCAATGCTGTCTCATCAGTGGCCAGGCTGTCAGACTTTCATTCAACACAACAATAAAATTGATGTTTCAATGACGAAATCAGTCGCTTGTTTCTGACGAAGGTCTTTTGTTGTGTTTCCTTAAGATTCTGTGTTTACCACAGAGTAAAATAGACATGCAGATGTACTGTGACTCTCTTGATTTACATGTTTCAACAGGATCCTCAAGGCAGCAAGACAGGCAGCGCGCAGCAAGAGGCGTTAGTTTGAATTCAGACGTGTGTGTGTGTGTGTGTGTGTGTGTGTGTGAGAGACCTTGTTGAGGCAATGAATTGAGCTTAAACAAGCAGGCAGAAAATGCTAAGTGATGTCTTCGCCTCCCGTGATAATCACCTTCATTGTGTTTTGTCTTACGTGTCTGCATGAGTTTACAGTTTATTAGCTTTCAATCAGATTCACGTGGACAGAGGTTCGTTTGTTATGCCAGCACAGTGAAAGTCTAATGAGTCTGTGGAGAGGAGCCGCGTTGACCACGTCAGGATCCCACAGAGAGGACCACTTATAGTAATGATGTGGACAGGTTAGGACAGAGTCTGAGACATGTCACATGCAACATGTGACTTCTCATATCTCTCTGCTTCAATTTGACGATTTACAAAGTGATGGCCTTGACCATAGAAGAGGCTTCAGCAATTTTGAGTGAAGACATGGAAAAATTGATTTAAAATTTTTTTTTTAATGAAATATAGTTCATGAAATCATAAAAAAGAATTTGCAGTGATAACTGACATGAGGAGTGTGATGTGGTCAAAACCTGAAGAACAAGATCCGTTAAGAGGAAAGTGACTCGTCGACACCTAAACTGCATACTTTGTAAGCCATAATATGCTTATTCATGTGTGTTGTAAGATAAATGTGTACATGTTTGCGTGTACACACTTATGTTAGAGTACATGTGTTTAAATGATGCCAGTACATACTGTACTAGGCTTCACCATTTGCCACCACAGCCGTGCTGTAAGTAATGCCAGCAGGTAGGTTGATTTAATTATTTGGGCTTATGTAATCACAATTAAGAATGTCTAAAAACGTGGTGAGTAACTTAAAAAAAAATGTAAGTTTTCTCCCCAGGATTAAAAAAATGTGTACAATAATAATGAAATGAGTAGAATATAATTCTTTGAAAGAGTAGTTGAACTGTTATGTCGCCATGTATTTCTGTTGTGAGGGTGGGGTTTTAAAGATTTGAAGGTGAGGCTGAATTGTAATATGTTATTAAGACTTTATTAGACTGAGCGTAGCTATTTTAAGATGTGATGAAACATCACTGATCTCTACGGGGACACCAGGTAATTGTAGCAGCAGATGTGAAGGGAACCACCCGCTAAAATGGCTAATATATTTAATTTATAACCAATTTCTTATATTAGCGCAGTTAGAAATAATAAATATACTATTGCAACAAGTTAGAAGTTACAATAACATTAGAAACATGGTACTTGACCTCACTGTCAAGCTTTCTAAATTACAAAAAAAAAATGGGGTTGCGATTGTCACTTATACCTCTCTTGTTTACCAAGAGCCAGAAAATACACCTGATCA
>JAPXVT010000013.1:21409287-21424352 GCA_029823135.1 Acanthurus reversus | reverse complement strand
TAATACCTGGTATCCACAACGGTCAAAACACTGATGTATCTTCATTTCCTCCCTACAGGTAAAGGACACAGCTTTGGTGCTTACAAGACCTTTCTGGGACAACCCAAAGTCTAACAAAAAGTGTTGCTATTTAAGATTTTTTAATCTTCTGTTCAAATTTATTGTACTGAGGCCTACTTTAAAGCATGTGACAGTCACCTTACCAGAGCTTGTTCACACAATAAAGCTGTCACTGCACTGTTTCCAGTACCTGATAAGTGATTTGCTGGTTTAGTAGAAATGCTGTTCATATACTAGGTAATTAAAAAAAAAAAAAGCAGCAGTGGCTGCAATAATGTGCTCAGGATAATGTATAACGTCCGTTATGTATCTACATATGCAAAATAAAAAAAACGAAACAAAACATAGACATTTCAAAGGGAGCCTAAATTTTGAGCAAGAAGGAAATGTTTTGCACTGTTTTTGGCATAGGGAATGTTTTGAGTTAATTTGCAGATATTTACTCTTTAAAACACCTAAAAAAAACGTAAATTATTTACACCTTAAAAAGTAGAAATCTTTTGCATAATATCACTGTTCAGTATTAAATACGTGAGGGGTGTCTCCTGCCTTTGACCAACAAAGATCTTTATTCTCTTTTCTTTTTCTAAATGTTTATTGTTTTTATTTAGATTTAATTTCCTCATTTAAATTTTTATATCAGGATTGCCTGTTAATTTTTATGCAATATAGGCCTAAATTTGTAACTCACGGTGTAACTACATGCAAAGTTTATGACCAAATTTTGTTATCATCTCAGTAGAGGTAGCCCACCTGTATTCGGTGTTAGGCTGTCCTCGCTCATTAGTTAAATCTCGTTTGAATGGACTCAATCAAATTGATCTCGCGAGATTGATCATGACTGTTGGTTGCAGTGCTACACTCGTGTTTTACCAAACGGTCGGAACAGAACTCTATCACCATCTAGCGGTTAATTTAAACACAAACTTTATATTTCAATCCATCATTAAACATGATAATAAAACGTTTTTCATAGTTTGTGCTCAGGATGGCTCAGACACGTTGTTAGCAAGGAAACGGGTAGTAACTACCTGACTGGAGCAACGCGGATAAAGTGACAACTTGACTTTCTACACAGTTGTACAGTCCTTGACATTTGTACTTTGACGAGTCTGACAAGGTAATTAACCACTCTTTAATTAGTTGACGTTAGTTAGTGGTTGTTATTTAAGTGTAAAATTACAATGAAGATGAAAAGTGACTATTGAGTCTAATTAGCCTGAATATATATCTCCTTCAGTTGCGATTTGAATCTTCAAGTTGAAATGAGTAATGCTAGCTAACACGCTAGCGTTAATTGGCTAAAGGGACGTGTTAGCTAACTGGCCTCAATTATTGCTAAAATGTTAACAGTAGCTAACGTTAGCTGCTTAGTTTGGTGTTTTTTCTACCGGGGCAAGGCCAAACTAAACCTCAAAATACTTTTATAGACTGAGTCCCAATCGTTAATCCGGTCGTACTTTTTATTTCGGCAAATATCTAAGCGCCTAAAACTGACGCAACATGTCCAGACATACTTTGCCATGCTAGTTTCATTACTTTTAGTGGAGCTAACTTAGCAGCGTGTTGCACCATGTTGTTTAAATGTCATTATAACAGCAATTAAAAATTGATATAATAGACCCAAGGCTAACAACATGGACAAAAAAGTAAAGTTTTGAACTCGGGCCACCTCGTTTGAAAAAAGACCACATTCATCAACATCCACAACGTCATAATAAACATCCGTAAAAATAAAATAATAATAGAAACTAAAAACAAACAGAAAAATTAAATAAAATAGTACGAATAATTTAAGTGATCCAAGTTGGCCAAAAGCTCAGTTTAAAAATATGATTTTTGCTAATAATGTAAGAAAGTGCAGATGCAGAAGTACACGGATTGGTAATTAACTCTGCTGTTAAGGTGCCATGGTCACCCTTGGATGCAGGTATAGACTCAGGAGATCAGATACAGCAAATACATTCAGAATTGCCATTTTTTGTGCTTCCATCCACTAACTAAATTGACCATGAAATGGCAGCACATCCTCTTATTGTAGGAAAATTATTGAACACTGCTTTTTTTTTTTTTTGTTAAATTTGAGTATGTTAACAGTCATACTTTTGTGTTTTTGCCTTGTTTCCATGATGTACTAAGAGGTCATACAGATCTGTTTATTCCTTTTCCAGCTGACTGTTGGATCAGGGCTTTTGACATGTACGGCAACAGAAAGAAGATAGTGATTAAGTGGCAACGAACTGCAGTCACCCCATCCGCATGTCTTCAGGAGAGACATACTGGCTCTGGTACGCCCTCTAAGAGAAATATGTGGCCGATTGAAGATTCACACATTTTGCCCTTCAGTGACTCTCCAGGATCTGACAGACTTGGAGCATTAAGTCTGGATACTCCCAAGAGGAAAGCAGAGGTGCTCGGTGCAAGCACGCCCTCTTCAGGCAAAATCAAGTTGAGGAAGCACTCCAGGAAAAACTATGAATTTTTCACAAATTCAAAGGTAGAAACATTACTGTAAATCTTGCTTTGATGATTTTTTAATGATACACATCCAAAGTGTTTTTTTGTTTGTTTGTTGTTCGTTTTAAATCAGAGCTAGACTCTCAAATATGCAGTTCTGTTCTTGTGAAAAAATTACTGATTTATTTTTTCCTTTTTGCTCTGTAACTGTCAGGAAAAACAAATGGACAACTCATCCAAGCAGCTTGAATCCACACAGAGCCAGCAAGAGTCACCAGCTCCAACCCACTCTGTAGTCTTGAAAAAGAAAGATAGGACACCTGAGGAGGGTTCAAAGGCTATCTACAAGATGGCAGTGATTGCAGCCATTGGCAGCACAAGAGCAACGTGCAGCACCACTAGTACCCCCAAGTCTCACACCAACAGCATGTCTTTGCCATTTGTATCCTCACCTGTGAAGACTGAAACGCCCTGCCCAGCTTCACCTGACACAACAGAGGAAAATAGTGACTGTTTCCTAACCACACCTGAAGACAAATGCAGTGACAACAACACAGTCCAGGATGATCAGTGGTCCCACATTTATGTGTGTGAGGACACAGATGCTCAAGGTGACAACTCAGAGCTAATAACAGATAGAAGGGTAAGTCAGCTATCACAGAGGAATCTTATCTTTTCTTGTAGTTTACTTATTTATAATGCGAGGTGTTTTTTGTTGCACGTAAAGGTTTTTGTTATTTGGTTTTTTTTCTGTCAATTTAGATCATTTTAAAAATAAAACCTTAAGAAGTGACCATACTATTTGCACAGCCAGTAAATTAATATCTTTGAAATATTTTGACCATAGAGTGAAATGCCTTTTTTTAAATCTTTTTTTTTTTTTTTTTTTAAACATGCATTTTTTAGAGTGTTGTGCTAAAAGAAGAAGATTCCCACGAGAGGTTTGTTGCTCAAGACTCTCCATTTGAAGACACAGCCTCTCAAGACAAGTTACTTGTTACAAGAAAAATACTAGAAGCTGACGACTGGGACTCGTCCCTTCCTGAACTGGAATATATTCCAGATGCTGTGCCTTTGACGACATATCAGGAAGGCAGCCAACGGTGGCACAGTCCTTCAGTGAATATCCAAGGAGCTCCAACTTCCTCTTTCACCCTTTCCACTGATGAAAAGACTGGTCCTATCCAGGCAGTAGCCGGGGACACGGAGATGCCTTTCTCACAATCGCAGAGGGAAGTTTTTGTGTCATTCAAGAAGCCTCATACACCAAAGATCAGCCCTTCAGCAGCATCCAGAGCGAAGACTGAGAATTTTCACTCCCCCAATATTATGGCCTATTTACGGGATCCCTTTGCTCTGCCACTTTACCCAGGTAGACAACTGAACCCGCGCTCGAACTACAAAACTACACGCAGACTCTCGGATGCTGGTTCTTACATGCGTTCCCCTTCTTACTCCTTCTCTCGTGGTGGCACTCCCAGGAGGAGATTATCCATGGGGGCAGAGCCTTTGTGGACGAGTGACCCCTACCTGCAAAACCGGGTTGGTTTTATAGACACACACTGCCATCTAGACATGCTCTATGGAAAGCTTGGCTTCTCTGGGACCTTTGGCAGTTTTCGAAAGAAGTACCAAAGCAGCTTTCCTCCAGAGTTTAAAGGCTGTATTACCAACTTCTGCAACCCAGGAATCATGATTAAGGAAGCCCTGTGGGAGGGTTTGCTTGACGAAGACATGGTATGGGGAGCCTTTGGGTGCCACCCCCACTTTGCCAGTAACTACTCAAGTGTCCATGAACGCAGCATACTGAGGGCTATGAAGCATCCAAAAGCTGTCGCATTTGGAGAGATTGGCTTGGACTACTCCCACAAAAACTCCACCAACATCTTCAAACAAAAAGAGGTAAGGACTACTGTAGTCTATTATTACCTGCATTGAATTAATCTTTATAGCAAATGAAGTTTTTATCTTAATAACTAGTTGGGGCTTTATCATTTTGAGTTGGTCAAAACTACAACCCCAATTTCATAAAAGTTGGGATTCATCATCAAATGATGAATCATCAAATCATTTGCAAAATAACGGTTTCGTGTTCACGAGCCCATGTGATACTGTTCTTTAATACAGCTGTGTTCCACAAGTGATGCTCCTCTCACACCTTGGCCTCGTCCACATGTCGACGAATATTTTTCAAACATTTAAACGTGTTTTACTAGTTCGTCCATAAACAAACACAACAATACACTGTCTTTATACTGTTTTCAGTTGAGTATATGTCAAAAAGGATTAGCAAACTATCACGTTCTGTGGATGTTGTACACAGAATTCCATCTTTTTAGAAATCGGGGTCCTATATTGTATGAACTAAACTTATGCTATTGTAAAACGGTAATGATTGTTGTGATCTTTGGTTTGTTTATTTGCTTCTCTGTGAAGGTGTTTGAGCGTCAGCTGCGTTGGGCAGTGGCCATGCAGAAGCCGTTGGTGATCCACTGCAGGGATGCAGACGATGACCTGCTGGCAATCATGAAGAAGTGTGTTCCTAGGGATTACAAAATTCACAGGCGAGTGTGGAGGAAAATCATCTTGCAAAATTTTCTTCATTTTTGTCAAAGAGTTAGTTGTATTTTTTCTCTTTTTTTTGGCCTAATAAACTAAGACTGAAATATGAAGCATTGTAAGTTTTGAGGACCCTCAAAGTGCAAAGTGTTACACACTTAGTCTGTGAAGTTTCTCTCCTGATTATATTTGTGGTTTCCAGGCACTGTTTCACAAACAGTTATCCTGTGATTGAGCCTTTCCTGGCAGAGTTCCCCAACCTGTACGTGGGCTTCACAGCCCTGATCACCTACCCAAAGGCCATCAAGGTGCGAGATGCTGTCCGCCAGATCCCTCTGAGCCGCATTGTGTTGGAGACTGACGCACCGTATTTCCTACCCAGGGGAGTAAGTTTTAATCTGAGAACAACTAAACAATCTTCTAATGTCATTAATGATTGGCAGGACTTTTCTAACTACAAATTACTTCAAATTGCACATTTATTATTATTAGTAGTAGTACTGGTAGTATTTCTGTATTTGATATTTTTCATTTAAGTGATCAGTTTCTTTAGAAATGTATAAATGTTACTGGAAAATTGTGTTTTTGATTCTTTCTCTGTCATAACTCACAAAGAAACTGAAATTAATAGTTGGTACAAAATATCAACTATTTGCTGTTGAGGTCTAAAACTTTTGGGAGTGTGTCAAACCTCGGCATGAGCCCCTTTTTGTTAGCGCTAAGGTGCTCTCAACGAAAGAGCTAGTATTGTATTGTTGACTGCAGCACAGTGGAACAAACAGGAGTGAATTTTGCCTACATACATACAACAAATGTTTCTCCCTCCTAACAGATGAGAAGAGAGGATTTTCAGTTTTCTCATCCTGGAATGGGAATCCATACGCTGCAGGAGCTCAGCCTGCTGCTGGGGGAGGACATGACCACAGTCCTCACCACCATCCGACAGAACACCTCCCAACTCTACGGCGTGTGAAAGAGATGATGCGTCAACACTAGCAAGATGAGAACACAGACAAAAACATTTTATAAGGCTTCTTTTTTTAGATTTATTGATTCTTCATGTAGAGATGTTGTAATATGGAGGAGCAGTCTCATTTTAAACAGCCTGAAAGAGTGGATTCTGATCTTGAACTGAATAAAAAGAAGGAAAAGCACAGAAATAAATAAAAAGATGTCTGTTGTCTGATGGAGATGCTGAACATCATTGTTTATCTAATCATATTTTATGTTGTTGTTCATCATAGAAATTAATTCCGAAACCGTTTTGGTTTCAGGTTGTTTTTGCTGTGTTGCTCTTATTTGTTCTTGTTCTAATTTGCACGGATGTTTGTGTCTCTTGGCCACTTTGTAGTTTGGTTTGATTCAGTGAAGATGTAATAAAAGTCAGCAAGAGTTTTTTTATGCCACATTTACAGGTTTGTTTGGTTGCTCATTAATTCACATAAGGGCTGACAGAAGCACACTTGAAATTACAATTAAACGTTTGCTGTTTCCATGAGTAAGCCTTTATCTGTGTCGAAGGGAAAAACTGGCTGTGAGGCTAGTCCATTAACTTTGATGCCGTCATAGGCAGCACACATGGCATGAGTGCTTTTTATTTTGAGAGGCATTAGCCTGGCCTCCTTTTGAATGTTTTTTTCTGCCATCTAAGGATCTAAGGATCACATTAATGGAAGACGTATCTCCTGTTTATTAAGTTTGAGAGGATGGATACGTTAAAATACACAGATTCCCTCTTTTCTAGGTTCTTGATAAAAGCCTAGTTTCAAGTAGTTTCAGAGCACACCATATTCCTTGATATATATTTGTTTTTATGAAGGCGACAAGATGAAAAACAGGAAAGACGAGAATCAGAGCAGTACGGGCTTCGCTGTGTTTTGACCTAGTTCTGAGAATTGAGCAGGAAGTCTTATGACCTAGCTCTGGGTTTTTTTTTTCTTTCCATGGTTACACCTTGAATACAAAAACATTTAAACCTGTGATGGTGGTTTGTATAGATAAAGACCCTGAAAATCTCTAGAAAATGTTAGTTCGACTAATCTCAAGACTGTAAACTAGTGCAAACAGGTGTATGATGTCAATTTTTTGTCCTTAAGACAGAAGTATTTTACAACATTAATGCTTAGAGGCTTTAACTAACAAAGGGAAGAAAACATACCCCTGTTTGTTCTCCCAGACAAATTCCCCCGATGTTTGTCTTGTTGGATAGACCAAAGATGAGACAGAGAGTCAAAAATTTCATTGATGCTTTATTTTTATCGGCACGTGTGACTCTGATGACAAATTAAGACTGATTGTACAGAACATACTGTGCTGCTCTTTTCAGAAGAGTTTTAAAAATAGAAATAGTTTAAAAAAGACAGACTGCAGAGTGAGACTTGATTAATGAAAAATGACCATCGCAATTTTACACATTTAACAGTTTAACAAAATCATAGAAGTTCCATATATGTCCAAATTCAACCTAGATTTACGTCTTTTTTGCAATGAATTCATTTTAATCATATTTACACCAGAGCTAAACCGGCTCCATCACTGATGAAGACTTTGAGATGTGGTTTAAAGCTCCAAGAATGATCTTATATTTGTTTTGCTAAATTTTGCACATGGTTTCACCAGCTGAAAAGTTTTTGTAATTAAACTTAGACGTCAGAAAGTTCAAGCTTTGCAGGTGCAGGCTGTGACTAGCCTGAGTTCAAGAATCATTGTTTTAGGATTCCTGAGCGAAGAGTGCGTTGAGGTTTAAAAAAATAGACCAGCAGCATTTTAAGAAGCCTATTGAAGTTAAAATGGAAAGAAAGTGAGACGGAGAATCTGAATCTTGTCCATGATCTTTAAACAGGTGGTGGTGTCTCTAAAAGGGGACAAAATGTGTTTAAAACACACACAAAAAAATGTAAGTTTATTTATTTGACGATATTCGCATTGGCTTAAGGGAGCACAACTTTAATGTGTACAAAGCAGAGGAATGAGACGAACCTGCTTTGTCTGTGCGCTCCAGCAGACGCTGAATGATCTCCTGCAGCGCGACACCGTACTCCTCAAACTCCTCCTCCCTCATGGTGATGCCGATTTCAAAGGGGGCATGTATCTGCTCAGAGGAGAGGAGGAACGTGAAGTTAGAGGGAGGATTTTTGGTGGTGTGCTGGTGGCTTGAGTGTGATTTGCACTCACTGTGATGTGGCTGTCCTCGGTGGCTGGCTCCTCCATGACTTGGCGGCCGACCCTGGAAGACTTCCCTTTGTTCTGTGGTTGACCAGAAAGATTTAATGACTAACCAATTCAGCTTTACATGTGATCTTCAGTTGCAGTCAAGGAGATTTACATACTTCTCAGGTCTTTAACCTTAACTGACATCACTGCTTAAATTCCTCATTCCAATACTGACAAAAAGTCACACAACAAAAACAAAGTCATTTTAAAATGAAGATTATTCCATCTCCCTTATATTGAAAGTAATGATGGATTCATAACTGAAACAGCTGCAGGACATAAAGGAAGCAGTAAGACAATGCGAATCTGTTGTGTTAAATTACTGACAGACAAAAAACACCTTACCTGAGGTTTTTTTGAGGGGCTGAGGAAGCTGGAGCCTGCGCTTACAGATTTGCACCATAAGGCCAGAGAGCACAACAGAAACACCATCAAACAGGTGTTTCTTTTCAGAAACATGGTTCACTTAAGATCTCAAGCTTGCTTTGTTGCAATCGTCGCTATATCTGCTGACCTGAGCTCCCTTTCTTTCTCTGGAGGCTTCTGGCTTCAGACTTTATATACTTCTGATCATCTTTCAGTTTGGCTTAAAAATGCATACCGCATTGTAGTATCAGGTACTCGCGCTGTCATATCTTGGCAGCACTGGACTGTTCAAATGTTTGAAATGATAGCAAAATAGGCATTTCTGTGTTGCAGCCTGTTGATGATTGTACCTATTCAATAGCGTGATGCAGGTAATAGTATTGCTGTCATAGAGATGCAGATTAATGGGACTGATTGCCGTTTAGCCTGTTACACATACAGCAGTATACCAATATTGGGCTTTTATTCCCATGAGTAATGCAAAACAAATAGTGTTTGCACACAAAGAAAACTAACACAGCTTAATATTAAAGGTTTAAACTAAAAAACTGAGTCCATAGTGTTATATTCAAAGAGATTATATGAGGAAACTTTTAAACTGGTTAAGCTGCCAGTTTTGAAAATCTAATTTAGTCTCCATGACAATTTAGGTAACAAACCAATTTAGATTAAACTAATCTAAAACAGTATACTTAGGGGCCCAAAGTCATTTATTGCCTCTATTTCAAGATGAGAATGTGTGCACTAAGTGTTTTTTTGTATCAAAAGGCTATAATAGATTCAAATCCATGCAGATTTGATATGAAAGACACATTTACTGTTCACACAGCATTTACTACATGACACTTAAGTCTTTAAGAACATTTTCTCATGTAGCCATAGAAGTTTGTTGAAATATATTGCAAAATAAGTAATTTAAGAAGTACAGCAATTAAAAGCCCTGAATAAATCATGGTTCAGAAAATGATATCCGTGAAATTGTGATATTTCTCAAATTCAAACTTTATCAAACTTTATTCCAGATGTCAGTGCACTGAACACATAACATTACACCTAATAGGAATTAAGGGATCGCCCTCTGCTGAACAAACTATGTAATTATAACATCTTAAACCACTGGTCCAAGCATTTTTTCAGGTATCAAAAACAGTTTAGTATCAGCGCCTGTCATAGAACACATACAATACACACAATACCGATATTTCTGTGATTGGCCAGTATCGTCCAATAATATCACCACACTAATAAATCGGTCAGGCCCTGGTACAGATCCCTGCAAAAGTCACACCATAATCATTTTAAGAAGATTTAAATAAAAATGAGTGGTAAAAATGATAATTCCCTCTAATCATATCAAATTACAATATCCATCCAAGTAATCACAATTAGTTATTTCTTAAAAATCTTGCAGCTCTAATTAGATTTAAAAGCAGAGAAAGCACTGAGACCACAAATAGCATGTTGCTTCAGGCTCCATGTTTTGAATCTACTGTTTTTCATGACAGAAGGCCACTTAAAGTTACCACAAACCCAGATGGTGAAGTTAACACCTGAAGTGACCACCACTAATGGTCAAGATGATGCCAGCAGCGTCTGAATGTTTTCACACTGAGAGGAAAGAATCAGCAACCGTTCAGAGGTGTTGTAAACTCGTCTTTCTTCTTTCACTATATGCTTGCTGTTTTCCCAAAACTGGCAAAATCAGTATAACCTGTTTGACCTTTTAACCAAAAGATTTTAATCACGCAGCTCAGCAAAAGTCCTGTATCTGCCCAGCGGCTCAAGTAGCACAAAACAGATGGATAAAACTTACCACCAGCTCTGCACCGAGGTCAAACGGAGAAGCAAACCATGAATTCTCCCTTTTATTTTTTGGCACTTAGCCTGTAAACAAAACAAGAAAATGCTAAATGTTTAGAACAAGCAATTTTTTCCTGCTGTGAAAGCAAATGAATGAACTGATCAAAAACATTTTTGCTTAAATTGGTTCTGCTTCTCGTTAGTTCCTTCTGTTAATGTTGCAGTGGATATGCTGTCGTCCCTTCTGTCTTAACTCGAAGTGGCTTGTTTTCCTAAATCCCCACCCTTTCAGTCTCTCTTGCACAGCAGTTATTCTAATTATTTCACTTTGTGGGCTTTCCATGAACCTCTACACATTTGTACTGTAAATAAATGAATGCTGCCTCGAGTCAAGCATTTTTAAACAAATATCTTTGAATGACCCCCAGCCAAGAACTGCTTACACTTGATATTAATTTCATAAATGGATGCTTTGTTTTTACAAGAAACTAACATAATCTCAGTCCTCCGGTTATGAAGGAAAATTACAAATATCCTGCACTATTTTCTGTGAGCGTTGGAGCATTCAAAGACATTGCTCTGTTTAAGTATTTTGCCTCTAAAACTGGTGAAAAATGTTTAACTGTCAGTGGGCTCTGACATTTCAAAATTGCAGAGATTGGCAGGTCAAGGATGCAATTAATAAAGACCAGAATTTAAAACTCTCAGAGGCAATAACTGATACACCACTGGCCTGATTTTGATGAATCGGTTTGGAAGGGTGCCGGTTGTTAATGACTGGCTGGAGGGGTTCCTGCATTATTCATAAGAGATTCCAAGTTTTTTGTTGTCTTTTGTCTCTTATTTTTATTCCTTATGGCACAAGAACAGGACCGGAAAGTATGCCAGAGTCAGTCTGGGTATTATATCTTTGCATTTCACTTAATTACCCAATCACTTAGACATCCTTGCTCTGCAGCAAAGTACATCCAAAACCTTTAAGTGCTCACTGGTTTTTCTTCCTCCACTTTCATTTCTAACACAAACTGTTGGGGCAAAAATGTGTAGGGAGCATTAAGCTAATAATTACATTGGACTTGGCTTGTCAGATGTTGTAGATGTTTCTGAACATTAGTCTTGTTTTCATGACCAGCAAATGACCTATCTCAGATCTTCCACATGCCACACACACACAACACACAACACACACACACACACACACACACACACACCTCGCTGCACATAGGGCTCACACAAGAGACATTTTTTCTAAGTTGACTCATCCTCCCTAAGTCAAGCAGACCTCACAGTCACCCCACTGTGCCACTAACACCGATTCTCACAAAGGATGAAAAGATGAAAGGGAATTTTTCTGTATCTAAAAGTCAAAGTGTGAGACTAATGAAATGAAGAAAGAACTTGAACTGCTGTGATTGTAAAGCCCATGTAAGCGCAAATGGTGTATATGTTTGTTTTCATGCCAATGTAACCCTCTCTCCTCTCTCTGTGGCAGACAGAGATGATGAACTTGTATGTTTTCGTCTATTTTTGGTCTGTTAGGCAGTCGTCTGTTGCCTTTTAACTGAAGTTGATAATGAAGATAAAATGGTAAACAATAATAAAACAAAGTTATATGTTATAGTAATGATTAATGAGATCTCTTATTGATCCCCTTGAAATAACTCATCAGTGCTGTACCTCAGGAGGATCAATGCAATTTTTGTCTGGCAAGAAATTCGTTGCTCCACAAGCACTCTGCTGAACAGTTGTTAACAGGTCAATTTACAGCTTTTCTGTCACATGTTGTTGTAAGGTACAACAAAATAGCTCGTTTACCTCAGAAAAAGCCACCTCACTTCTGTACAAGGACAAAAACAAACTGGCAGAGACTGGAAAAAAATGTGCAAACATTTCTCTCCCACTGACAGCTTTGAACAATCATCGTCCAGTAATTTCCCCACCCAAATGTAATGCAGTTTTTCAAAAAAGCGATTTTTGCTGTCTTGAGAATGTTGATGGATGTTTTGCACCATCATCTAGTAAACTACTTTGTAAAAACTGCTCCCAAAATCATCTTCTGTAACTCTTTTTTTCAATTTTTTTTTGGAGAGTTTGTCTCGAAGAAGGTGTTGAATATATCATTTGCATGTGTACAATATTGATTAATATCTCTCTGTGGTTGCAAATTGAATTATTTTCAGTTTTACCACTGGGTGACTGTGTGCCAGGGTAGAGCAGGTTGTTGAAATACCAGAAGGTTGGTGGTTCATTCCCTTGCTTCTTCAGTCTACATGTGAAAGTATCATGAGACAAGATAATATAATGCAGCCCAAAGTGCTCCCAGTGGGTGCTCCAGAGATAGAAGTCCTTTAGTTTAGGAATGTGTTTGTGTGTGAAATGGTAAATGTTCCCGTAAGTTGTAAAGCGCCTGAAGGAGTTGAAAAAAACCCCCAAACATCCATACCATCGTATCGTCCCAAAGGTGGTTTCTTTATTTAGCCTGCCTCTGTTCTTTCCCCTATGACATGTCCAACTGTCTTTTGTAAACTGGAAGACAAAAGTCTAGTCGCCTCAACATGCACGTTAAAGATTCTTCTAGTGCTGAGCACAGCTTGTGCTAAGAACTCATTTATTTTGTTAATATCAGAGATTAATGATCTGTAATAACCATTAATCTTGATTGCGTTGGCTTAAAAAAGGGATGTTTCTGAAAGTTGCATACACCAAAATATTGAGGGTCTGTCATAAGGCAACAAGCTAGCATTAGCTAATAAATACATAAAGATGCAAAAAAGTAACGTGCAAAAAAACTTTTTTGTGTATGGTTAGCTAATCGCTAATGTTTGCTGGCTAACTGCTAGGTAAGCTAGCTGGAAAAAATATTACAACTGTAGTTTACTGAATCTGCTGTGAAACAGCAATTATATCAACAAAATGTTGATGTTAGTAATCAGCTTGTGAAAAAACATTATGTCTGTGGTTAGCTAAAAGCTATATTAGCAAGCTAACTACTACATTAGCTTGAATGTAAATATCCTTCACATTATTAAATCTGTGTTGAAACAACAATGTTAGCTACATAATGTGATGTTAGTCATAAGCTAACACTTTGCAAAATTATTAGTTGAAGGTTAACTAATAGAGTGCCTAAATCCAATTCTTATGGTCCATGGGACCTTATTTTGGAAAAAAAAATGGAAGGTAGGCAAGTCAATGGAAAGAGACAAAATTTTGATCCTGCTTAAATTGCAGGCCTACCGCCAATCTAAAATGTAATGTTCGTCAATTTAAAGGATAACGTTGCAAGTCAAGCAAGTTGCGGTTTATCACACAACTGCTTAAGTATAAGACATTGAAAATATGTATTTAGAAGACAACATGCTCGATCGTCTTAACAACGATCTCTTACAGAACTGACTAACTGTTTGCTTAGCTGCAGCTCTCAACATGCCCATGTTTGCAGTGATTTTTTTTTTTTTACCTCTTTTAATCCATTTTCGATCTTAAAGAAAGGTTTGCTTTATGATTATACGTTTATAATCTAACTGTTCCCTAAATACAACATGTTTTAAAACCTGGAAAACTTTGTAAACTGCAGAGTTCAGGCAGATCAGCCAGACGACATCAGAGGAAAAACATGAAATATTTTCTCTTTAAATAATGATCCAGATCACAGTCCTGGTGCTGCAGTAAAAAGTGAATTGCACTCAGAAACTGAAGGGGTGCCAAGTTAAAAAATAGCTTTTCAAATTAGTTTGATGACAATATAAATGCACTCAAGTGAGGAGAATATTAGAAAGCAATTACACTTGAAAGAGTGGGAGCAGCATTTAAAGTTGTTGCTCGCTACTTTTCACAATTACAGGCACCTTTTCATAATTGACCATAATTAAGTGTGTAGCTCCATTATATTAGGCAGCTGCAGCTCAGTCCTTTTTCAAAAGATTCAGATTTAGTGTTAAGTAGTTAATTAATTCAGTGTTTTTAAGTCTGCAATGTTAAGATCACAGAAAAGACATCCTCCAAAATCTTCTAACTTTGTTTGTTATTATCACACAAATATTCACTTCCTTGGTTCAAGTTGAATTTACTTTCATATATGAAATATAATAAGAATAATGATCACTGTAATGTTAGCTCTTCCTTTCGTTGTGTGATTTAGCAGAAGTCCCATGTTTTGGGGAATCTTTACAAATGTATTTCCCTATTTTTTCTTGTTTTTGTTCTTTCTATCACTGCTCAGTTAATCCTTTTATTTCACCTGTTTTCTCTGCACTATAAAGGCCTTTACACACCAGGTGTGCAACGAATAAACAACATGAAAAGGCGATTTGTTCAGATGCGAAATGTTCAGATCAAAACTCTTCCGGCAGCAACACAAATTTGTGACAGAAACAGGGAAATTTGAATTTGCCGAAGAGTTTTGACAGCTCACTCCAAAGAGGGAAAAATGAACTCTAATACAAATACAATATTTAAACAGCAGAACTTGTAGGCCATCAAACAAAAATATGGAGTAAAAATACACAACATCACGTCAAAAGCATTAACAGTGGGCGGATGTAAGCTATTTAATTAGACAGGTGAAAAGTTAACAGAGCCAATCACATAGTTAACATACGTCAGTTATC
>JAPXVT010000013.1:21111369-21123873 GCA_029823135.1 Acanthurus reversus | reverse complement strand
TACAAAAAAGATACGCAGTTGCGAATTGTTTTCATCATTTTTTGAAATAATTGATTAGCAGTTTGTCTACATGATTAAAAGTCTCAAGCTGGAAGTATTAGCTGACTAACCAACTATCAGGAGAATAATCGACAACTAATTTGAAAATCAATGTTAAAAAAGTTGCTGCTTTTCATTACATTAATAGCCAAATTCCACCCCAAACTACGATGACACCTTTAAAACACACACTCACAAAAAAAAAAACAAACAGACATTGTGTTTACAGTGATATAAAAACGCAGGGAAGCAGTAGATCTTCACACTGGCAGGCTTAATTTAGCAACTGTTGGATATTTTTGGTAGATAAATGACTCAAACAGTTCATCAGCTAACCTTATCTGCATATCAACTTACTGGTTACTTGTCTGATCATTTCACACAAAACCAAATATTTGTTCTCCACCGTTGAGTTTAACATCAGGTCTCTGGTTTAGTCATAACAGTGTGACATCAAATATGGATGACTGACATTTGCACAACCAAAACAGTATGGACACTTGTGGGAACAGCAGAGTTTACAGCATCCTGAATGGCAAAGAAGTCCCGCCGTCTGCGCTGTGAGGTTCTTCCGGTGTTTGTTCTCAGTCGAATGAGACTTAATGCAGTGTCAAGGTTGTGACACTAGGTGGCACTATGTACCCAATTTAAAGGACACATGTTTGAAATTCAGTGAAGTGTCCATTGGAGACAACAGATCTGTCTTACTGAGTAGAAATGACTCCATGCACAAACTGATGCAGCTATCAGTCATCAGTTCAGCATCAACTGTGACAGCGTGACAGTAAACACATCCAGAGGTCAGACGGCTCTGCTGTCGCGGACAGTCAGCATGTCAGCACGACTAATCCCATCAGGAAGACACTACACATCACAGCTTCTTGCAGTAATCCTATATACGCAACTTCAACACAAACAAACAGGTGCAGCGGCTTTCAGGTTGGTCGTGGTGATTCTTCAGCCAATTAAGAATCACTGCATGAATATTATAATTACAAATACACAATAAAAGAACATATAGTTAAAAGCATTAATAACATGCCTTTAAGCTTAACCTGTTTTAACAGTTTGTAAAATAGAACTTATTCAGATGTGAGAAAGTTATTAGTGATATCACATAAGTCTTTTAAAGGTGCTATATGTAACATTTTGCATCAATTACAGTACAATTTCTATATAAAAGTAAAGTTAGCACTGTGTACTGTATGTACAGGGTTGGTTTTAAACCCTGCTATGGGAAAATGAGTGCATGACAGTGTAATGAATGTTGACTAATAGACATGAAACTGTTCCCATAGCGGGAGCTGAACCCGGGCCTGAGGGAGAACCAGGAATCCTGACCGCTAGATCATATGGGACCCATTGTTTGTACTGCTGCTTTTTATATGATAACCCATCAATTAAGAGTGGGTCAAATATCTGGAGTGGATCAAATCACATTTTTTAGCAAAAATAGGATGAAACCATGAGAAACTATACTGTAATTGCCGCTAAAATGTTTCATACAGCATCTTTAATTAAACAGTAAATAGGGGGTTGGAGGTCACCAACAAAATTACACCAAGCAATGACTTTTAATTACGTAACCACTGCAAACACTGCTACAAAAGATACGACATATTAGGATGAGAGCTAAACTACAGCAGTTATCGGCCTCAAGTCACATCCAGATTAGTTGTTGGCCTAAAAGCTGCCATGCTACGTCCATCGGATTAAGTTGCATTTATCACAGAGCAACAAAAGAAAGCGTCATGTTTTTGGTTCCTGCTGATCTTTCACACTACAAGGCATACATGATACCAGTATGCGATTGATATTTGCATTAAGGGGGAGTTATTCCTTGTTTTGCTGCTATAACAGGCTTCACTCTTGAGAAGGTTTTCTACAAGCTGTTTGAATGTGGCTGGAGGGATTTGCCAGACAGGTTGGGCAATACAGAGCCTGGCTGTTAATCAGCACGTGCGCTCGCCCTTAAGGCTTTCGATGGGGTGAAGTCAGGACTCTGTGCAGCTGAGTCACCTTCCACCACAGCAGACTTAAAATAGCACGTATACTGGATCATGTTTTGACTTTAGGCTTTTCCTTTTTCAAGATGACAGTACAGGTTTTCACAGACTTTTAGCAACACAGTGTATTACCAGTCTGTGCTCTGTCCCTTTAGCTTGGTGTTTTTCATTAGAGTCATGTCAAACGATAACTTGCATTACTGATTCTGCTATTTTTTAAGTGATTATTACGTCACTGATTTGAGTGTCTGAAATTTGGGGAAAATGCTGACTGCAAATAGGATACGTGGCACAGAAGGTAGGTCACATTGCGATTTTGATTAAATTTCAATTAATTGTGCAGCCCTATGCAGCACAGTGTTGTCGTGCTCATGACATCAAATTGCAGCACCTTGGTTGAGCCACACAGCGTATACACTGCAGAGGAAGACAACACGACGGTAGAACGCAATGATGCCAGATTTGGATATTTCAGAGCTTTGACTTATGAAATCATCCATCTTTTCTCTCCACATCTTGGCTTTCTTACAATCCGGCTGGCATACACTACAGCATATATGAGCTTTAATTTACAGTCCAAAAATGTGAAATTATCAGTTATCTTAGAAGCATTCAATTACTGGTTATTGAATTATTAAAAATCATTATTCTACATTTCAATTATCGTGTCAATGGAATCTGTCTATAGATTCCTATTGTACTACATGCAAGTTTCATCGAAGCCTTAACAAGCACGAATGATGTCTCAATTGTACAAAAATGTTCCTGCATTTGCGAGAGTAAACATACAAAAACACTAACAATCCTTAAGGTAAATGCTAACAGATGCAAAACATCTGCTAAATGGGTGCACTGAGCAGGCGTACAAGTGCTGCATAGGAATTGCACATACACATACACATGTAGGCTACAGCTCTGCCTGAAGCCTATAATGAGATTCTGAGTGAGCGGGTGAACTTTCCCCTAGATAGAGAGCAGACACAGAGAGGGAGGGAGCTGCAAGGAGAGAGGGAGCGAATCAGCGAACGAGGAGGAGAGGGAGCGATTTATTGTGGTTTTTCGGAGTATTGCTCTGACGGCGATAATTATGGCAAAAATGAGGATTATTGAGTATAACAAAAAAAAAAAGTAAAAATAGAAGGAGAGCGAGGCAGATTTGCTGCAGCTGGCAACATCTGGGGCATAGAGATAAAGATCCTAAAGGATGCATGGCCAACATGGAGTGCACATAGAAATATATTATTTGTGTTGGGTCTGCTGCATCCACTGATGCATATTCCCATCCATCTGTTCTTATAGACACATATAGGCTCTGCAGACTCTCTTGAGACAAAGCTAGCTCGGTGCATTTGCAACCAGGGTCTTCTCATCATATATTCAAGTCACTGTTATGAACAATGATTATGCTCAATATATGCTCAATAGATTTTATCACCATACTGAATAGATGACATATAAAGTAGCTGTTTCTAATTGTTTATAAAATAACAAGTCCAAAAGCTGCTTTGTACCATGTTTTTCCTGTTTTTCTGCTTAGCTCCACCTCGCTGTGTTGGCAGACAAACAGCCAGCAGAGCAGATCTCCCACTCAACAACGCAGCCTGAGCTGTTCATCCCTCCTACATCTGTCACAACAGCTCGGGCTGCAGACATTTTAGCCACTGTGACCATATTCATAAAAGGAACAGCAGTGAATCCCTCCCTTGGTCAACAAAATCTGCCAGAGACTTTGTTAGAGTTTGACCCCGCAGCACTAAGTTTGTCAACACAACAGCACAGTAACATCATGTTGAACAAACCCTCCAGGCCACACGACCAACGGAGTTACATAATAGTCTACTCCTATGAAACCTGAGTCATGAGATTATATAGGCCAAAGTATTAGCATTACTTCAGATGCCATTCATATGCACGTAATCCTTTTATAGTATGTTCAGTATTCATCAAGGAACATTAGCAACAGGAAAAACAGACAAGGGTGGGTTTGAAAACATGCAAGAGTAAACAGACTGAAATATTTAGAGCAGCATTCAGACAAGGTAGCACCTGTTAGTCCTGGATTTCTGACGCACATCAATACTAAAATCTCTCCTCCATCTGTCCCATCTTCTGCTACACATGTTGTGAAAATAGGCAGCAGGGTTTAAAGTGGGTGTTTGCAGTAAGCAAGTTAATTATAATTCGTTAAATCTTTGTGACACACATTTGGTAGCGACAAGAATCACCATAACAACCAAATAAAAGCCCAGATAGTAAAATAAACCCCAAAATAAATGCACAACAGAACTTTTACCACACATAGTACAGTGGTATCTCCTCAACATGTAGCATGAGCAGTCCCAACTCAATCAAATTCAATCAGATGGAATCTATAACCTCATACAGATCAGTTTGTAGGCCTTTAAAAATAACATTAAAGTGAGTGACATGATGTGTGGAAATTTCTGCATGCAGTTAGTGTTTACTTCTGGTTGTCACTCTCCTAACTGTCAGCCCACAGCTAGCTTACAGGCTAGCTGAGCAGCAGCTGCAGCCAGGCTTATCAGCACGCAGGGAGACACTAGCCACCAAAGCATCTCTGGCATTCGCAACGTTACAAACTATACCTTGACTCCATGAAACCTTAAAAACACACTCTTTCCCTCGTTTCACGGCTATGTGTCGCAGTCTGTCCCGCCTCTCGTCGGTGGAGAGCCCTGTCAGCTCTGAAGCATGCCTACGTGACACAGACTTGTTTACTTCATCCGCTTGCTAGCACAGCTGCTCCGTAGCGCTCACTGCACACAATGTCGACTGATGAAGAGTGTTTTAAAATAATGTAAGAAAGGAAAAGTGAGGACTCAGCGGGAGTTTGCACCCTACCTGCCCTGTCCCGCGTGTTTCTCGGGCGGCAGGAGCCCCTCATGTTCCCGGTTTAAAGCCTCTTCTTCCCAGCGCGGCGAGGAGAGCGAGTCCCTACAGCAGCTCAGGCAGCAATGAATGAAGCGAGTGAGCCGAGGGACACGCGCGCTCATTAACGCGTCCATCACGCGCGCACACACACTTGTTATGGTTTAGCTGTGCTCATATACCTCTGCTACTTTTTAAAAAAAAATGTTTTGAGCACAAACTATAATCAAACATGCAGACCAAAGACCAAACAGGACCCCCTTTAGTAAAACATCAAATAAATGGGTCCTGCAATAACACATAATTTTAAGACTCTGTTTTTTGGGGGATGTTTTTTGGGAAATGCAGTTTTAATGTATATCAAAAAGGTACCACCTGTAACTTTTTGTCCCAAATGCCTCACAACAAGTAAAAATGGCTGCTGGACTTGTGTAAGAAACAGAGACAATAAGCAGCATCTCAGATGCATCACAAGGTTTTACTGAATGTAACATAAGCAACACAGATAAAATAAGTTACCTATAAAGGTGAAGTCATTTTGACATGAATGTCTCCCTCTATTTGACTCCCATCTGCAGTTGTGCTTCACTGGAGCAGCTGCTTTTGACTAAATACTTCTCCTAAGGCAGTCAGGACGAGATCACTTCTGTCTGCAGCTGTTTCAAAAGTCCAACTAACATTGCAAAGAAAGGCTACGATCATGGATTCCTCACATTTTACTTTTTCCCAGTAGTTGTCCACAGAACTTGCGCTCTCTCTGATCCTCATGGGACAGCTTTAGCAGGAGTAAATTGGTTGATGATGTCGTCGACAGCTTTAGCAACATCTTTCTCTTTCCAGTCTTCCAACGCAGGGATCTCATGTGAAGAGAGTAAACGCAATGAAACGTGCTGATAGAGTCGTCAATTTATTGTTATTTAAACCGTGATCTTTTTGGACAGCCTCCACTGCAAGATGAAAATCCTCGGCCTTGGTCTTATTTGCAAAGTTGGTGCCTGTCTGATGGCTCTGTGAAAACACAGGAAATGCACCTTAAAAATAAATAATAATAATACTGTGATGAGCATGTTGCATTCACTGAAACAAGACTGCTTGCATCTGCAGGGCAAGCACAAGTCTCAGTGTACTTGACTGGGATGAACAGCTCCTGCTCCCTCAGTAACTTTGTATTTTGTGTTCAAGGAAAGGTGAGAGGAGGCTAAAAGGAAAGGGAGGAAAGGAAGCTGACGAAACAGCTAGTCACACCAGTGATGTGAGGAAAAGAACAGACACACCCATCAAGATAAGACTCCCTACTGTAACTTGAGGAAGCTGCAACTGACAGCAAACAAGCCGTCCCTATGCATGCAAAAACATAACACAACACAAAACACGAACGTCACTTTATTGACGGAACTGGTGTTTATAGATGTGAGTAGGTGGAGTATCTCCAATCATGTCTGTAGTTCCTCCTTCCTTGTTAGTGAAGACGCAGGAATAAGTTAGATTCTTCCTCAATGAGACACGCAGCGCTAAAAACAAATAATTTTGACCGGGTCTCTCACTCCGCTGCTCTGTGGCATCTATTACCTAAAGTTTTGGTCCACTGAAAGACACCAGGATACAAATTACGAACATTGAATACACTTCTCAAATTCATTGTTCATGTAAATTTAGAAGACAGGAGCCCCTAACCAGCAACTCAAAATGTGTAAATGAAGCATAAAAATGCCTCCCCACAACTTGTTTTCACTGTATAAGTGGAAAAAAAGATTAATAAATTCTGTGATTGATTGAATTTTGCATATTATCTTATTGCTGAAGGAGATTATTATTTACTCCTCTGACCTTTAAGGTTTAATCAGTGTTTTTGCATTTTCCCTACAGTCAGTAGATTTTGTTTGTCTCTGTAACTTTCAGTTTTAAATTCTTTGTTTTGTGACTCAGCTTTGCCTTCGAGTCATTCAGGTTTAGTTTTAGAGCTGCTCCTCAGAGAGCCTGACCTCTTTTTAGAGGCTGCCGATGCTGGAAAATGATTCTTTAACTTCTTTTATATCTTGTGTGAGCTTCAGGGGATCAGGCCACTTTATTACTTCCTCCTCTGACACGATCAAAGTTTATTGTACTCATTCAGGTCTGACGTCAGCACAGGTTGTGAGTAAGCAGCAAAGAAATTTTCATCTTTAACTTTTAATGAAGAGCAGCGTACTCGACATTGCTCAACAAAACACAGTCTGGAGTCCTGAGGCTGACTAAATCTACATTGCTTTCATATGAAAAAATAAGGATAAACAATTACATCTCTATCAGCCTCCTTTTCTTTCTGCTTTACTATTTTTTCCCCATTATTTCTGTCTTTATTTTCTCCTTTTAAGATTTTAACAAGTGTCACATAGAAACAGCTCATTAATGTTAATTTCTCAGTGCTGCAGCACCTGTTAAAATAAAGTTGTACAGTCTGGCAATACAAACAAGACGCTGAAAATCCGTTCATCCACTGGACCTCGTCTGACAGATGTTACTTATAACATGAATGAAGGAATTAAATCTACAGCGCAGGTGGTCATGATTCAGAAGAGCAGGCATTAGATTGTAGTAAATACTGGAAACTAAGACAAACCTTAAGATCACCCACGTGTTCAACTTAACAGATTGAAGTATTACTTTTGAAATATTTTTACCTTTTTAACGTACATTCACTTCCACTTGTTTAATTAATTCCTAAAGTAGTAATTTAAGGAAAGAAGAATGAACCAGTTGAGGAGGTCCATTCAGTTTGGCTGTTGCACTCCTTCAAAAATGTTGAGTAAAATCATCGCTGTATGAAGTTCTTTTTTATGGTTATTAGTCTGAGGTGACAGTATTGAACTTTTCTTACACTGGGGTTCGAGCAGAGTGAAGATGAAACCTCACAAGACTCTTGTTTTCACCTTCTGCCCGACATGACCGTCACCACCTCCTCCTTTCATTCTTTTCGTGACACTTAACCCACTCAGTCTGAACACATTCAGTCCTGAGCAGAGCTGCAACTGGTCTGAATGGAAATATTTCCAGTGCAGCGGTCACCATGCAAATTTAGTTGACCTGTTGTCCTCTGTTTATCCACTCACTGTGGCTTTTTCCTCGTACTGAACAACTGTAAATACCGTTAATGGCAAAAGATAGCAAGAGGACATTTTTCTAATCAAACAAAATATTTTAAAGGTACAACATGTCACTTGGCAAGGGTGTTTTGTACTTCCTCTTTATGGGATGCATGGGCTCGTGGGTAGGGCGGGTCTTCCACTCATAAGGATGTCAGTGGTTTGATCTCTGGCTACTCAAGTCCACATGTCAAAGTTTAGGGCAAGATCCTGAACCCTAATGGCACACACACACACACACACAAACACACAATGTCGGCACTTTATATGGATGCCCTTGCTGTAAGTGTAAGTGTTTGTGAACTGGAATGTTGACATGCCATGTAAAAGGCTTTGAACAGTTAATAGACTAGATAAAACACTATGTGACAGCCATTTGCCATTGACTTAGTTTCAGCGGCATCCTTCAGAGATGAATAAATTTGTCACATACACCCGGTTATCACATATACTTCACCCTGTCATTTTTCTGTCCCAGTGTTAAAAGCTTTTAAGACGAACAGAAGTAATCTACAACCACTGGTGGAAAAATGATAGAGTATGTTTACTGAAGTACTGTACTTATGTACTTATGTTCAGTGCTGAGGTATTTGTACTTTACTGGACTATTTTCATTTTACACCACTACAACTTGGGAAATAATGAATAAAATTTATGTTCGGTATACAAATTCTACGAGGAGTGAGTAAATATACAGTATTACAGTATAGTGGTTATGTATACATGAGCATGTTCATGTTACAGCATTATACTGAAACTAATATGCAATAATGTAACACTGACAGGCCATTCTATCATGAGTAGCCTCCTTTTTTTGGATAATTTATTACATTTTTGTGTATATTAATGCACTTTCTTTAGGCAAAATTTTATTTGTAATTTGTAATGGCTGCTATTATGATCCTGTTCACATAAAAAGGGGAACTACGGCTGTTGGGTTTATAGCTACAAAACCTGCTCACCAAAGCTCTTATGTTTCCATTTTCCCTTGCTACTCAACATTTTCCTGAAAAAGACAGGACATTTGTTCTGCAGCCAAAAAACTCAATAAAGGCAGCGTTAATGGCTTGGCAGAGACTCTCTGAGGAAGAAATTTCAAGTGTGCGGAAATGTCTGAATAAGCTTGATAGATGACGCTGTGCAAGAGCACTAAAATACCGCTAACTGTCACAGTTTAAATGTCCTTTGATTGTACATGCCACAATACTCACATAACTAACCATCATAAAAGTCTCCTAGAGGACTTACTGGTTGAATATATCTTGCCTGATAAACATCTTTGTGACTTCCACATATGGTCTTTCTTTGTTTGCAGCAAGACAAATTAATTTCTCATACTGCCACGAAATCTCTGCGTTCAGCTGACTCTGATTTTCACCTGGCAGCAATAATATCAACAGTCACCAAACAGGTTTTTTAATTCCCTCAGTGTCAAACAAACTGTGTAATACAAGGTTTCCCGTAGAAAAGTAACACAACAGAGTTGCAAAACATAACAAACACAATTTAATTTCACACGTTAGACTGGAAACAATCAAAATAAATGCATTTTTTAGACTTGTGAGTGCAGTGATATAAAAAAAGGATAAAAGTGAATACAATACAATAGGTGACATTTAGATGGAAAATATTGCTCACTCCGGCTTTCATACTTTTATGCTACTTTTGTCAAACAATCATCTTCAGAAAACGTAACTTCTCTGTGGCTGTTACACACCACACTGCCATCTCCATCATTACGGTCTCCTCCATCATCATCTCCTCCTGTGCTGGCTCCTCCCTGCATGGGCCTCTTCCTCCTCTTCTTGAGCAGAGGGTTGTTGGACATGTCCAGGTCTTTGATTTTCACCTGGTCGTAGTCAACACGCATGGTTGCCAACGCGCTGGTCATTTCCTCCTGTTGGACGACAGAAGCATGTAGTGCTGTCAATGTGGCGCCTTACTGCCATCTTGTGGTCATATTCTGAAAATAAACAGATCTGAACAGAGAGGGTCCCACCTTCACATCGTCCCACAGCTCTTTGTCCTCAGTCAAAACACGAGAGGTGTGTAGGGGTGTTGGAGGGACAATCATCGACAGCTGCCATATAAAGAACACAAAACCCTTGTCAACAAAGAGGAAATAATGGTGACACTTTACTTAAAGCGTCCATCTATAATGCATCATGAACATACTTATAATGCGTTATAATGCACCTATAGTGCTCTGTAATCAGAATTATAAGCAACTCCTAAATCTAACCATAACTATAACTACCTATAGCACATTATATGTGTGTTCATGATTTGTTATAATGTGTTATAATGCATTATAAGGACAGGCTTTATAGACAAGGTTACCGAAATAACATATGTAAATATGCACAGTGTTAAAAAAAAGTGAAAACTTACCCTAATCCAGGGATGATTCATAAACTGGCCAATAGTCATCCTCTCATTCGGGTCTGTTTTCAGTAACTGAATAATAAGCTGTTTGGCTACAAGACATCAAAAAACACAGTTAAACTACATCATGTATTTAACCCAATAAGCCATTAGAGCAAAAGTGACGTATAATGATGTTGTCTTTTTTTTTTTTTAAAGGTAGAGTCTGTAGTGTTATCCTAAAAAACAAAATATAGACTTAAATTAATTTGGCCCAATTTAAAGGTTGTTTTTATCAGCTGCAATGAACAATGCTACTGGCTCTACCTTTAACTGGAGATATGCAAGTTGTGATTACACAATATGCTACTTTTAAACTTTAATTTATCATTTTTTTTAGCACTTGGAGGCGATAAGGACAAACTGTAAAATGCAACACTGGCATATCATCCCCTTTTACCTCATTATGGGCAACTTTTTCTAAAAAGAAAATGCAAATTTATACATCCAGCAAAAACACTGTCAGTCATTCAGGGTTGTATTTCTGGTCAACTCATGAATGTAAGTGAAATATTCATTTTTAGATCTGTCTTTGGTCTCTACCAATTCCTAAGAAAAATATACGCTGCAAAATGCTGCATTATGATTACCAGCTATAGGCGCTAACTTTGTAGACAGGTTACAGTTGGTTTATTAAAGTTTTCTGTTGTTGAAAAATGCTGCTTGCGGTGGAAAAAAATTGGGAAAGAGAGTGATCAGAGTCACTTTTGTAATATGAAAACATCTCGACTGTAATGGCTTTAAATGTGAATATCTTGTATGTCATTCATATCCATGACTGAGCTGATTTTCACTCATTTTTACTTGTAGAATTTTAAGTCCGAAGCCTGACCTTCCTCAGAAACATCAGCCCACTCAGGGTTGGGGAACTCGTATTGGCCCAACCTGATCCTCTGCTTCATGCCTGGAGAGATGGCCTGACCTGTGTTTGAGTAGAACGGAGGAAACCCACACAGACTAGAGACAGAAGAGGAAAAGAGACTTAACCAAAAATTAAGAATGATAAGATAAACACACAGTGTACAGAAACAGCTGTAAGTGTTTCATTGAGTTGATTCAAATGCACATGATACTCACAGAATGTACATGATGACACCCAGAGACCACATGTCACATGACTTGTCATATTTCTCTGGCCCAAGCACTTCTGGGGCTGAACGAACACATGCACACAGAAATAATAATGAGGAGAATGAAACACAACATACACAAAAATAGCTCAATATGAAGACACACAAGAACAACGTGAGAGTGAATGACAGTAATCATGCCTGTAATAGCACATTTATAATACTGGCACAAATGCAGTTGCACCTGCTGATTCCTCCAAAACTCCTCTATCATCCTGACAAAAACACACTCACCAACATAATAAGGAGTGTAACAGGGGGTTTGGAGGGAGTTGTGTAGTGTCGTCTCCTTAGCAAAGCCGAAGTCAGTCAGTTTAAGTGTAGCGTTACTCTCCTTGGTGGTGTAGAGCAGGTTTTCAGGCTGCAGAGTGCACAACAATGAGAGATTCAAAACAACGCTTTCAGCTTGAATTTTTTTTTTAACATTTCCTGTGAAGAATCCCTTTGAAAGCAGCAGTACCTTTACATCCCTATGTGCAATGTCCATGTAGTGGAGGTACTCTATGGCCGAGCCAATGTCGTGCATGATCTCTGAGGCCTCTAAAGGACGAACATGACGAGTATGAAACACGACACAATACAGAAATCAATAAACTGAAAAGGGCGTCATGTGAACTCTAACCCACCTCTCTCTGTGAAGGCCTGGTCCCCTCTGGCCTGAATGCGACTGAACAGCTCCCCTCCTTCCATACTGAGACGACATGAACAAAGAGATGAGAACTGGGGCAGCGAGGGAACTCTTGACAAACAACCACAGTTCTCCACCACAATCATGGTTTAACAACAAAGCGAGCGATTGTGCCTCACAATTTACTGCTCAGATGAGTTTCGGTTCTCTGAGCCATGACAGACTCAGATGACTCAGGCAGAAAGGAGGACACGTTTCACACACAC
>JAPXVT010000013.1:21090120-21101588 GCA_029823135.1 Acanthurus reversus | reverse complement strand
CCCACTTCACACCTCAGTAAGAGAGAATCATAATGAAATCTTGGTTATTCCCCTGTAAACACCTCTTTTGACAGGTAGACCTTTTAGGACAGTCCCAGTTGAGGTGATTGATTTTAAAAGGTTCATCCAACTCAGAGGGCGAAAACCAAAAGGTTTGGTATTATTCAGTTATTATTGTTGATAATTGTTAAATGATCATTTTGTGTTCAAATAAACTCCTGGTAGAGGACGAGAGAAATTTCAGCGGTTCTACGTCAGTAAAGTCAGAGGAGTTTTGAGATGATTCTGCTTGCAGGAATATTTCTTGCCTCATTAATAAAAAAAATAAGCATAGTGAGGACAAGAGGAAAGAATTCACATTTGGAAAGTTTACAGTTTTGACGGTGATGCAGTCAGTTGAATACTGGAAACCTAAAAGTTTTGAGAAAGATCAGTCAAATCTTATTCCACTGTACTGATGATACAGCTCCTGGAGAGTAAAATAGGGGAAACACTGAGTGTCCACCGTTAGGCTATCCAATAACAGAAGCCTCTTACTGCCTGAGTGAACAGCACTCAGGTGTTTTCTGCCAAATGCACCAGTTTCTGCCGTTCTCAAGTCGATTTAGTTTAAAATGTATGTATAATTTGAAAAAGCAATAACTCTTAACCACTCAAACAAAATAATTTTAGGTCTACATCAGACATACATACGGTAAAAGACATAAAAAGAGAAATTTCAACATAAGAGGGTCATTTGGAAATCATTCATAACTCTGATTGTAACTATAACGTCACTTTCTCAGCTTTTAGTGTTTTTCCAAAAGGTAAAATACAACTTTCTGTTCAAGCTTCTCTTAAAAGACGAAGGTGACTCTTACGTCATTTTCCCAGACATCTTTGCATGACTTACAGGTGACAGGTGGTACAACAGTTAGGCTGACGTAATTTCCCCAAAGCTCCTATTTACTGAGAGCAGCAGGGCTGACGCGGCTGTGACTCAGAGGACGACACTACACCTGAAAAACCACTTACATCACTGCTTAAGTGAGCACACGTGTGTTCGAAGAGTGAGGGATTAATTAAAGTGTGACTGAAGTCTTTCTTGGGTGCCTTAACTACAGTGAAAGACCACAATGAGTTTAATCTCGTAAGACACAACAAACTAATTAAGATTAATCCAAAACTCTATGTTTAACATTCTGTTTCATTTATATTAATAGCCAATTTTTAAGCTTTATTTCAACAAGTCTCTAAAATTTAAGACATTTAATTCAGATGAACGTTTAGGATTCCATGTAAAAGCAATTCATTATGTGCCACTAACACATTAAAAAGTGTTTTAGTACTTCATTTGATACACACAACTTCTTCACTGTAATGTGCATCACAGTGGAAGAGGATTCAGTTATTTGCTCAATAACAACCTGCAGCATGTCATTTATTAAAATTCAGTCTTCTGTCGTGCACGTCTGCATTAGTGTCAACAAACATGTTCAACCCTTAACTGCCATTCAGTGACTGACGTATTTTGTGTGCAAACTGTCCGTTTTCAGAGCAGTACTATGCATCACATTAATAACGTAGATGACATGCTGCATTTGTGTGTGTAATGAGTCATGCCATACAGGGGGTGGCAGTACACCGGGGTATTACATAACATTCTCAGCTCTGATCTCAATTCTGTTACAGCTGCCTGGAAAAACCACTGATTTCACTGCATCTCTGCGCTACATCATCATCATCCGTCTACCCAACTGCAGTTCATCAGTGAGTCATATAAACACTAATGGGCCAGGAGGTATGGATTAAAGCTGCTCCGGGCAAGATTTTTATGTAAAACCTCTCCCATCTCATTAAGCCTCCTTAAAGTGTAGTCTCAACTTGAACACGTGAGATTCTCTAGTTAAATTCTGCTGCCAGGTCTTTGTATTTTGCAGTGAGACATGAACAAAACCAAAAGAGAGAAATCTAAACAGCTTTCTAAACAGTAATGAGAGAGAAGGCCGCAACGACACCAAATCATTTCCTCTTTTTGTCTTTTCTAGATTAAAAGTTTTACAGATCAACCGGACTTGGTAACTTGATTAAAACCACCAGTGATGCAGAGCAAAAAAAACACAAGTCTCTACCACAGAAAAGATCCGGTGTCATTCCAGTTCGTAGAGGACTTTGGCATTTCCCGACAGAACATTCCGATCTACTTTGAACACTGTGGGAGCAAAATGAGATAGGAAATCTATAAAACCTCCTTGGAGTACAGAAAAAGGGCGGAGGTCCGAAATCGCCCCGTTATACGGGCATAAGTAATTCCAAAAGGCTGCAGCTGATCACTGGTTGAATGCGCAGAACTAGAAAACACGCTAAATGTCTGAGAGGAAAGGATATGAAGAACAAATGTGGTACCCCTGCCTGGTCCTCATCACGGTTGTCTGGTTCTTCCTGCAGGGTACACCAACCTCCTCAGTCCCCTTACGTCAGCGCGGAGCAGCTCAAATTCGCTCTCTTAAAGGAACAACCACGCGTAAAAGACGCACGGCAGGGCACCAGAGGAGAGAGACCAGAAGACATGACAGGGACGTAGGAATGGAAACTGAACCATCTCAAAGAACACAACATAGTCGTGTTTTTTTGTGGAATCCCTCCAGCTGTGCGACAGTGGTAACCTCACCTTACCTCTTCCTGACAAACGCACTGCCCAAACTGCGCCACATTAGAGAAAATAAATAAAACCACTAAGAGCCTTAAGACGTCATGGCACTACCAGAATGCACAAGGGTGCCAATAAATCACTACAATCTGACAGTAAAATTTTGGACTTTTGCATTTTTACAACTATGCATGGTCTGTCTTTTTTCACAGGTTTGAGGGGCGTCGTCAAAGAAGACACCTTGTGCACCCAATTTTCGGTGTTTGTGTCAGTAATCTGTCTCTTGTTTATTCCAGCACCAAAAACAGGCATCTAAGATGAGCATAATATGCAAATGAAGACAGAAACAAACCTTCTGCTTTGTAAGAGGTTTTTCCTCCTGTGAGAGGACTGTGCAGTCTTTTTTTTCCTTCTCTATATGCAGAGCCACATTTTCTTTATAATTCAGAACTATAAACCTCAATTACATTTTGACTTTACATTATTGGAGAAATACGTTTTGTAGATTAGAAACATACAAATGATTCATAAGGACTTTTTGTCAATACAGACTTGCAGTTTATTTTTTTAACACACACAAAAAAGAATATATATTTTTTCAGATCACATTATTGAAACAACTTTGCACAATGTTGTAGCCTTCTTTGCATTCTGTGTATTTATGGCATAAAACTCCAACAACATTTCCACTGACTCATTAACTTGTTCTGACAAAATGTTTACCAGGTGTTCTTTGAAGGATATTTCTAAATCTGCAGTGTAAAACTCTAACAGCTGGATGTGACCTGACTCAAACACTAATGAAGTGATTACAGCTGCAGGTTTCTTTGCTGTGTGTCTGTATGCAGCTTGTGACCTGTGCTAAAGTGTTAGCTAGCCCTGCAGAGCACGGTCCAGCACGTGCTCATCCTGTACAGGAAAGGGCATGGTCACACGCAGCTGCCTGTTCTCCTCCATGGTGCGTTGGATGGTCTCATAGGCGTTAGAGTTTCCAGACCAGCAGCGGCGAGCAACCTGCGGCACACACAAACAGATTAGAGCTGGCCAATAATATTTTGCAGTTTGAACACATGACTCTGCTTTTCCCTCTGCACTCTCACCCCATTGGAGACATCCCAGTTTAGCATCAGACTGGCGCGCTTTGCTGCCTCCTCTGAGCCGTCCAACAGCAAACCAAACCCTCCGTTCATTACCTCGCCCCTGTAGGTGAGACAAGAGATAGAGTAATAAACACTCTGACTTGGTGACAGATAAGTATTAATTAAATAAATGGCTTTGGTGAATCACAATGACCATTCACACAGATTGATATTCACTGGATGACCAGTGAACCTTACCAGCCAACACCACCACCGTTGTGCAGGGCTACCCATGTGGCACCCCTGAATGCATCACCAACAAAATTCTGGACTGCCATGTCTGTAAGGGTGGGACATTGTGAGGTTTCAATTTGACTTTTCAAAGTTATCCCTGCAGTTCTACAGGTTTATATGAATGAAGGGAGACAGGAAGGCTGGGTTAAGGGAACATGAAGCATGAGTTTGTGTGCAAAGCCACAAAAATCAATCACAACTACTTTATTTTTATGTCAGTAGTAACTCCAGTACTGTAGTGCTGCTCTCTTATGTTTTATCATCTGCCACAGCGTCTCCACTTTCAACTCAGATTACATCTTGTAATTGTTCACAGAAAAAAATGCATTAAATTGACTACACATGAAGAATGTTACAGAGTCTTTTTCTCATCCAAACCAAGCAGCCTGCGCTCTTCACGTGTTACCAGTTTAAGGCATCATTAAATCAGTAAAATCTAGCAACCAGTTTACAGAGACTTCACCTTGCTCAGGGCTGAAGTACCTGAACGCACCACGTACCTGCACAGAAGGCAGATCCATCATACACATTTGAAGTTTCTCTGAAGGGGCTGTCTGTGCCACTGACATCATGATGGTCTCTGCTGATAACCACAGGAGCCTGAGCACCAGGGGCAGCATTAGACACAGCTGAGACTCCAGTGAAAACATGATATCACACAGACCGCAGTAAACATGAAACAATCTCCTCAGCAGACGGTTTATCCTCTTACCGACACTCTTCCATCAGCGATAGCCTGGTTGATAGCCAAAGCGATGCAGACTCTGCCTTTCTGGTCAGAGTAGAGGATTCTGGCTTGTGATCCCACAACCTATACAAAGAGAATAAACAGAAAAAAATCTATTTAGTGTAGCTATATTTCTTCCCATTAGTTTGCACTGAATGATCAAATGTGGGCGTTGATCTCCCAGAAAGCTACTGACCATTTTATGTTTCCCAGCCTCTCTGATCCAGCGGATGTTGTCACTGTACTGCTGTCTGATGTGATCAGTCACATTGGCACTAATTTCCTCCAGTACAGTAGCAGCAATGTCGTCTGTCACAGCAAGATCTTGAGGGTTGCCAGATGTGCACACCCAGCGAAATGGACCAAAGCCCAAAGAGAAAATGTCACTGTGGAAAAAAACGCAGAGGGAGAGAGCGATTTATCGCAAGAGGAAAAGATCAGATCATAGTTTATTGATTTGTCTTTTTCTAGACTCACGTTTTTCTATTACAGGATCAGTGCTTGATAGAATAAATAGGGAAAAGTCTCACCCCATAATGTGCTGGACATAAGAAGGGTAACGGAATTCTGTGGCTCCTCCACCAACCTTTTCTACCTCCGCTCCTATAAAAAACAAGAAGCACAAGCCTCTGGATTGATCTGGCATGGACAAATTTATAATATTCACAGTCTGAATGAATGAGTGTTAAATTACTGACCAGCTCTCTTAGCCTCTAGGAGAAACGCGTTGCCATAATCCCAGAAGAACATGCCAGCATTGGACAGTTTGTTGATGGCCTTAACGTGCCTTCGGAGACTTTGGTTATATTTAAAACGTGTTATTTCAGTGTGATAGACCCATACATTGCAGGACATCAATCACAGTAAAAAGGTTTCTAAATGACTGCTTTTACCTTGCTTGGACCATAGTTTGGAAACGATTGGGATCAGACGACATGAGCTGGTTCGCCTGGCGGAAGCTGAGCTGGACTGGGTAGTAGCCTCCATTGTAAGGGTTGTGAAGGGAGGTCTGGTCTGAACCCAGATCCACCAGGAGCTCCCCGGTCCGCTCGTACTCCAGCAGAAGCCTCTCCCTGTTTGGAAAGTTAAAAAAGACGGATGGGTTTGCAAAACTGTGTGACAAAAGGTTTCACCTGTGTTGTTGTGTCTGGATGAAGTCAAAAAACTCCAGCAACACTTGTATTATAAAGAACAACTTTATTAGAACAACGTGTTTTGGCTTGAGGCCTTTGTAAGTGTCATCATCCTCGTGCCTTGATAACAGAAAGTTTTCAAATCTCACTCACCACAAGTCTACGATGTTGCCATGGTAACCCAGACTGAGGGGTGTCTTGGAGCTCCTCGACTCTCTGAGAGACACATAATAAAAAGGATTACTTTAACTTGCAGCAGCACACAGCTTTTGTTATCATACTGTATAATTCCTGTGATTAGGGGTCCTTTTTACTGCATTTGATACAAGGGACATATTACAGTTTTCACATTGCACAACATTTATTTTAAAACAATAGTTACTAGTTGGGTTTTTTTCAGAGAAAACAATTACATACAAATAATATGGTAAGCATTAAAAATATTTTACAGTGGTACAGACTTAGTAACCTTGCAGTATTTCAAGTAATAACAATTAGCGACACCTTAACCAACCACAACTATTAACAACAGAATAGTATCACATGTTGGGAAATGTGCTCTTTTCTTTTTCCCCCAAGAGTTTCATGAGAAGATTGATATCGCACTCGTGTGCACTTCAAATGCGAAATTAAAATTGGAAGCTGGTCAACCTAGCTTAGCCTAAAGAGTGGAAACAAGGGGAAACAGCTCGGCACAGTTTTAGTCCAGACTTTACACTGTTTAGAAAATAACCACCTATAACACTGCAACCTGTTATTTCCACTCTTTTATATGGACTAAACAAATGAGATATAACCTAATAAATACATGTTTGTAATTATTTTACCTTCGGTCATGGCAAATCAGTTTCCCTTTTTTTTGCTAAGCTGAGTGAAGGAGCTGAGATGTAACCTCATATTTACAATACAGTCGAGGAGTTTTATTCATCTTCTCATCTATCGTTTGGAAAGAAAAATTTTTTTACAAAAACATAAAACTACTCGTTTAATAATCTAATTATACATAAAAGCACAAAACTGAAGAGCCATTTCTTTACCTTGAGTATTTTTACTTTAGATACTTTTCAAAATAGTTTGCTAACAATACAATAATAAAATAAAGTGTTTACTGAAGTAACATTTTCGATGCAGGTTTTCTACATGTATTTTGTACTTTAACAACGTAGTATTGTTACTTTTACTCGAGTAAAGGATGTGAAAATGTCCTCCGTAACAGACAGGGAAGGCTTCTTTTTAGCTAACAGTGCTACTGATTAATGTTTTACGTGCAGTACTGCAGATCTGGACTTTTGCCAGATTGAACTGACTATATGATGTCTCACATTAATACAGAGAAACACACACACACACACACACACACACACAGAATTAAATGGAGGAGAGTTAGCATAGAAGTTGTAAATATTTTTCAATAATGATTTGACACAACAACGTTAACTGCTTTTTCTCTTTGGTACCTGATGCGCTGGATGCAGTGGTCCATGCTGCTGGTGACCTCCATCAGCCAGCCCTGCTCATGTCTCTTTCTAAGAGGAACCTCATCCACCTACAGAGAAATCATACACTAAACATACATACAGCACTTCCTTCATTCTTTCTCAGTCAGAAGTGAGTATAAACCAACCGGATACCAGCTCACCTCTGCAATCACACCAACACAACCTGCAATGACGGCAGCTTTAGCCTGTGCTCCGCTCATGCCCCCCAGGCCAGAGGTCACAAAGACACGGCCGCTTAAGTCACCTGAGCCCAGATACCTCCGGCCAGCATTCAGCACAGTCAGCTGTGCAGAAAAATACACAGAAACATTAAAAAAAAAACAAAAAAACCCAGAAACTACAACATACAGGTATTCTGTACAGTAAATGCTACAGTTTAAAGCAGTGGTTTCCACACTTTCTGCCATGTGACCTGCTAGTCCAAAAAAAGTCTACTTGTCAACCCTCTTCACAGGCTGTGCATGTTTATGAGCTGTGAGGAGTTCAAGCAATAATCGATTTTCGCTCATCAGTTTGTTCATTTAAAAAATCTTTTGATAAGACTCTCAAGAAATTCACAATAACAAAAATTTAAAAGCAAAGACTAATGAAAGATCTCTAAAATAAATATTTTCTGTGGAATCATTTTTTTGTTTTGTTTTTGATATTCTGGGATTATCTTCTCACAGTCAGCTGTGGTGAGCAGTCCTGGCCCTAAACTTGGAAACCTCTCATTGCTATTAATTTAGATTTTGCATGAGGAGACACTGGAGTAATGTGCACGTCTTTCAAAAACATTCCACACACCAAAGTGCCATGAACGATCCCTTGAGGTCCAATGTAGCAGTAGCTGCCTGCTGTCATTTGACCGTACCTTAAAACAGACAAGAAAACACAGATAACATGGAGGCATCTGCTGCCACACAGGGGGTTTAATATCACACCATGTTTTTCCTGATGGAAAATAACGGAGAAACTAAACGGCGGCATGAAAAGAACCTTAAAAGACTTACATTGACACACCGAGGGCAAACATCTTTTCATACTGAGTTTTGGAGGAGTAATTTGGAATAACCTGAGTGATGCAAAAAAAGAATCAGTATGTCGATAAAGAGGAATGCATGTGGGTAGAAAGTATCAGCTTATTAAATCAGATGTTTGGCGGTTACCATGCCGTTGGTGATGATGGCACGAGGTGAAGAAGGCAGACTGGGGAACAGACCCATGGGATGCCCGCTGTACATGACCAGAGTTTGTTCCTCTGTCATCTCACTCAGGTAATGCATGACCAGGCGAAACTGCACCCACACACACACACAAATAATTGGTATCCACCTATTCAGATTCTATACATTATTACCAGATTTAATAGGTGAACACAAGCTGACTTCAGATTCACCTGGGCCCAGTTACTGAACACCTGCCCGTTCCCTCCGTAGGTGACGAGCTCCTGAGGAAACTGAGGGACGAAGAAGAATGAAGATGTTGTCAAGAAAATGAATCAAACAGAAATGCTCACACAGACATTCATAGTTACCATGGTAACACAAGCTGTGTTAGAGGCTCACCTGAGCAACTGCTGGGTCCAGGTTGTTCATGATCATTAGCATCATGGAGGCAGCTTGGCGTGTGTGGCATGGGTATTGATCTATGGGGTAAGCTCTGAATAAAAAGAGGGATGACACTTTGAATTTCTGTTTATTTCTCTCAACATACTGCCTGTCAAATGAAAAAAAAAGTCACATATCGGTTGAGCTCTCATTGTCAGGTTGCCTCACCTCATGCGTAACTCGGGGCAGAAGCGGTACATGTAGATGTGCCCGTACTGCCGCAGCTCTTGAGCAAATTCGGGTGCAAGAGCAGCATGGTGGGAGGGTGGGAAATATCGCAATGCATTTCTCAGCGCCAGCTAGACAGGAGAGGCATGACGGCAGTAGATAAGTAAGCACACACTGTACAATTTATATATAATCAATTACACAAGTAGATCTTTTATATTTTAGGCTCCTCCTGATCCAGCAGGCAGAGCCGTCACTGTGTCTCTTGTAATGATTGACTTCAGACTTTGATGTAAGTTTGGCAACCAGTTGAGGATGTTAGAAAATAATCAATTTTTCCAGGCGGCCCGTGGGCAACCATTGGTGATGCAATAAGTCAGAGTACGCAACATGACAAACAGATGTTCTTTCACCAGCAGAATGACTGTAACTGAAATGACAATGAGCTGTAACTCACATCTCACATCACTTCATGATATCTTCTGCAGGTAACCTACTCTCTCCCTTTTATCACCGTTTGATGGTTTTTGACTGCAGTCTAGCTGCTCCAAGTGCAGTTCTTCTCCTCTCATCAGACAGATAACTTCACAGAAAGTATTCTAACTAGTTGTAGTAAAACAGTAAAGGTGGTGTACCTAATAACATTACTAATTGCTCAAATTAATTTCCGTTTTCTATTCTTGGGGTTCTGGTATTGTGCATGTTGACTCACTGTCATAACTTAGCAGGACTCTTGAATGGAACAGAACCATTGTTAATGTTTTTAGTAACATCTGTGCTTTTACTACAATGGCAAGCTGTGAAAAACATCCACTGGTGCAGAAACAGAGTTAAAATGATAAATGAACATGAATCTAACTGGCCTTAATTTTGAAAATTAATCACCTTTTTTCTGAATGCAAAAATTTTTATTAATTCCAGTTTTACAATTGTGATTTTTCGTGATGAATTTGTGCTGAAGTTGGCTTCATTTTTTCACAGATATAAAATCAGAATGTTATGGGCAGTTTTTTTGACACAGCTATTAGGGCAACTGTGATGGACATTTTGTACTATTTTCTAAATTTTTAATCATCAGTTAATTGTAAAAATATTCGGGAGATAATAGGTAATTGAATTTGTAGTCGCAGCTGTACTGCACATGCAGAAGCGGTAAAATTACTTGCACTGCTCTTATGACATTGTACTTAGAGGGTTTGAGCAGGAGGGGGAGCTATAGCCTCATGGTGAAAATCTATTGGTTTGAAGGTACCTGACAATGCTCTCTGCTATGTAGAAAATTTTGCAACAATTTCCCACACTGACTTGTTCTTCCACGTGCAAAAGCCTGAACATAACAGCTGTTGTTACCAAACGACTGTAAAAACTCCCGCTGTGTGAAGATCTTTGTCTCCTAAAAGGACCAAAACTCCTCTAATGATCAGCCACGTCAGTGAAAAAAAATCTTTCACTTGCTTGTCAGTTTTTCAGATATGGAAGCATTGACATTCATCTCTGGTTTTGATCACAGTGGTAGGTTAACAACCCACATCTGCTTTCCGGCAGTGCACACACCATGACTGTTCCCCTCATATGATGAACTTCTTTCTCGTGGTGTGTACCTCGCTGCGCCTGCATGCATTCCATTAGCATCATCATCAACATCAGAGGAAACCAAGAGTCAGGATGATGTAGAAATGTGACACTGTCAATTCAGTCATAGCACTTTATTCTATTCAAACAGTGCATTTCCTTAAAACACAATATATAATTTAATATCAATATAAAACTCCATTTGTGTATATAAATTATGCATTCAATACAGCAGCTCTGATATATACTATTAAGCTTTGGTACATTTATGTGTGTGAGTAAGTGCACAGTGTGTGTGTCTGGGTGTGTGTGTGTGTGTGCGCACATGCTTGTTATGAGTGTGAGCTCAAACCCTGTGAGCATCATCAGGAAGAAGGCGGTGTGGGTGAGACGAGTGAGGGAGTGTGAAAAAAAGGTGTTTGTGTTGAGTATGTGTGTGTGTGTATATGTATGTACGTTCACACAGGAACTACAGTATCATCAATCCATCCACCCGTCGAGGCATCGTCAGTACTGCGCGCTCCAGGCAGGGGCGCTGAGGTTGGTGCAGCTGGGAGGATGGCAGCTGCCGTGGTGGGGCTGTGGGGGCACCATGCAGCAGTAACCCGCCTCCCCACAGACCGCGGGCACAACTTTACTTTGGGGATAGGACACTGGAACAGCTCCCTGCAGAGAGAAAAAGGAAGTAAAGTTGGAAGAATTTGCTACTACAAGCACTTTCCAAACTGCTAAACGCTCCTTTTGGGGGCTGAGTTGCTTGAGGCTGACGCATAACTAG
>JAPXVT010000013.1:21021565-21031702 GCA_029823135.1 Acanthurus reversus | reverse complement strand
CCCCACCACAACAATTTTAAATTGCCCTACTATGGACAGATTTACAATAACAGCATAAGCACTTTATCTTGTTCTTTTTATAGCACCTTATTTATCATATTAATCATATTTTAGCCTTATCCCATTTTAATGTATGGGTATGTGAGTGTGTGTTGAGTGAATGGATCAGTTTTCTTTCATGAGAGACAGCAAATTTTGTTGTATGTGAACATGCACTGACAATAACGGCATTTATTTCAATTTAATTGTAAGCTAACTTGATATACAGCAGTGTGCAAGCTCAGAGTTGCAACCAGAAATTACAGTTAGTCTTAAAATGTAAACAAAGTCCAAATAAACAGGCGGCTACGATCCTGTGCATGCTGTGTGAAAAAGTCATTTGGATAACCAGCCAGTCTAAAGTTAGCCTTTCAATTTTAAATTTGGAGTTTTGAGTTTGCACCTAAATAAAGTTCCTTAAGTAATTTGCACACTGAAGGATTTTCTTTGGATTCTGCCTGTGTCAAGGAGTCCACTGAATTATCTTTTACCCGTCTAAGGTCCTACTCTGAGAGCACAGGCAAGAGATTCCTTCTACTTTAAATTTGGAGTATTTGCTGTGTGAATCAAAGCTGTGGCCACTTGGACAAAAATATGTAAACAGTGCTGAGATTTACCTTGCCAGATACTTCACCGTAAGTCATAATAACTAATATACAGTGTCAGAATGTTGCTAAAAATGACTATGCTGTGACATATTGAAGTAAGCTAACAGCTAGTGGGTGACTGCAGTAATGTCACTTAAGTATTAAAGCATGTCTATGCTTGTGCTTTGTCTGAAGAAATAAAGAGAAAAGTAAATACACTTTTGAGATCTGATTCATCAAACAGCTTTGCTGCAATAGTGTATCATTCCGATACGGGACACTGTGTTAGCTTTGTCATCTCCACTCCCATGCCGATGCTGTAGCATTGATTTGTGGAGACAGCAGAGGTCTGGAATCCATCCAGCTTTCAGTAAAACTCACAAAATGTTGAACTTTACTCAGGCTGCTGTTTGGACCGCAACTGTCACTATGGTGCCAACTTAGACAAAACTGAACTGACCACCACGTCACTTTCATTTTATTTTTGTTTTTAACTAGCAGAGTGGTTAGCCAGCACTTCAGTGCCACCAGTGAGTGTTATCAAGGTGAGAAACCATCAGCAATTCACAAAGTCAGAAGCACTTGAAACCCTTCACATTTAACCCGTTTGACCCTGCCGCACTTTATTCACTCTGTCCTGAGAAAGTTTGTCATCAGCAGTGAGACACAACAGCAATGTCAACAGCAATGTACAGCTCAGGGTTGAGAGTTTGTTCTGTTTGGCCTCCACACCATGTGCAGCCACTCTTGAGTCCTCAACATGTTGCTTAATACATTGTCCATATGTTTTTGTTGACATGGTGTGAGTCATGCACATCAGCAATCTGTCTGAAAACAGTCTTGGCCCCTCTGTGCTCCCAGGCCTGCTGACAGGAAAGAGTTATAGTGGAGTGCATTGAGAGCTATCATGCAGTCCCCAAACTACCATTAATGATCCAAAACATAAGCAGAGTTCCTGGTATTGCATTACTTAGAATTAGATTCAGCATGAGGATGTGATCCAAAACTGCATGTTTATTAGTTTCACACTAGAGTCTCAGAGTTTATAAAGGATCTGTGCAAATGTAAAACAAGGTAAAGCACTAGAGTGCCTACATTAACCCTCGCTGCACACTGCTTTGCTCAGACTTCCCTGTGCTTATAATAGGAGGGAAAGTGAGAAATCTCAGGTGTTGCCCAGTCTAGACTCCAGACATTAATCTGAGGCTATGAAACACACAGTGACATCAAACATTTCCTTTTCTTGACAGACTGAGCATCACTGAGACAGGTGGACAGACTGACTCAGAAACTAAGATTGATTCGTGAAGGTTAACTGTAACAAGAGCTTGGCTGTTTCAGTTTAGGGTTAACTGAACTGAATAATTTACAGCTTTACACTGGAGGCAGAGCAGCATTTCCATGATGCAAACAAGCACACAGTTGGATTCTAACAGCTAGTTCTGGTTTCAACCTGCTGACATAAGCTCAAAGTCTAAAGAATAGCTTATAAAATCTTTTATCTCTCCCTTTCTTTATATCATTACAGAGCATTAAGCAAATCATCAGGTATTCATTTAGTTGAATATCAAAAATGTGTCTTGCATAACTAAGCTTGAGTTGCATGAACGCCAGGCTTTGATTTTCAGTTCAGGGTTTTGTTTGGTTTGGTTTTGTCAGAGCTAAAAGTCTGACTCGAGTTCGTTTACACACTCACTTCAACACAATGTCAAAAACTGAAAAGTATAATAAATCTGGAAAAAAACATAACATCTTGTAATTTAAGATCGTAAACCTGCAGATGTCTTGGTATTTTGGGAGTTTTTATGAGTCACAGCTGCTGCTCTGTTCCGGCAGCATCGCTAAAAGTTCTTTCATTTCCCTGAACAAACCTGAAACAGTGACTCAAAGAGCACAACTTCCCTGCAGCATGAGTTGCTCATTGCAAGTTAAATCAGGCCTAAAACAGCACTGCTATAAACTGGAAAGAGTGGCACTTCATTATAAATAGAAGTGTCTGCAAATGTGGAGTGAATATAATGAGCGCTAGTAGCAGACCCGTGTCCCATTCACGTGTCACAATCCTCCCTGATTTTCCAACCACTAGTCAGTCCATCTGCAAACTATGTGATGTTCGTCAATAACTCATTAGGCTGCTTGTTTTGAATCAATCTGTATGGAACAGATCCCTTCGGCGAGGCTGATTGATTTGCAGCATTGTGACGTCTGTTTTGTGGCAGTTGGCTCCCAAGTGTGTTTCAATGTGACATTGGTGACGATTCTGTCAACAAAATCAGATGACGACGTGAAAACAATGTGAAAATGTGAAAGGAGTCACTTGTTTTGATTAACCTACAGATAATTATTGACAGAATCTGCATTTTCACTTGGCTGTACAGAGTCATAGAGCAAGTTTCAGCTTACTGTTTAGCTCTCCGACCTCAGCTTTGCTGTTTTAGTTTATTCTAACCACTGTCATAATATTGTTTTCAGCTGTGGGAGGCAGCTGTTTTCCTTCCTGGAGGCTCTTAAATTTCTCTGTCTTCTCAGCATTGAACAGCAGACAGATACACTTACAAAGAGTCATTGATAAGTTTGGGACCTAAGATAGAAGGAGATGAGTTACACAGATCTTATTCAATGCATGTGCAATTCAACTCTTTGAGTGATTATGCAGAAAGTGTTTGTGTTCAAGTAATTTGAATATTCCATGTTTGCACTGTCTAAGAAAATGGCCAATATGAGCTTTTGTGCAGCCATCTCTCTCTGCCATGTTTGAATTCAGCATCCCACTTTTCACCATTCTGTAAGAAGGGGCACCCTCCTTGAGTGTTGACATGGACCTGACTGGGTGAGCCTTTGAGACTGAAGTAGCAGATGACTGCTGATATTGTTCATTTAAACCCCATTTACACTCCGTATAAAAACGGGTCTGTATCCAGATAAGACATTTTACATTGTTTTCCTAACGACAGTGAATTTGTCTTTGTGGATGAAAACACAGAGTAATAAGTAACGAGAAATTAGAGGAGGCAGCGTTTTGTCTTGGAGCCCTTAGGCAAATTTGACTGCATCGGTGAGAAGTTGCAGACCAAGCTGTCATGGCAGAATACTCTGCAGCAGTCACCAATGTCTGTGGAGAGACAAGCAACAGCTGAGTGCATGACGTCACACGCTCTGATTACAGGACAGTCTTTTATCTCTTTGGAATAAGTGCAGCATCTGTATGCCAGCGAGTCTACCAGGTCTGTGTTTGGCCACTGTACTGACCTGCCAAAGGGACAAAGGCTTCATGTGGTTGCGACGGCTTTGAGAAGTGGTGAAGGTTCTGTTTGATGGGCACAACGTGACTGCCTTTTTTTAATGGAAAAAGTTGCCACTCGGTTTCTTTAAAACTGTTGTTCTCCACGTGTAGGTAAACATTGTGTTTGAATAGGGAACGGAAAAGTTTATAATACAGCTACATTATTAACTTAAGCAAATATACAGAGACTGCACACATGCGACTCCTCTCACTGCCTGATGAAAGCAACACAAAGACGTTAAAAGAAAGAGATATAAACAAGATCTATGTTAAATCTTACATGTTAAACCAAGAAATAGACTTTATGTGCATGTATTGCAATGAGAAAAAGTTATTTTAGGTGCAGAGGTCTTGAACGGCAGATATTGACCCCTTTAACTATAACTTTCCCTTAATTCTCTAAACTTCCTCAGGTTCAGATTTAGAAGACATACTGTAGCTCATGTAGGTGACTCAAGTTTTACAGTAAACATATGGAGGTGTGGGTGTGGATTAAAGCTGCAGCTCTGAGTTAAGTGTTTGTGGGTGCCAGCTCTAGTATTTGGGCACTGCAGTGCTTTTCTGCTCACTCTCAGTGCACGTGATAATGGAGGCACGTTTCTGCAGCGGTTCTTATGACCGTAGAGCCGCATCTCTCTATTGCTCCATCCCTCACGCCCTCTGGATAAACACAACTTCAGATAAAGCTTTTACATAAAATAGCACTTCATAATTTATATGCCTCCTAATTTAAAGCTCTGTCCACATAATGTCCTTTATCCTGATGGTATGCCAAGGTCAAAATCCACATAATACTGTTAATCATTTAATTCATTAGCTGTCCTCAGTTTTGCTGTGCATTGTTTCCCTCTCATCATCCACATATGCATTTATTCATAATTACAGATGAATACAAATCATTTGTCTGTCTCCCTTTTCACTTATCTCACTAACAGTGCTCGCATCAGTCACAGTGTAAACCTCCCACGACAAACTGAAAACCACACATCATCTACTACTTTTCTCCAGCATATTCTCATCTCTTCCTTTGTGCATCCCACCTGCGTCTCTCTCTCTCATTCTCTCTCTCTCTCTCTCTCTCTGCCACCCCTCTCCTTGCTGCAGTGTGGAATTTTCCAAGCACAGCGAGCGCTGCAGTGCTCAGAGTGATGGCGCACAGGAAGATGAAAAAGAAGGAGGAAGGAGGCATGATGAAGGGTGAAGAAGACCACTTACCACACACCACAAAAAAAACAAAAAAAAAAAGCTGAGCCATTGTGATGAAGGAACTGCCGCCCCATCTGCCTCAGATTCAGTGGAAAAATACCAGACTGACATGAAGGTACAGCTGAGTAGCAGAGCCCAGAAATCACACTGAGGAGATCAATGATAAGTTACATTATGACATGCATAACAGTGGATAATATAGAGTCTTTTGTTAATTTTATAAATAAGAACCAAATAGCTGTATTAGCATTGTTATTAGATTATATGAATGAGTATTGCCCTAACCCTAATATTATCAAAAGCTAATTTGATAGATACATGAAATAAATACATTAAAATTCACCCAACGTAAGTATAAAGGATGGCATCTAATATATCTCTAGCTCCATTAATCTGATCACTTTATACTTGAAAGGGTTACTGCTGAGGACACAAGGGCACACAGCGTCGAAGATTGCGCAAAATAGACACAACAGTATTATTGAACTCTTACTGAAAAAGACTGACAGTGTCCTTTTTTTTGTGTGTGTGTGTGGGGGGGGTTAATGCAACACAACTTTTCCTACTGCAGCAGTTTTTCATTAAAAGTATTTAAGTGGCAAAGTACAAATTCACCTTTAGCATTCAGCAGTCACATGAAACACAATGAGTGTGTTGGTGAGATCAGCACTGACTGCTACTGTTCACAAAAAATGCAACAAAAAACAAGACAATGACCATTTCCTGTTTTTATGGTAATATTATAAATAATTGAACAATACAATCATGGTGAAAAGCTGCATGCAACACACTGCACACCTCAAACTTTTCAGCAAGGCAACCGGCTCCTTTTATGGTATCCCACTGTTCAAAGATTCATGTAGCATCAAATCAGATAATGGTTGCTCACAGAATTATTGAAGTAAAAATGCCAATTATTTCCCGATTTATTTATTAAAACAACTTTAGTTTTGGGGGTGGGGGTGGGGGTGTTTGTTTTGCTGCCCACAGACTTCTGGAGCCTGCAATATTAAACTGCAGCTGCTGTTAACAGGTCAGAAATCTATGGATTACAACTTCAACTCTCTCTCATAACAGCTTGACTAATGAGGCAAGCTAATGTTAGCAAGCTACAGTCAATGAATAATGTCAGTCTATACCTTGTAGTACCCTGGAACCTTGGGGTAGCTGGCTAGCTTCAGCATGAAATCATGAATATATATTAAATGGTAATCAATTCACAGTTACGTCTGGTGTGAAGGAAATATTCTCATCAACTGTCTAGAACTGATGGCATATTTTAGGCCCAAAGTTACTGTGTTATTAATAAAGTTTAAAAGTGGGTAAGGCTACTGGTGCATGTGCAAAGCAGTAACACTTGAGGCCAAACAATCAGCCCATTCTGAATCTGCAATTTCTGAATAGACACTGCACTGGTACATGCTGTACAAAAGAAACATCATACTGATGCATACTGAATGTAGTGTGATGAAAGAGTATTAAAGACAGAATAGTCAACATAGAGTCATCGCAATTAATTGAATAAATAAATAAAAGCGTCTACATAAAGGACAACTGCGTTTTCTTAACTTACATATCTTCTTGGCAAATTTTCACTTCCATATTTCACCATGGGGATCTTATTGCTTCCTCTTTGTTAGTCTGACTAATTACATGGAATTCCCAAATGCACTGAGTAATAGTTTTCAGTGAAATGACTGTGGTTTTTAAGTCTTTTTAAGCATTTGAAAAGGTGAGGAATCTCTCTGAGGGAAAGTATGACATAAAAAGGCTCTCAGTGCAAACCTTCTCGTCTCTCTCTTCTATGAATGTGACAATTTACAGATTAAACTAACACAATACAATAAGCGACAGAGTGTAAGCGGAGGATTAATTATCGGCAGTGGATAGATTGGCTGTTAAGGACGAATGGTCCCCGCAGTTGTTCTGACAAATAGTCATGCCACAGCCGCCCTGCAACGTATTTGGTGTGAAAGTGGAGGAGGTGACTGGAAATGTGTTTGTGACATTCTGTGACGGTGGTGCGGCAGTGGGCCTCTGTGTTAATGGCTGCAGTTGAGGTCGTTCCATGGGTAAATGACTGGGCCGGGTTTTTTACTGCAGTCTGTCAGGACAATGTGAGGAAGATGACGCTGTAGTAGGTGTAGAAAGAGAGGGATGTATGTGAAGATGCGTGTGTGCGTTACCACACGTGAGATCATTGCTTTACGTCACCAGTGATGTGTGGGGTGACATCACTACCTGCTACAGGGACTGTTCAAGAACCCTCCTTTCAAGTAACATCAGCAGAGACATATATATTATACAGTACACTATACTTACACAGAAACAGATAATACACACTCTCTGACACAGTCACTACATAGCCTGCTATGGCTCCAAAGAAAATTTTTCTTCCTGTAATTGGATTACACAGAGAATGCTAACAAACACAATTTGTATTAGAAATGAATAAAACAGTTTGACCCTGCTGGCTAATGGGCTTGTGTAAGAGCTCCTCTACTCAGAAAAAAAGTTTTTCTAGTGTTTAGGTCCCCTTAAATGTCAGATCTTGACTTTACTGATTTGTATACTAGCAAAGTTTTTCTCTAAAGAGGTGTTTTCACGTTCCTATGCTGAAGAGGGAGATGTGCACTTCAATACAATTTATTTGCTACATCATATATTTAAAAACAAATCACAGGCAAAGACACCTACATGTCAGAGGTGTCAGTGCAGAGAGTTTGTGTTAGCACAAGCATTAACGCTGTGTCTGCCACTGTTTGGTACAAGCTAACAAGCTAATAAACTCACAAACAAAATAAGTAAAAGATGCTAACTACACTTACCTTTCTTATGTGTCTGCTAGTCACATATTTAAACGCACATCAGACTCCTCCTCTGAGATCCACACATATTTTTTAGCTCCCCTAGCAGTTTCAAACATGGAGCCGATATGGCTAAATTTCTCCAAGGGTTCTTATAGCCAGCCATCTTGGTGCGCACATGTCTCCCACCGGTCAACCTTACACATGCAGCGGTGGTCGGCGGAGCTAGGGACTGTCGTTCATAGATCCGTAATTTTTCAATAATTGAGAAAGAGTAGCTGCGCTCCCAGGCACTGTTCAGAGAGCTTTTCTTTGCTAAACAAAATTATCATAACAGAGATATTACATACTTTAAAACATGTCTACATAGAAACTTCAGGACGTGTTTGGACTGAACTGGCGCTGTGCATTATAAATTCTGCGACATAAAGTCAAATATGGTTCAGGGGATGCAGAGTAACATAAAACCTACTCAAAGTGGATTGGAAATGTTGGTGTAATTACATGGCACCTAGCCCAGCTTGACTTATGCCAGAGAATGGGGTTAGAGGTGTCAGCCAACGCTCCCAGTGGATGATGCATTGGCAGCAGTTTGACATAACATTAATAAAGGCAGACTGACATATATGAGTTCTATTCAGGGTAACAAGCACCAACCAGCATGGATGTGCGTGAGAGAAAGCTCAGCCACTCCTCCCTTAATACCCCTATCATTCCTTGCTCTCTGTCAGTCTCTTCTGGTGCCAAAATAAACCCGATCCAGTGAGCCTCAGCGACAAGGGGGGTTTTATGGGAATCCCGAGTGTCCTGGGATCCGGGCCAGAGTAGGCCACTGTCACAGGTGCCGCTCATCTGTCCTTGTTTGCAAGCTATAGGCACACTGTCAAAACAAACCAAAAGAGAAGAGGAGGCAGGGCTGAGAAAAGTTGGAGTTAGATCGCCAGCCTATAACACAGTTACTAAGTAAATCACGAGGAACAAATAAAGAATCATAATATTAGACAATCTCCTAAACACATCTTCAACAACTAAATAAAAAAATAAATGCATCCTTTTCTCTAACCAGCTCTCTAAGAATGTATCTTCAGCCTCCAGAAGTTTCAGCCTGTCTGACTTAATTTGTACCATGGAATAATCCCAGAGGTTGCATAACCCTGACCCCAGAGTCCACCATCACGACTCAACGGCAAATCCCAGAGATCAGAAAAGGGATAGCACAAAAAGAGGACAGAGAGAACAACGAAGAGACAGGATGAAATACAAGGGGCAGTGGATGTAGAGCTGTTTGACTAGCAGACAGCAAAGGGCGTTCGGTCCTCTCTGAGAACACAGACTGGGTGAGAACACTGGCTGCAGACGGAGGGCACTGCCAGAAAAGAGAGTGGCTTACACTGTGAAAACAAGTGTCAACACGAAACTCCCCAATGAACGCTGTGTCCATTTGTCTTGTGCTGCCAGGAACACAGAGGTGGCAGAGTTTGAGGAAATGATTCAAGCAAAGAGTTAATTATGTCAGGAGTTTCACTGGAATGATAATAAAATAAGGCAGACGAAAAGTCGGGAGATTTTCTAACCTAATCCCTTCTTCCCACCTATTCTCCTTAATGGGGCACAGAGTCTTCAAAGAGAAGTTCTGCCAAAAAAAAAAGAAGAGAAAAAAAAGGACTGGGAACTGGAGCAGGCCTCCCTGGGCGAAAGGTAAACTATCTGAGAGTGTTTGAAGTGGAAAAATTGTGAAGGAGCAACCCAGAATCTTCCTTGGTCTTGTAACATGGAGGGAGGGATGTTGAAAAAAAAACCTTCAGAGAAGCTAAAAACAGAAAGGTCTTGTTGTAGAGTGAAAGAGAGAAATTACACCTTGTACCAGAGGATAAGACACATTTGCTCTTAATGAGAACAGCTTAAATATAGCCAGAGAAAACGGAGGAGTAGACAGAATCCATATGAGTTTGTCACTGCGTTGCATAGGTACATCTCTTGGAACATATCCACCCTCACTCCCAAGTATAAGATACCTAATATCCAATGTCAGTGAACCTACGCACATACTTATACCCTGTGAACCCTAAATCACTGTGAATGCATGGAATGATCCTCCATGAACATATTACATAATGTCAGTCAGCTTATGGCCGTCCTAAACTTTAAGACAATGACCTGAAGCGTGTTATATACTTATAGAAATTATAGTGGTATTTTTCACAGTTTAAATTTG
>JAPXVT010000013.1:20900718-20911045 GCA_029823135.1 Acanthurus reversus | reverse complement strand
CTGCATGCTTTTAACAATATACCATAATGTACTGTTATATTTAGAGTCAGGTTCAGTTATTTAAAGGTTTAGGATTTATTTTATAAGTCTAATTAAATAATAATTATCAATTAATACTCAGAAACTGACCAAAGAATTATATTTGTGTGAAGCTTCGTTTAGCTCTGTGAAACCTGAAAGATAAGTTTCAACAGATAAATTTTGGTGTTAATTAGTAACATGGGTGAAGTCAACAAATACAGCCCTACATGTTGGCAGCGCAGTTAATTGTATCATTAATATGCAAATAGATAATACGTAAAAATAAAGTTCAATAATTTAAATTTTAAAATGACTTCTAATTATTCCAATGAATGTTTTTCAAAGATTATAAAATAAAATTGTCTTCATACTAGACCTCTATTACATAGTCTGATGAAATCGATCATGGGAACCAATGAGAGGATTTTTCTGTTTATGACGTAAGCGCGTCGCTTGACGTACGGATGTATCTGACAGACCAGCGCGCCAAATTGATATAGCCAACAAAGAGAAAGCAGTAAACAAGACCTGTTTACCTTCTTCGCCACAAAACTTCCCTGTAAAGACGCTTGAGAGAGCGCGCGTTAACTTCACCGCTGATATCTCGGCTTGACGTTAGTTTTTCGGTGAGAATGGGTTTGCTCGAGCGCTGCCAGGAGCTCTTCAAGACCTCAAACCTGTACGAGGTGCTGGGCGTCAAAAAGGAGGCAACCGAGGCAGAGATTCGGAGGAGCTACTACAAAGTGTCGCTCAAAGTTCACCCAGACCGAGCTCCCGAAGACCCGCTGGCTACAGAGAAGTTTCAGGTTAGCTAGATGTTAGCTGTCAGATAGCACATAGAACACATACACAAGCTAATTTACTAGCTAGCGTTTGCTAACTACGCTAACTGAGTTGTTTATGGCGAGTAAGGTCATTTCCTCCTCAGCTAACGTTTGGTGCAAATTAACCCTGTCAGGTGACTTTGTGTCTGGTTGTTCTGAAAGACCTCGCTCCATTTCTGTTGTTGCTCTTTCCCATTTGCTGTGTACTTACCTCAATCAAAAAATAAGCAGATATAAATGTCTGTCTGTCTGTGGAGTGTACTCTAAAGCACTGATGTAACAACTCTGTTAATCCAGTTTTACTGGACTGAACACTTTTTTTCAAAGTAATTCAGCTGTTTGACACAAGAAACAAGAGCTGAACGTGAGTTATAAATACATCGCTGGAACGCTGGAAATGGTGAAGATGTGAAGATCTGCATAAGAAATGGACAAATAGAACATTTGCACAGAATCAAGCTAAATTATTCACTCATACATCCATTATGGATACATGAGTTTAGGCTGTTTATGATATTTGTATTCATTACTAATTAAATGGTCTTTCTTTTGTTATGTGACTACAGTTTAACCAACCTATTTTTTTAAATTTAGACACTTAAAATATCAAACATTTCTGACTCATAGAGAACCATTTAGCGTTACACTGACAGACATTAGTGAACATCAATAAAAGGACTAACAAACAAAATGCTGTCCTGTGTGAGCAGGTTTTACTCCGTCATCACCAGCAGACATCCACATCTCAAAAGGGCTCATTAAACTGTAACCTCATGATCAAATCCATGCAAATATGAGTCTAATGCATTTAAGCATTCCTCTTAAAATATCAAATACTTAAAACTTGAGACTTTTCTTTCTACACATTTAAAGGCGCCACATAATTTTAACAAACACTAAACTGACCACCTTAATCCACATACCCGAATTCCAAAGCCTGCCAGCGCTCTCTGTACATCCTGTTAAGAGAAACACACAAACAGAGATTAGAGTTTCGACAGAAGACAACAGAGGTTTTTAAAAGTCACAGCTGAGTCTTGAAGAGTGACGTGCTGATATCCTACCACTGCTGTCCCCGGTTTGCCCGGCACCCCATCCTCTCCTGGGTCTCCCTGCCGATAAAAAGATATCAAAGTGTCAACGGAAAACCCCTGTAACTCAATACTGTCGCACTTTCACTAAAATAGACACAGAAGTTTAACTTACAGCGTCACCTTTAGGGCCAGCTAGACCTCTGTCCCCCTGGAACAAAGAAAATTAGAAGGTCAAAAAGCATTAAGTTGTTACAATTCTAAAGCAAAGTCAGATTAACAAAGACAACCACAACTTACTCTGGCTCCAACAGCTCCCGGGATCCCGGGTACACCCTGAAGGAGAAAGTAAGGGCAATGATAAAAACATCAACAGATAAGACTGTGGGAGGGCTGCAGCAGTGCAGAGACAGATGTAGATAAAACACACGTCCCTGCTGCTACATGTGGGAGAGCAATGCTGCTTATCACACAAGAGCCAGATAGTATTTTTGTCTGACGTTTTCTGTAAAATTCTATGATGAAGGCAAAAACACACACATTCGTAGGTAAACCTAAATACATAGAGGTGCTGTTTTGTGTGTACAATATAATGACTTCATTTTCCGCTAGAGTAGCCCTTGCAGGTCCACATTATTCCTGACACACAACACTGAAGGAAAAGCAGTAATGTGTGAATGAGAGTGTGATATGCATTTAAATCACGTAATTAACAACAATGTCAAAATGCTGCAGAGTCATGCACACTCACAGGGGTTCCTGGAGGACCCTGTGGGCCTGGGATTGGTGCCACTTCAGCTCCTTTAACATACACAACCTGAGCGACAGGGATGGTACACAGATTTTTAAAAAAGAAAACACTGACAGTTGCATTCATGATGTTTCAAGCCTGTTTTCAACAGCTGTACCTGTCCAGGAGGACCAATGCTGCCAGGTACTCCAGCAGGCCCAGGAGGGCCGGGGGGTCCTACAGGCCCAGCAACCCCTCGGTCTCCTTTCAGTCCGTCACGGCCCTGGAAAAACATGCGATTACGCAACTGAGACTCTCTCTACACAGGGTTACTTCCTCCTGCGCTATAGTAGAGTGAACTATAAAATTAAAGCAGGTGGCCACTGCCACCCCTCCACTGATGTTCCAGAGATAATTAATATGAATTTGCACATGAAAACAGCTCTCTGACATTTGGCGCCTCTCTAGATTCCTCTCAGAAGTGGCTCCCCCTTTAAAGGCTAAGCTTGATCATTAGAGGAGAGTGAATCCATATAGCTGCTTCTGAGAAGCCTATTGATTCAGCAGTGAGTGAGAGAGCGATGGTAATGTCAATGTCAGGGCAAACTACAGCTGATAAATACACACTTGAAGGGGCAAGTGATGAGGAGGACAGAAAGGAGGAAAGCTGGTGTGTAATACAGTAAAGTAAAGGAGGGCAGGATCAATACAGGAAGGAAATAAGGCAGGCTGAGTCAGACGAGGTCCAGTGTAGAAACAGACTGACACAAAGAGATAATTATATAATGCAGTTTTGGCAAAACTGACATCTCTTCCAGCTGCTCCAGATTCTCCTTTGTCACCCTGCAGATTAAAAGACAGCAGAGTCAGTTTCACAGAAAAACACAAACATAATAAGTCCAATCTTCAAACGCAATTTTCTAAAAAAAAATACAAAAAACAGAAGGCATTTATCCTACCATGCTATTTTACTGTTTGTTTTTATTTTCAGTCAATTATGTTTGCTGCTTTTACACGAGTTGTGTCCTGTTGAATTAAAAAGCACTCTGCACGCTTCAAAATAAAAGCACAAAAACCTTCCATTTTTCAAAAGATGCTCCACTTTCAAAGACTGATGTACATGACATAGTAGAATATTTTCAAATTAAAACATAAGAGTGTCAGGAAAAATACAGGTTTGTCACATGAATTTGACAGCAGCATTTTGTAGTTAAACAAATTTGAGTCTGGACACTGTTGGAAACATTGGAGATGTGGAAATGATACAGACTGTACGTTTAAGTTACTCTCATGAAAACAATCCTGAAACCCTGCTTAAATAAACGTCTCCCTGTCTGTGCCTCACAATGGCAAAGACCGATAAACAGCTACATACCTTTCTTCCATCTTCACCTGGAACACCGTCCTCTCCCTGTAAGTCAAAACAAAATGCATTACGGACCCCAGAGGAGCAAACTGAGTAATGGCTGGTCCACTGCAGGAGCACTCAGATAATTCACTGCCATTATCCCCGGATGGCCATTAGGCGTAGAGCCCGAACAAAACGTCTGCGCTGCTTTGATCAGTGAACGTCATTCACAGGAAAGAGTACATCAAGGCTATTACCATAAGAGTAATAGAGAGACATACTGAGAGGACAAAGCAAGCACTACTGTCAACATTCATATGATCATTCATCTGACCAAACTGGATGAGAATTAATACACCAGTGCAGTCTATAATATAATGAGAAAAGTGTCATATACTATGAGAAGGAGAGGAGAAGAGGATATTCTGTCAAGATGCTAAAGTACACCAGCTGACAGTGATTACAGCAAGGACTTACAATTTTGCCAGGAGCACCAGGTTTTCCATCTTCACCTGCTTTACCCTAAAATACAACAGCAAGGACAAGACACAACTGAGTGAATGTGTTTGTAACAGATGGGGGTGGAAACAAACAAAGAGATGAGACCCATGAACTGATACGTGAATTGAAAAGTAAAAGTTTGTGTGTGTTTTTATGTGTGTGCTCACAGGTGTCCCTGGAGTGCCTGGAGGACCAACAGGGCCTGGGGGGCCTTGTTCACCTCTGAGTCCTGGTAACCCCTGGAAAAAAAAAACCCCACCATACATTATAGGAAGTGGTTTGATCTTACTTTTATTCAGATTAACGCCTCGTTGGCTAAAACTAAATATTTGGTCAAATGTTACGCTGCAATGTGGGGAAGCCAGGATGTATATACTTTACTTTACATACTACTGTAAAAGTGGAGTAAGACTTTAATGTTTGCCATTTGTACCTCAAGGAAAATTAAACATGCATCGCATCGCACATGACAGAAATGTACAGCAGCATTATTTATAGAGCTGTCATGTGTCTGCCTTTTTGCAGCATTCAGACTCTTTGACTAAGCTGTAAGTTGAGCAGTCAGGACTTTAAGAATCATCACCATGCTTGATATTACATAATAATCTCCCGTGAAACTGGACTGGGAATGTCTTTCCCTACAGTCAGCTTATGCAATTGGCCACAAGAGTGCAGAGTTGATTTTATCACCTCCACAGTGCCCTCTGCAGCATGTACACATGAAGTGCACACATGCAATGCAAACCAGACTGAGAAATGTCGACTGAAAAAGATTTTTATACAGAATTTGGATATGATCAAATTAATGAATAACTTCAAACAGCTTTTTGAATGAATACAAATATTACTGCTATTACAGGTAATACTGCATCAGAATTTAATTCCAAATAATTAATAATAATAATTAAATGCAAATAACTGATACAAATCAAACAATCACGCACATCTCTCCCAGGATCGCCTGCTTTCCCCGGATCACCCTGTGACACAAAGACAAAAAACAGTGGGTCTGTTATGAACATTCACCACTCAGCGAGGCTGTCACTCAATGTGTTTCTCTTGGTGAAAAAATGGCACAAACTGAAGTACCCTCTGACCAGGTGGACCAGAAGCACCTGGTTTACCATCAAGACCAGGACGTCCATCCAGCCCGGATGCTCCTCTTTCTCCCTGATCAAACAGAGGTTCAGTGTTAGGAAAGTACACTTGCATTTACAGCCTGAAACAGTGAGAGTTTTACAGTTTAAGTGGCTCAATCATTGACAGTAAGAGAGGTGAATGATGCATCGCCAATTCCTCCTACTGTACAAAAAGTGAAGCCAAAACATCTCTGACATTAGCGCTGTCATCTTGTGCCACTGATGTCATTTGGAGCCAGAGTCTGCGTGGTATTGATCAGAGGATGGAGCCGCCATTAGACTCAACTGCAGTTTAAGTGTCAACTGCCAATCATGATGTTACAGCTCCAATTTTTAGCATCAAATAACAAATTAGAACCAAATACCTGACCATTCATCAGAGTGATTGGAACTATCTAAAAATACAAAAATCACTGTTTGGAAAAATTAGTCAGACATGCACTTGGATTTTTTTGATGTCCTATCTGCAAACATGGAGGAGTGGGTTTATGACCCGTTCTGCAGTGAGACAACGGGGGGCGATCGAGATGTTTTGGCTTTGCTTTGTGTGGAGCTGTCATGTTTATCTTTTTACATTCAGGGGGCTGATTTCACAATTTTTGCCAGACCCTCTGCGCCTCACTTAGTGTCAATGAACATCCACTGCACGCTAAACACAGCCCAGAGCACTAAAGGACAGGGAGGCCTACAACTCACCAGAAACCAGGAAATTCTAGAATTTTTAATTGTGATACAATTACTAAGGTCACTCAAGAGACACTTTGAGGAGAATTCACACTGGTTGAGTTCAAACCTTATCTCCTGGTGCACCTCTATCTCCTGAGTCACCCTGTAAATATATAAAATAAAATATTTTACAAGTGAAAGTAGTGCACGTGCGTGTAAAAGAAGGCTAAAAATGATTTGGATGTTTACATACATCTAGTTATGAGAATTGCAGCAAAGAAACAGTAACAGAAAGCAAACTCACTCTCGTGCCTGCGGGCCCCCGTTGTCCCTCGGGCCCCTTTAGAGACAGCAGGGAAAAAACAAGAAGTCACAGAAGATCATCAGTCATGCATACTAAACCTACATAGAGGTCAGCGCGCATACAAATGCATATACAGCGGCTCATGTGGACTCACTGAAGCATCTATGAATTACAAGAACGAGGCAAACTCACTCGTAGGCCTGGGGCTCCGGGAGTCCCTGCTTCACCTTTCTGACCTTTGCTGCCGTGCTCTCCTGGGTCGCCATCGTCACCCTGAGGATCACAACGACGCAAGAGGTTTTTTGTTTTGCTATTTTTTAAACATGACATGGTGGTTTTCTTTGGGAGTTTATACACCGTGTTTCTGCAATTACTGCAACAGCTGCAATAAGAGAGACTCTTCCCAGTTTCAGTACATACCTTTTCTCCTCTCTCTCCTTTAAGCTGGCCTTGGACTTCAGCCTGTTCAAAAAGAAAAAACACAGCAGATTGCATGTGCATGTACTCCAAGGGCTGGATTTAACCAAAGTAGTTGATGGCAAGCCCCTATACTCAGAAGCCATCTTGTCAACTCTTTCAAGAATTTATTTTGGGCTAACAAGACGAAGTCCCTATCTACATGACTTGGGTGAGAGCCATAAGTCCACTCTCAAAGGTCAGCAGCACGAAAGACCTGATAAAAATATTAAAGAGTTTACGTTTGCCGCTAAAAAAGGTTTAAAACCGCTTTTTGGCCCACAAGTTACACTTAGCTATGATATGTTTCAGGTTCAGTTGATGTAAAGCAGATTATTTTATTTTGGGGAGAAGCGGCAGAATATGAGTCATACAACCATCATCTCTGTTTTTTCCATTCAAACTGCTTTCAGTGGTTTGACTCCTGTCTTTATGACACCTATAATTAAACTGTGTTTAGGTACATTCGTGTAATGGATAGTGGATGCTGGACACTGTAATGATCCTAACTTCAGTGACAGAAAGCTAACTAATAATTACCCGTTTCTCCTGGTCAATACGATAAAATAACTGACAAGGCAAAATGTAAAGAGCAAAGATGGATCACTTATTATTCCATCGCTCTGACTGACAAAAACATTACAACACAAACAAAGAACTGTTCTAACTCAATTTTACGTTTATTTTTCTGGTTAATGTTTTGGCTTTTATCGAGTGTTTTGGCTGAGAATTCAAATGAAACGATTTGACATAATCTGTCAAAACAGAAATGTCAGCATACTAAATGCTGAGTACAAAAATAAAAGCTTATATGGAATAAAAGCCTTTGACTGCTCAGTCTGCAGATAAACACATAACAAGAGTCAAAATGTAGACTTGCTCAATAAAGAGGTATAAAAGGATTGGGAGACAGCTGTGCTAATTTAAGTGCATGATGTCATTAATGTACATTGATTTTGTGTAATCTGCTCTATACATCTTCTACAATGTAATTTTACTATTACAATAACAGTAATCCAAATTTCATGCTATTATTAGTTTTCATTGATCAAGATGGTTTATTTTGTTTACTATTATGGTTAATTTTGTTTTAAACAAATAGTATAATGGGACAATCTCACCATTTTTCCTGGTGGTCCTGGAGGCCCTTGGGGTCCCTTGAAGAAGAGTGTAAAATATGTGAATGCACTTACAGTGGATACAACGTTCTAAAAGCACTTCAAAAAAAAAAAAAGAGCAGACAACAAACCATTTCTCCTTTTTCTCCTCTCGGTCCCGCGGGTCCAGGGCTGCCCTGTGATAAAACACAGATCGTTTAAGATGCTGAGCAGCTCACCTTCCTCACATTTTCTTCTCTAGCGGCCTCAGTGGAGAAGCACATGAGCATATTGAAGAGCTGTCTGTATAATGACACATAAACGTCCGTCTCACATTTCGCCCATGCTCTCCTGGGTCTCCTAAGTCTCCTTTCTCTCCTGGTCGTCCTGGTTGACCTGACAGTCCCTGAGGAGCGTCAGTAAAAACATCTCTTAACTGAGCTTTCCATTTATTTAAGTTGGTGGTTTTAGAATTAAAACACGGCAAATAAAATGTGTCATAAAACACTCGTCCTACCCTCAGTCCTCTTTCTCATGGCTTCCCTGGAAGTCCAGATTCCCCCTGATAAAAAAAGACTTTTGCAGTGACCATACACACAGATCTTTGAAAAGTGGGGGTGTTGAGATGTTAGCAAGAAAAAGAGGAAGAGCTCATACTTACAGGTGTGCCTTCATCGCCCTTCTCTCCTGGGGCTCCCTGTATGACACAAGTATAATATTCTAATAAATTTAAACTGAGAGGAAACCTCAGCAACATCACAGTTACAGAGCATGGTGCAGGTTAATTTTTTAATGAAATTTATACTTAATCTTGTCTATAAGACCATTTGAGAAGTTAATGCAGGATGTAACGTTTTTCAAAACACATGGGCTAAAAATGCAGAGGAGAAACCTTTTGTTTTTTGAGAAAAAATAAGCGACTTTTATTTGTGGTCCATCATAATTTACATTATCTGCATTTGCATAATTTACAACCTCCTCCTCCTAAAAACTAGTGTTAGCCTCCATATATCCTTGGTATTGTCAGATGTCTGTCTCTGGAACGACTCCCTTTCTCTACGTCTTTGGCTCCAAGATCTCAAAAAAAAAAGCACTTAAACAAAAAACGACCCCAGAAGTCACTGTAGTGTATATATAACCATATTTTCATGAAAATCTAGTTCCCACATTATTTTCCTACACATTGAGTGACTGGGGTCTCCAACCTGCACCATGCTCTTTAAGTAATCCACATCATTAACTAAGTAGTAAGAACAGAGAACACACAAGATAAACTGTGAAAAGATCATTCACACAAAGTGTACGGAAATTTACCTCTGAAACGGCATCATTAGAAAGAGAAGCATGTTGGAAGGAAGGAAGAAAGTTTAAGAAAGCATGCGGTCTGATCTTTGATTACAGCACTGAGAGCAGCATGCAGCAACAACAACTGCTATGCTTTTACAATCATGGACCATAGTTTAACAATAATTGTAGGGTATTTGGAGTAGCTGGTAAAATAGCTGAGAAACATGGCTGATAATACTAGAGGGACAAATATCCATAGGGGAATGTAATTGTATGTATGTATGTATTTATGATACACGTCAGAGTCGTTGCCATCAGCAGGGCAGAAACCCTCCTCGCTGTGTCCTCGATTTTGTGTACCTTGTATTGTGAGATTGTGCCAAAGTGTTTGTTAGCTTAGCTTTCTCGTGTTTGTTCCATTGACTCGTTGTTAAAACTAACTGTACATATTGTAAAGTGCTGATACCTGTACATAGGATTTAGTCATGAAGCTGTAGGGGAGAACTGCCATTTTCTCTGATCACTGTTTTCTCCTGTTTTTGTTTAGTTTAGGGGGTGAGGGTTAGTTACTGTCTTTTTATTTCTTTTTCTGTTTAGGGATCAGGTAGTTTTAACTGGTGAAGGCAGTTTGGGTTTTGTTTGTTATATTGGCCTTGGTTCACCCTGAAGTCACTCCTTCACTTGTACATATCACACTTGCTGTACATAATAAATAAATCACCTGTTACACAGTCATTCCCTCTCTGGCTCTGTTTTACGCTGCACCCCGGCACACTTAGGCCAGGTCATATCAAAGTTTTGATGTAAAACATGTAGGCATTACAGGTACAAAATGTTAAATTATATTAAAACTGAATTAAATGTACAGTACATAATATACAACCTGATCATTACTAAAATTCAGCAATCCTATGCTTGCAAGA
>JAPXVT010000013.1:20817075-20828599 GCA_029823135.1 Acanthurus reversus | reverse complement strand
GCATTAAGCAGCTTAAAAGATCGGAAAACTCTCAATCTCTCTGATTTATTTTCTCCTCCATGCACCATTTCATTTGGTGTCTGTGTGGAGGAAAGAATGTTTTTGTGTTTATTGTTAAATTCATCGTCAGATGGAAACAGAAATCTAAATATTACTCTCTTTCACTCAGACTTCACATTTTCCAAAAGCAGGACTGAAAGCATAACTTTCCATTACTCATCTATTTGGATGCTGGTGTGAAATTTTTTTTTTTCTCCTTTTGGATTCAAGTGTACTGCAGGCTGCAGAGCAGAAAGAAGGAGAGAAGGAGGAGTGCAGAGCAGAAGGAGAGAAGGAGGAGCGCAGAGCAGAAGGAGAGAAAGAGGAGAGCAGTAGCTCCTCAGTGACTCCTCACAGGCTTTGCTTTGTGTGGAGGGTCGTTTCCTGCGTTCACAGGAAACACTCATATTGGAAACAGATTTTCTCTGACAGATGATTTGAGCTAAAGCCCGACTGAAAGCACACTCAGCTGCACCGGCCTGCTCACAGAAGAGGAGGAGGAAGGAATAGAGGGAGGGGGGCAGCTTTGAAACTCATCTCCCTCATCTTGCAGGGTGTGGGGTATTTCCTCCATTATTTTTCTCTTTTTTTTATGGCCACATATTTTCTCCCTCTCTCTTTCTTTCACTCTCCACACCAAACGACTGCCCTTCTCCTCCTCGTGCAGGTCTCATGTTTCACTGCTGAGTGCTGTTTGGTTTTTGGAAATGTCAACAGACAGGAGCCTGCCTGGGCGGAGGAGTTACCCCAGCCTCAGTGCTGCGGTGAGGGTCCACGCAGAGTCCTGGTCAGATGGAACAGCCAGGGCCCAAACGTAAATACAGCATGCGACACACCATCACAGCACGCTTTTAAACCCTCAAACAGAGGAAGTTAACATCTGAGCGTCGCAGTGCAGGCAGTCAGTTGTCCATTGGGTATATAAAACTGTCAGGAGAAACCAACTGACCCTGGACTCAACCCAAACAGTCTTTCTGAGTAAAGCTGCATGTGGAGACACACGTGTCGGGATTATGCACATGCAGGAACATGGATACAATCTTATAAAACAGGGGACAACCATTACAAGTATTGAGTGATTATAATGCATTGTTGGATAGGATAAGAAAAGAAAAAGAAAAGAGATCATTTTATGCCTAACCACTCATGCATCCTGTGCAGTTTGAGCTGAGGGGTTAATTTTCTGCAGTAAAAACATTTAGCTTTAAACTTTCAAATGCATTAAAATTCTGGGTGGGAGATTAAAATAAAGATATATATGTCTTATCATTTTATCAGGTTTGAGCTCTGTTTTTATTGATTATAACACATAGATAAGACATGATTAGCAACACCCTAATGGGCAAAAGAACAGATATATTTTTATCTATATTGATGCAGCAAATGACTCCTCCGTGGCCACCACACCAGACCAGCTGTCTGTCCAGGTATCATCCAGTAGCCCACCATTCCTCATGGGTGCTGTAACCAGGATTACCATGGCGATAACCCTGAGGTCAGGGGAAGTGTGCCAGGAGTGGGACCCCCCACATTGCAGGCAGCGTCCCCAGGGTCCACACTGTTACCTCTCAGGAGACTATTGTTTACCTCATGTCATTTTAAAGTGGCCAGATAGATCAGGCAGAATACACACGAGCAAGAAGTCATGGGCTTTTGCGGGGGAAATTCCTGGAAAACATCTGCCCAAAGAATTTTGCAGCTTTTGGGGCTAAACACTGCTGAAAAAAAATTAATGTTTAACAATGTGGGAGGTATCTGACGTATTTCATTTTATTGTCACTTTTGTTTATTCTCTGTGACTGGTGAAAGATTTGTGTCATGTTTTGGTTTTTGACTGTATTTTCAAAGCGAGGTTGAAAAAAACCCTCAAAAATATTGAAATTCAATCTATATCTCGCAGCACAAAATACAGGTGACTTACATTAATTGAACTGAGTAAATGCACTTACTGTTGAAATGCCTGTGAAAGTGACATGGCTAAGAGGCCAGTATCCCACTCCTTTTATTTCAGACAGTGGTAGACACAAATCATCTCATATCAACCCATGATGGTCGATTTTGTTGATTGAACTGGAGCCAAAGTATAATTAGCTACAGGTTATCAGCTTGTTAGCTAAAGCCAGCTTCACAGCTGAAAATGATGCCTCTGGATGAATTTTGAATGTTTCCAGCCTTCCAGTCTTCTTTAAACAGAGAAGCCTGTAAAAGAATCTGAAATATATCTTTGCTTATCTCTATAAAGAGATCTGCAAAGAAAAGCATAAATTGTAGGCAAAGGACAAGACTTTTGTATGGGAAGTGTTGTGGCGTAGGTTTACAGTCCATTTGCAGTATTGACCAATCAAATTTAGGAGTGCTTTGGTTGTGTGCAGGTAAGCAGTCTACAAGGATAAAAAAAGAGACCATGTATAAAAGAGATTACTTTCATTCTGATAAGCCTGTTCAACTGTTTACATATTTTGACTTGCAAGACAGGGGTTCAATTTATTTTGCTATGCTACGCATGGCAGCCTGTAACCTTTTAGTAATGTGGTATGAAAAGCAGCCGTCCAAACCCTTTATATGCGTAAATCTTTCTTACCACAGCCACCATAGCATTGCTTCAAAGCTTGACCAGCCTGCCTTCCCACTGTTACTACTAAGCAGTGATGGGGAATAACGAGTTACATGTAACAAAATTATGGACTTTAATTACAAAATAAATATAACTGTAATCAGTTACAGTTACTGTGAAATAATGTGTAATTAAACCAAAGCTGCTTATGAATATGTTGATGATTACAAAGGGGATCACATTTGAATATTTATGAAAAGCTTCGGCTGTATGATGAATCATTTTCGATTTTTTGCTTTGCATGTTCTTGATGTGCACAGTTCCTTCTTTTGCCATTTCCATTCAAGGCCGTTTGTAAAGTTTGATGCTGTTCCGATGCTTTTGATTGTTTCTCTTGTTCGAATTTGCAGCACCCCACGTCTGCCACTGCCAGGTTTAAACATTTGAAAATGGCTAACATTTGAAAACTGTTAACGATTTGTTAGAAATTTAGATATGAAATTAAAAAGTAATCAAACATTACATTACTTTGATAATGTAATTGAAATAGTTACATTACTTAGTACATTTTAAATGGGCTAACTAGTAATCTGTAACTTACTACATTTCCAAAGTAACCTCCCCAACCCTGCTGCAAAGCTATGAATGGACATTCTCTATTAGTGGGTGGGGTGGGCAGGGTTTAGTGAATAGTGGGGTTTGTAACGTTGCTGCTTTGGCCAGTCTTTGAGGATTTCCCATTATTCCTCTTGGTGTTGTATTTCTTCACCACTAATCCTCATCCTGTCTCTCTCAGTTCAGTCTTGCTGTGCGCTGGTTTGGCAGTCACAGCTTTTGTCCTGCCATACTGGTGGGCCAAGCCTCATCTTACCTTCCAGGTGCTTTAAATGAGCCGTAGGCATCCGAGCGTCCTGGCAGCGAGCTTGTCTTAGAGTGCCAATTCAGATATGATTTCACAATACACATCTGCAAGGCTTAAATAGTTGAAAACCACTCTCCGGATGGATCCCATTCACCCACCACGCCATGACTACATCCATGCTTTAACAACAGCACAATCCTGGCATCAAACCTATGCAGCAATGTACACACGCATGCACTGTGACCCACTGAGGGCAGGACTAAACTGCAGGGGAGAGCATGCATCTGCTGTTTAATATGGAAAGGCTTGCTCAGCTTGTGGGAGAGGGTGAGCGTGTTCACAGAGAACTTTAAACATTGGTTAGTGTGGAAGAGGTTTCCCCTCCATCATTTCATGCACAGGAGCACCAGGCTGCCAAACAACATGTTGATTTTATGCGAGTGTTCAGGGTGTGTGCTGTAACCTTCTGCTGGGAAAGAATGTGCTCTCTGTGTCATTTTGTGCTTCTGCTGCAGTCTATATTTGAACATGAGAATGTCCACCGCGGTAAACCAGATGCTTTGCTCTGGGTTCAGATTGGGAGGTTTTCTTTGGCGTGGCCTGCTGATTAAACACTAGGAGAGAGGAGAGCAGCTGAGCAGATTGAGATCTCTCACCACACGCAGGATCCTCAAACTGCTCTGTGGTCACAGCTTGATGTGAGCTTTTATCTGACAGGCTGCAGTATGCAACGTCTTTCTTTGTTTTACTTTTCATGCTGCATTAGTTTTGTCATCATAAAAAAAAAAAGAAAATTAAAAAACAACATTTCATTGTCCCTTATCAAGTATGACATGGCAGACCCTGATGCATCTGAGTAAGATTAAGAGGCTTCTGTAAATAGCATACATCTGTTCGAAATCTCAATGCAAATTTAAGCAAAACAAGCTAGTGCAGCAGAGTGATTTTAAGCAAAAGCAGGGGAGCTACAAATGTCTCCCACCATGTTTATACAGCACTTCCTATTTTCATTCCCCATATTTTCTATCTCATATTCCCATCTTGTTGTTACCTTATCTCGTTGAGGCTCGTCATCCCTGTGCAAAGCTGAAAGTGCATATGGTTGTGTTTTTGCAGACCCGGTTCCAGGGAGAGTTCCCCCCACTGCATTCAAAAGCTTTTCACACCTGAGTGCCAGGAGAGGGACAGCTGCTGCACAGCCTAGTGCAGCACTCTAACAGGTATAATGAAGTGCTCACCATGATGAATTTAGATCAGCTCTGGGCCTGAAAGAATACAACATCTCTGTCTGTTACATTTTATATTTTATCATAATATATGAATGACTAGTTTGACTATTTGGAAAGTATGCTTATTTGCTTTATTACCACTCTTTTAAAATACAAAGCTAAAGTTGGCAGCTAGTTAGCTTAGCTTAGCAACAGCAAGACAGTAAGCAATGTGGAACAGCTAACATAAATATGGCAAAACAAAACAAAAAAATCTTAAGTTTACTAATAAACACATTATATCTAATTTGTGCAGAAATTAAAACATAAAAAAGACCTTACAAAACATAACAGAAGTTGGTTTGTTTTTTTTTAATATTTCTTGGCACAATGACTATAGTCTTCCAGTTTTTAGTTGTTTATGTATTTCTATCAATCTTTCAACTAAAGCAAATACACAATTTTCCCCAAAATGTTGAAACATTCTCCTAAAGGAGATTTTCAAAGCGGCTTAACTGGTTGTTTGACATCAAAAGATGTGCACTGCTTGATGATAAACACACAGAATTTAGTGGAGCATGAGCATGTAGCAGCATACACTGGTATTAAATGCTGAATATCTTTGCAGTCACATTTCAAAGCATATTTTGCATGCTGTTGACATAAATGGGTTAGTTAAGGTCATCTTTTTTGTGTGTTTAGCCGTGGACGAATTGTAGTAATCGTTATCACACTTTGCAAACGTAGAAAGAAAAGAAATGTAGCAACAGAGATAACACAGTGACATAGTTGTGAATAAAGCACAGTTTTTCTGTAATAAATGCCAGTACATCCTCTTCAGGAGAGCTACCCACTAATAAACACGTATGAGAGACAAGAGGTGAAAAACAAGCTCAGCTCTGCCTTTGTAGTTTGCAGCCTGGTGCCAATTATCCTGATTGGACAGGTCCTGCTGTGTGAGGTGATTACATCCCAGCACCAAAGCCACACACCATCAGGTGTGGGACCGCATGAGAAACCTGAAATAAGAGATGGGTAGTGCAAGTTTGACACTGGCGTAGTCCAGCTGTGATTCACTCAACAAAATTAGAGTTTAGTGCTCTTTGCAGCCAGACTAATTGAAATCTGATTCCCTCACGAAATGGTGCACCATTTTCAAAAAAGACTCATTTCCCTGATGTTTGAACCAAACTAGGTTTTACAAGGAGAACTGCAGTAAAAACAAATATGTGAGATGTGTTACTTCCTTGGAGTGGCAGCCTGTTCACCATGAAGAATAGTGACCGACATGCAGGAGATTGAGCTGAGGCCAGATTTAATTATAGGTCATTGCAAGCATGTTAGTGGTTCCAGAGTCTGAGTTAGCCACTTACTAATATCTAGAAATAAGAAGTATTTCCTTCTGCAGCCGAACGCTAAGTGTTCAGTGCTAATTCACTTAAAGCTGCCAAATACAACTTTTTTTTCTTTTTTTTTTTTTTAAAGATGCTCTTCTTGCACTTTTCAATTTTTATGAAATATATATCTGCCCCAAAACTCCCAAGACATGCTTATCGTGCTCAGGTACACTCTATCATTAACAGCATGATAAGCCACAGCTGTCTTCTTCATCCAAATATGGTATGGATACATAAAGTGAAACCTTTCCTCTGCATATCCGTCCCACTTGCTATTGTTTAGACAAGTTGCTGTAAACGTCTGCCCAAAGGGAGGATTAACAGAAGTTAACTTCACTGTTTAAACTCAGCAGCTTCAGTCCTCTCCTTATATAGACCTGCATCATCAGTTTGTTTGGCTGCAGCATCTCATTTCCTGCAGAGCAGCGGACAGTGAGCCTCTCTGAAAGGGCAGCTCTCAGGGTGCAGGAGGTCAGTGGCTGCAGGCGCCTCGGCTTGGCTCTAGCTGACCCCTTTTTGTTTCTGTGAGAGTCCCTCTGTTCTTGTACTCTTAATGTTGCCACACTTCCTTCTCATATTGTTAGCAGCTCAAGCCCCAGTTGTCTATTGCCTTGTAGCCTGTGTTGTAAAATGTGAGGCCAAACTGTAGTGCAGTCTGTCACAACTGACCCTATTGATCTTCAGCCTAACTACTGAGACATCTGCTGAGCACTAATTGAGAAACATTTCAAGTGTACAACTGTCAGCCACTGTCATAAAAACTGTCATAAAACTAATTCTCTCAATGGCGTTAACAAGTCTGTGTCGTGTGCTGACAGGTACTGAGAAGAAGCCAACATTAAGATCAAAATGATAAGTGTTTGTGTCATTCTTTTTTTATATAAAAATTCATATGCTGACTAAGCCACATCTTCTTTTATGGAAGAATCTGCATAAATTGATGTTCTTAAAAGCTTTTTATTCCAACACTTAAAACTGTAAACACTACAGGAAATGTGCTTACTAGATCCAGGTCACTTGAGGAGAATCTGTCCATTATGACGATGCATCCAGCAGCCATTTAGCTTTGCTTAGCATTAATACAGGGGGAAACAGCTAGCCTGACTCTTTCACAAAGCAATATAAATTCTGCCTATATCAGCATCTCAGTCTCCTTTATTGAATCTGAAGAGAACAAAAGTGTACAAATTACAATTTTTGTTTTTTACTGGAAGTATTTCCTTTTTGCCGGGAGCAGCGATTCAAATCAGTGACTGGAGTCCTTTCGTCACCGAGTGGTTGCCCTGTATCTAAAGCTGTCATTTATACACATTTCTTTATAAAAAATTAAACCATCAAGATGTGACATGGTAATAGTTGAGATACTGATAGGCTTTTTTAAAGCTTTGAACAGATCTAGACTGACTGATTTTTCATTTCCAGCCTCTGTGCTGTTAAGCTAACAGTCAGGTAGGTCAAGCTAGGTAGGTCCTCACATCCATGCGAATCAGCTCATTTCCAAAAGTGTTGAACTGTTTCTTTGGCATAGTTACTCGTAAACTGAAGCTCTGAACCTTACATTTGATAGCAGTGAGTGTAAACTAAACTGTTGCTCTTTGCAGAGAATAAGCAAATTCCCCATAAGGTCAAACAGTTTATACAAAACTACCCTGCAAGACCAGCTCCTTGTGTCAGTGAACTCAAGAAAATTTGACATCCTGGTGGACAATTAAACAAAATTTTATTCTGTTCTATTCTAAACTATGGCTTTCTAAGTATTAGCAATATTCCCTTGAATGACTGCAAGGAGGTGTTACTGGTGACCAAAGACTAAATATTAAACAGATTACATTGAACTTTTTGTAATTCGTATATAAAAATGAAACTTTTGCTGAGAAAGACTGATTGTATCAACAAAACAGTTAAATTTGCCATTTTAAATGAATTTATTTATTTGTCATTAGGTCACTATGATGGGGTATTTGCCGTGCAGCTCGTCATCTGTACTGTATGGCACACGGGCATCAGATATCCCAGCAAAGAGAACCCACTGCAGGGCACACATCACCTCAGGGTTCAGGGGTCAAGAGGAGCCACACTTCCTGTAGCCTGCACCGCTGAACCCCTGCTGTCTGCTTTACTGGCTCTCTCATTGTTCAGATTTATCATCCCTGCCATTGATGTGGCCCCTCGCAGAGGCCATTAAAGACCAAAGAGCATCACCCCAAACCAGATGTTTCACCTGACAAAGTCCTCAGTGCAGTCTGTCACTGAAATATACTAAGTGAATGAAAGACTGATGGGCTCATGAATAATATTTAAAAGGCACAGGCCAACATAAAGCACTCCAGCAAATGAAAGGATCACTGTAGGTATAAGACATTCCTGATATGGTTTTAATTTGAACAACCACATCCCCCATTAGAAGAATTGTGCATACTGTATATCATAAAGTGAAAGAGGAGGTGAGAAATAGATGCTTTGTTCAAGAGCTTGAGCAGTTAAAATACACTGTTCAGCATTTTGAGAGATGAGTAAGTTCAAGGCATTACCATATTAACTGGTATGAATATTGTTGCTGTATTGTTACTGTGAACAATCCTGTGCAGTTTGTCTTTCCCTGTTCAATCTGTACAAGACATTATGTAGAATGAGTCGACAAGAGTGTGACATTATGCCCTAATATGACCAACTTGGCGATAGCAAAAGCCTGGGAGGGAAAAAAAAAAAAATGCATGAAAGAGCTAAACAAAGCCAAAATCTCTGTCAAGAAAATTTGGATATTTTGGACTGGATAATTTTTGAGACCTAAAAAAAATTCCTAAACTCTGTGGGGGTTATGTCCCCACTCCACCAACAAAAGTCCAAAGACAGGGATAGCATGCAGCATGCATTTTGCCTATAATTTAGCTGTCGAAAATAAAGTATGCACATCTTATTTTGGAGCTATTTTTGCAGCTGTGTGTTTGTTGTGGGTGAGAGAAAGGTCAGAGAAAAGGGACATAGAAAGATAAAGAAAGTGTGAGACAGAAATAGTGATGCAGAGAGAACGTGAGAAAGAGTAAGTAGAGGCTGGTGTGTCCGTCTGATGATGTGACATGAAAGTTCTCTGTCATACGGGAGGATCATCACGCCACTGCTGCCTGATGGGCTGCAGAGCCAGGACGTGGCTGCAGAGCTGGAGGGGGGCGGGGGTGTAATCACATCAACCCCATTAGGAGAACGCAGCTGAACACAAAGGATGACAGGATTCACTTTTTTGGTCTGACAGAAGGATGCGCCAAAATACCAGTGTGATAACAACGTTAGCGTCTAATGAAAGGCAGCACGTCAGATTGCTCCCATTGCCAATGATGTGCATTTGTACTTGTGATAATCATGTGGTTCCTTTTTGCCTAATGAGGGAAGTGAGGCATCACAGTAAACAAGCAGCATCCTCTTTTACTCTTTGTTAAAAAGGACCTACTCTCTTCATGAAACCCTCTGTGAGAGGTTTGTAAGATGAGAAGAGAACTTTTTGCTGACTTAAAACTGATGACAATTCCCAAGTTGAAATTCTCACAACAGGATGATTTTCAATTTACACCTCAGCTTTTCACAGCTGTGGTCTGAAGTGTGACTGCCTGAGCATATACAGTACGCTGCAAAACAACAAACCTTGTGCCACGACAGTTGGCATGGCACGAGTAGCCGAAGGGAAAAAAACAACACATCACATTTCACACCTCTGCAACATGCTCAGCCGGTTTGTGGTGAATTTATTTGATACAATGAACATCAGTTCTTTGAAAACATTAGTTTCACGTTCTGGTGGTTAGTTTGGTGAGTAAGATGAGAAGATGGATTCTACTTTTGTGTCCTTTTTCTAAATGTAAAGCTGCAGTCAGCAGCTGGTCAGCTTAGCTTAGCATAAAGACTGAAAGGGCGGGAGCAAAATCCAGCTAGGATCACCATATTAAATCTTGTTTACTAAAACTGAATTGAAGTTTTAATGGGTTTTATGTTTTGCAAATTATTTTGTATTTTCCCTGTTTTCAGACCCAACACAATGCTAACCGGCTGCTAGCTGTATTCCATAGAGAAATGGGTGATTTACATCTTTTAAAACGATCTTATCTAACACTGCAAGAAAGCAAGAATTAGCCTGAAACTCACAGGTGATTGCTTGATTGCAGCAGTAACCTCACATCCCATCATTTAAAAAAAAACAAACATAAAAAGAAATAGTTTTTTTTTTTTGCAGTTTGATTGAAAGCTTGAAAAAGAAAAATTTCATTTGAAACTGTGCGAAACCTCATCCTGGCCTGAACATGCAGTAAAAACATCAAACATTGCACACTTCTGGGTTTACCATTCAGAAGGAATGTAGATGTTAATTGCAGTTGAGCCAGTGTATTTGATTTGCACAAAGCAGCAGGCATTACTCAGCCTTGAGGAGCGACACATTGCTGAAAACCAGCCAAGAGCACGTTCTGAGTTCACTGAGTAAACATGAGCATTATCTGAGGTTTATTTGCTCTACTTTGGCTGATGTATGTGTTTGTATTCAAATACAGGAGGTGAAAAGGCAGCACCAACAACAAAAATAGGGCAGAAATCAACTCCTGAATGAATTGCACTGTGTTTATGTGATTAATAGTGCTGATAAGATAAATGCAGGGGTGAATGACAGCTGTTATTTGAGTTGATATATTGTGCTAAAGTGACCCCAGTGTGAGACTCAAGTGTCACATGTGGTTCCAGTCAGTGGTCTTTCTGTACAGCTTCTTGATTGATGAAGAAGGAGAGGCTTTTCCTGCATATTTCATCATGCCTCGAGTCTGAATTATACTTCTCTTGTCAAATCAAAGACTTTCACTTTTGTCCTGCATCAGGCTTATTGTGTTTGGGGGAGGGTGACAGCTGAGTGGTGGGTGGGTGGTGACAAGTCACAAGGGGCCACAGAGGTGACAGAGCTCGACGGCAGAGTAATTAGCAGCACAGTGGTCAGTCTGTGTTGTCAGATGTAAAAGCTGCTGTACTGTTCGGCCCTGCAGCCACACAGACACCACGGTGCCAAATGGTCACCACGGCTGCCACGGTCATAAAATGATCACCATAACAAGAATAGTATTTGTGTGTTTTTATGTGTGTCTTCTCTGGTTTAAAGTATTATTCTGTTAATTTTAAGCTTTTGTAAAAAATTGCATCAGGCTAAAGCAATTTTTTTATCATTATTATTGAGTAGTCTGACAATTATTTTTTTTATGATTTCATTGTTTGTCTATAAAAAGTATTGATAAAGGTAGAAGATGGTTATCACAATTTCCTCATAGCCAGGTTACTCAGATACTGTTGTATGTATGGTGGCCAAGAAGGGCCAAACGCACCTCAAATTAAGACAACAAATGCAAATAGACAAAACACAAGCAAACTGAGAGAACATCTTTGTCAACTCAACAACACCTATGCGGCATAAAGAAAACACACTTCAAATTACAAAGCT
>JAPXVT010000013.1:20748871-20761470 GCA_029823135.1 Acanthurus reversus | reverse complement strand
AATTTCATAATAGCTGATAATATAAATTTTCCATTAGCGGCAAAAAATACCTAATCCCAACTCTTACCTAAACCTTAAGGTTAACACACACACACACACACACATGCTCTACTGGATATGAGCTTGAGCGATATGCTGCTCTTATTGACAAATACCTTCTGTGGCAGCTCTCTTTACTGTCAAATAAAATATACTTAACCTCCTGGCATATTTTGTTTATTCTCAGTTTGTTTAGTACCTGCATGTGGAATCTGTCTGTAGCTGAAATGATATGACTGCAAAACACAGTCAGTTTGTTGTTACATATGACTGAAACATATCACAACCACACTCTATAAAAAAATGGAACTGAAAGTACAATTAAACACAATAAAAAATAGGTTTTTATGACCATCCCCTCTAAAAAAGATCAACAATAGACTCCTACAGCAGTAACCAATTTTAGTGGTCGGACTTCAGCGACCACAATATACATACACATATGCAAGGGCAAGTGAAGTTCTACATTGTTCACTTTAATATTTCATGCATGCAAGCTGGCAGTAAAAGCCAACAAGTAATTCCACTTTAATAAGACAGTTTGCAGAACTCCTGCAAGGCTGGACACACATTGTTACTTCTAATGAAAGCTCAACTGAATGAAACACAAACATATTAAGCAGGGCAGCTGGGAGGCATTGTAGAGGATGCTTTTGTCATGGTCGCTGAAGTTTTTTAAGTGGCAATCACTCTCAAACGTATGCTGCTGGTCTTTCAGTTGGGAAAAGCTGTGGCAAGAACTTGAGGCCAAAAAAAAAGTAAAAGACAGTTCGACTGACATCACTGATCCTATCACTATTACACAACAAACTTTGTCTGATCTGTGGCTAAAGCTGCATTATCACTGTATCTCTGTTTGGAGCACGGAGGTTGAAGAGTGCAGCTGTATGAGCACAAACACCGTTTCCACATCTGTGACTGATACCTGTACTTTCCAAAATTGTTGAGAAAAATTTTATGACTCAGTACTGAACAAGTACAGCTTTATTTGACCTAAGGTTGTGACTGGAAGCCTTAGTGACTGGATGGACGATAGACGGCATCAGACCCACACAGTGCCAAAATAGAACAAACCAGTGGTAAACTTGGCTTTGTTTTATTGTTTCTCAGCAACGAGTGCACAATGAAATGGTTTCGGACATAATGCGTGGGTTATCAGCCTTCAGCCCAACCTCTGACCTGGAGGGCCAGTGGAATCCCACTTTGTCTGGCCTCTACTCTTCATCTGTTTGGCATGGTTGTCCCTGCCAGGAGTATGTGACTCCTGCCGACACAGCTCTAGTGGTCATGGAGGTGCATAACCCTCTAACACACTCCCACCCCAACCCCACCATAAGGTTGTGATCCTGTTGGGGTGCAATAAAATGAACACCTAAAAATTAGCTTAAATTTGGTCTAACCTAACCTGAAATTTAGCTGACCCCTTCTAAAAACAAACTGAGCTGACATGATACCAAGGAACTGCACTGCTTGTGCAGAGCAGGGGAAGAAGAAAAATTTGGGTTTTGCAGGAAAATAAATACTGTCCTCTGCCTAGCAACTGGACAACATGTACAGTTGTGGTTTTCTTTGACTCATTGAACAAAATGAGGAGGGGGAAAAAAAAGCCAGAGAGGGGAGGAGATGAGTGCCAGTTCAGTCTGTAGTTTCATTTGAAAAAGACTACATTTATTCTATGTCTGTCACAATTCCTTCAACATTTCGTCAAAATAACAAAAGATGTAGAACAGAGGAGAGAGACTGAAAGAGAGAGAGAGTTGGTGAATGATTGATAGAGAGAGACTTTACACAAAGGTGACACAACAGCTTCCTGGCAACATCCAATCTTTACACAGCCTTTGTTTTTTCTACACTAAACTACACAACATCGGCAAAATGCCGCCCCAGTGTGTGTTTTTAGACAGTACGGCAACATTACAGTAGCCATCTTGCTCACGTACGCTAGACATTTCTGCTTCGTGCTACAATTCAATCTAGATGTCCAGCCGCTAAAAACAATTCAAAATTTCTAAATATGTACATCCAATCAGGGAGTGCTGTGTAGTTGACAACGTGACCAACCAATCATGGACTGCGTCGCTGCTGATGATGTAAAACACAGGCCGTCTTTAGTGGCTGGAAGTCCAGACTGATATGTAGCCGAAACAAAAATGTTGAGCTCACTTGATCAGGATTGTTATAACTAGGCTTATGTTACTAAACATAACATGGCATTATGATGTGTTTAACAACAATGTACAAGGCAGAATTCAGAAAAACTAAAAAAGGAAAACACAAATTTTGGCTCTGGAAAGGAATATTAGCCTGAAGATATGTAGCACTTAGAGAAATCAGCATCTGATTTGTAAATCTTCCAGCAAGCTTAAGGATGAGCGACACTGGCACAGGCATGGGCGCCAGGGGAACCTACACTGGAGAGCATTAAATGCACTCCAGCTGCTGCACGACAGAGCCTGGGACTGATCCCATGATGTCTTGGGTGATGGGTGTCATAATGTCAGGTGACACTCAATGTACATACGTTTTTTTTTGGGATGCATCCTCTGTGCACCTTACATTGGCACATAATAACAGAAACAGTTTAAATCAAGTCCCTGGATGCGCAAAACTAAAGCAAACCTCCACTAATTGCAGAATAAAGGAGAGAACACATTGATCCCTTTAGGTCAGGTAAGATATCAGAAACAAAGTATGTTGTTGCCCTGGGGGAACCTGGGTGTTTCACTAATTTAATTGTTAGAGGAATGATAAAAGGAAAGTACTCATGTTGTTTATTTTTGGCATGAGACCCCTCCTACTTCCAACAGGACTCAAGTGAGTGCACATGTAATTGGATACCTTTGTTTGAAGATGAGCAAGTAGCTGCTTGGGGCCACCTGGGAATGAAATACAATTATTACTTTCTCTGGAGAAATCTGCCTGCTCCCACTGAGCAAACAGGGAGATTTGGGGCTTAGGTATAATTATTCAGCATAGGTGTGTAGTTGAGAAAGTCCAGCAGTAGGCCAAGTGTGTGTAAACATTACAGCATGCGCAGTAGCTAGTGTATCAATGACATGCTGCAAGATGAACTATTTTGTCTTGGTAGGGAAAAAGTGATCGTGATAAAATAGCACACAGCACTTTCATCTGTCATTGTCCACAATGTAAAATTATGTGACCAAAAAAAAAAAAAAAAAAAATCTGTTGAGGGTGGGGTTAGTCACAAACCTGAAAAACAGTAACATCAATCTGAGTTACACTTTCATTTTTCCTTTTAACTTTGGAACCTAAGTCCAAATAAGGAATTTCAGTTGTCTTGCAGAAATAGGACGTGAGAGAAGAAAGGACAAAGCTTTATTGACTCCCACATTTGAACAGTGATGAAACCCAATAAGAGTAAGAAAGTGTGCCAGCCAGCTCTACTATGAGAATTCCTGGTATGCTTGGGCCGTCTCTGGAGTTTTGTTACTCAGTGAAGCGTGATGAAAGTGACAAGTCTGGACATAAAAAGGAGGAGAAAACGAAGGGGACTTCCCACTGTTTTGTGTGAAGAAAGACTGAGGGTCAACAGCTTAAAACGATCAAACTTAATTCTTCATCTTCCCACTGTGCCTGTTTGTTGCATCAGTATCCTGCAGCCGAGGTCTCATCGAACCAAAAAAATGGTTGGTGTCTCAAAGGTCTGACCCACATGATATTGGAGCTTTTATAAATGTGCATGTGTTTGGAGCAAGTGTGAGCCATCCTGGTGGGACTGGGAGCAAAGGCACAAAGGCAGTAGTGTGAGCCCCTGCTAGCTGAGAACACAGGCCTGCTGTTGATGTTTAAGTCTGGACCCTTCCAATCAGCATGATAGCTCACACAAGTTACTTACACTGCTCCGCCTCCTTTCACTCAGCGTGTAAACTGCCTTTGGCAGACACAACAGACACTTTAATGGCCACTAGCAAGGAAAACTTTAAAATGTCACTGATGGTGAGAAGAATGTATGCTGGACTATGAAATGAGTTCAGGCAATAAACACTAACAAAGTCTCACGGTATCATCTTTAAGAGTAAAAAAGCAAAATCCTTAATAGCTCTTTCTGATACACTCCATGGTTGTAATTTACCTTTCCCTTAGCTCTGCCCTCTAATGCAAACGGGCCAATCAGAGCGTAGCATCTGCCAGCTCTGAACAGGGTCCAACAACTTCTTGGCTGTTATCCACTGAGACTCATTAAATCTTTTCAAATTTTCTTCATTTTTCAGGCTGGATTTGTGGCTTAGCGAAGGGTCGATTGTGCCAAAAAGCAGCCTCAAATTTCTCACAACACGCTAACGATGTTCAAGTAAGTAGGTGTATAATTAATCAGAGTTAAGTAGAATCCTTGAGATTCGGTCAATACAACATTATCAGGGCATGATCCTTTAAAGTCCCATGTCAAATTTGAGGTTATTCATTCATGGGAAATAAGTGAGAAGATGCATTTAGCCTTTTCTTTATGTAAGCTTTTTTTTCTCTTCCTAGCTGATACTGAGTGGTTACAGTTTAGCAGAATGAGTGTTACTATGGCCTTGAACAGAGTGTGAGCATAATAATCCAAACACTGCCCAATATAATATAATCAATTTAAAGTTTCATAAAGGCAGTTTTCTGTGCAGGGCAATTGTATTGCTTTGTTTTAGACCACACACTGCAGGTCTTCACGGTTCTGTGTCCACATTCTGCAGGAATGGGTTGTTTAATACCGCTCCCTCAGTAATCTAGTCTTCTTTCAAACAGGCTGTTACAAACTGTGCAACATGTCCAAAATAGACCACTTTTGTGAAATAACTGAGGTGACTTTGGGACGAAACCTTCAGGCATCAAGGACACTTACTGAAAAAGGAACAAAGCATCAGCGTTGTTCTGTGAGCGATTTCGGTGGCACACGTTAAGGAGACAGTCATTTGACTGATTATCATGCTGCCACTGTGAATGTTAAGTTTATTAACAAACCAAGAGAACGTTGATCAGACGTTGAGACAACCACACGAATATTTTTTCTTTTATGTAACGCTTTTCTATCCATTAAATCTCTAATAGGATGGTGCTCTGGTCCTCTCTGTCCCCCACTTCAGAACAGATCTGTTAAATAAATCAATAACTGAGCCCTTGGTGATGAATCGGTCCATAATATCAAGTATGCTCTGACTTTGCTGCTTAACTCTAAAGAAAATACTCAAACTGTCACAAGGCCTCAAATCCATATTAACTTAGAGAACACTGTTTAGATCACTTTATTGACATTTTTCCTGCTTCCTTAGCATGCTTACAAATATCGGTCACAATGCGGGCGAGGCTAGTCTCTGATAGACACTGCTTCTCACAAACCTGAGGTTTCTCACCATCTTTTTTTCACACTCTCAGCAGCTTCAGACATATTGAGACTAAAACCATGAGACTTTTCAAATCTCAGCATCTCCCCACTAATGCACAGTATACTAAACATAAAGGAGTGGAGAGGTACAAAGGAATTAGACAGGGTTAGAGAAGGGGAGAAAACATGAACCAAAGCGCTGAGTTAGCAGCCTGCAGCAGGATCGAATGAGACAAGACAGCGTCACCACACAGACGCCTCTCACACATGTAGCCTTCTCAAATGCTACAAAATAGATGTAATCATTTCTCCGTCTCCCTCTGTCCTTATTCCATTATCTAATGATTTTCAATTTCCATCATTTCCCCAACTGTTCCTCCCACCGTCCTCAGCCGCCTACACACCAGCCATGAGGCGGCCACGACGCTGACTGTTCTTCTCGGCTGTTGAGAAATGTGCCAATCCATACCCGAGACCAGAGGCCCTCAGAGAGACACATGTGCCACTTCCTATTCTTGGATCCAATCAAGGAGGAAATGGAAGCAGCTTGCATGAACATGTGTGCACTCAAGGACGCAAAAAAACATGCAAAAATACAGACGCAGAGTCCTATCTGTCTGTTTGAAAGACAGGGGCGGAGAGATTCAGTCTCCAACAGATGGCTACCATGCCTCGGGCAAAGAGTAAGTCTGGACAGCCAAGTGACAACTGCTGCCAAAGCAGAGACATCAGAGGCAAGAGGATCCTATCTATACTGAGTGTCTGTGAGGGAAGACTATTAGAGGTGGAAGAAAATTTTATTCATTTCCCATTAACAAGTAATGACTATCTTGGTAGGGATGCAAAATACCTCAACCAATCAGCAGCCACAGAAACAATCCATTATCAAGTAATCATTAAAAACCCTGAAAAACACAAAATACACGTTTTTTTTTTTTCTCAATGGAAAAAACAGCCACAGTTAAGTGGTTAGCTGCATGGACCAATTTGGGAGAACTCAAACCTTCTACATGTTAATTTGCAACATGTTTTACTGAGTACGGAAAACTCTTCTCGCCCTGCCATCAGGAAGAATCTGATCATGGTTATAATCAATCAGCCATTAACATGACCATTTCAGGGCATGAAAAAGAAAGGAAAACTCATACATGAGAGCACGAAAACGCAGAAACTTGGACTAGTTGAAGGGTTTAAGATTAACCAATGCCTAAGAAAAGTGTGGACAGGAAGGTGAAAGAGAGGAGACAAGACAGAGATGAAACGATACTGACTAAATTCAAACTCAATTTAGTGAAAAATGCAAGTAGGTAGTCTTCACAGTCACATTGTCTGATACAATGAATGATTTTTGTGTGGGGTTGCAGGTCGTAGAATTATTGAATAGGTGCAGAAGTAAGATATACCAACACAATTCTGCACAAACATCCTCCTCTCTTAAAAAGACGACTTAAATGTAGAGAGGTACGGAGAGAGCTTAAGCAATAAAACAGAGCGTAATAACACTGATGTATCATCTTGAAATGTGTCTGAGCATTCAGCTGATAATGGGGCTAACAGGAACACAGGATTCTGTCAACCTCGAAAGTGCGTGAGAGGTACAATGTTCTGACAGGCTACTGGGACCTTTGGAACAAAATGTCTTCAGTCTTCCGTCTCCTTCCGTTTGATGTGGAAAGCAAAAAAATAGGAAGGAAACAGCAGCTGGTTGTGTGATAGACTGAAAGCTTCCTGCTCGTCATCTAAACACTTCAACCCCTCTGCAAGTGCCGTCTTACCTTTTCAGATCTTGACAGCTGATCAAACAGCTGCTCAGGACCCACATTATATATCACACTTGTAACTGTCCATCTTGTTTTTATAGTTCAAGATAAACGATGTCATTAGAGTTTCTCAGCCGTAATGGCTAAAATCCAACATTGTTATTCAGCAAGATAAGGTTTGGATGTGAGGAGCGGCAAGTGTCAGCATTTTTGATGAGAAAAAGAAGCCAAGGGGAAATTTGACACAGCAAAAATACCAAGAGTTTGTTTTAATCCTCTGAGGCACTTTAAAGCTGTGGTAGGCAGTTAACCTTAGGTGTCGTCGCACAAAAATTCCATAATAACATTTCAGCATTTTGTAATTCAGGTGGTCTGAAAGAACACTAGACTTCTGCACCTTCCCTTGGCTCTGTATTCAGATCATGACGGGACTTTCAGCCAATCACAAGTCGTTTCAGAAAGCGCGTGTTCCTATTGGCTGCGCTTCTTAGCGACAGGTGACATTGCTACAAGCTAATTGGCTGTTGAAACAAGTGATGTGCCTTATGCTCTAAAACTGGCCTCTGGCGACTCCATAAGCTGAGCTTGAGGTGACATCATCAGCTGGCTTGAGTCGAGCTGAGCAGGACCAGTTCACAGCTTTGCAACTTTTCCTGCAACTGTTTCATCTCGTCGTGAATGCTTGGTGTAAACCGGCCTTAAAAAGAGAGAGCGACAAGAAGCCGGGGTTGTTGAGGAGTTGCTTCCTTAGGAGTCTCGTGCAGCAGCTAGCTTGATCTCCAGACGTTGTCTACCCTTGCTTTAATGTCTTATCCTCTTCATCGATCTCCCTGTATAGAAGAAACTTTTTCATCTGCCCTGACATCAGTAAAGCAGGGTTTCTGCTGGTATTAGTCAGACGTGGTGGTCAGTCAGCAGAACCCTGAAGTCCCCGCCCCCAGGTTCTCATCAAAGCATTCGCCACTTGAAATTTTACTTTTAGATAAATGAGAAGGATGAATGCAGGGAAGGAAAATGAAAATGAAACTCCACATACAGTACTGAAGCACAGGCTTTTTAACTGCTGTGAAACAATCAGATAAAGTGGTTTCTTTTCTTTTACTTGTCAGCCCTATTTGCTAACACGATCTCATTTTACATCGCATAACTTAACCTAGCAGCTAAAGGGTTTTTCTTTTAGTCATTTCTTTAAAAATTACATGTATTATTTGTAATTATTCAGTACTGGTTTCAGTCAATGTATTTACCGACAGAACACCATGGATGAATTTCAGGTTGTACGCACTTTTTCAGCCTAACACTGTTGGAATAGAGCAGTTAATATTCCTGTAGCAAAGACAAAACATTAACTTAGCATGGCAAGTGAGATGCCCAAGTCAGGTGCATTGTACTTCCTGAGCATTTTATCTCAAGATGGTAATGTTTGCAAATGGGTATCGCTAATATCTGATGCTTTTACTTTGCATCGATCACTGATCATATCAGTATATCGATCTAGTTTGATGGATCATTATACCTCTAAAATTTTATATTTCACTAACAGGATAGCTGGGAAAAGGGTGTGGAGTAGGTAATATCTATAAACCACCACTTTTTCCGGTCTACAGTGAGAAGAGGCTGAGGCCAGCCGAGACAGTGGTAGAAGTGAGAGGGACTGCGCAAAGTTTGTTGAACAGAGGCAGGACACAAGTCAGAGGGGGTCAAGAAAAGCAGAGGTGGGAAGGCTGTGAAGATGGGAGACTGATGAGAGGGACAGCGAGCCATTAATCGTAGCAGACAGCAGAGAGGATCAACCGAGGAGAGTGAAAGGTGAAGAGAGGAGAGGAAGAGGAGAGATAGTGAGAGGAGGCCTTTGGAGACCCTGATGGGACACTGGAGTGAGGTCCCACTGTGAAGGTGCGAAATAAATTACCTGGTCTTTGCCCTTAACTGTCAATGTTTCAAACAACTCTGAAATCCCACTGAGGAGCAGTCAAGTGTATAAAAATGTAATTTGAGAACACTACCCGACTCCTGAAACTCCTGTCAATCGGTCAACAATCTAAGTCAGCCAGTGCTGATTAAAAGTTACTCAATCATGCTCTTCAGTGGCAAAAGTAAGAGAGGTCTCCCAAACTTTCATTTCTTTCTTGGCTTTGGCCCAAGTGAGTTTTCTGCCACATTTCATCAGCTCTGAATTCTAGCAGGGAAACAATTTGACGGAGCTGCGAGCAGCAGAGGCTATCAGGCCTACAACAGTGCCAGGAGAAGGAATCACAGCCCCAACCAGATGGAAAGAATTCATAATTGATGATGATTTTCGGACTGTTTGCAGGGATGAAGGAGCATTAAACAGATCAGTGCAGAATGTCTATAGCCTTGTGAGCTTTTCGTAATGTGCTATATCTTCTCCCAGTCTGCAAAGATAAGTCTATTTCCCAATAATGAATGATTTTTAAACTCATCGATACAAATGTGTTTGCATATGATGATTAACAAACTGTGTGGAAGCTGGTATTCCATGATTTAAAATGTGCCAAAATGATTGCATAACTTCTTAACCAACATAATAATTAGCCAGCTGCACTACAGGACAAACTCACCTGCTTATTCACAAAATGTTTGTTAGTTTTAAGCATTTAATATCACTCACTGTGGAATCTGGATTAGCTGTAGGCTATGTTAATGTAACACCTAATCGGTTTAAAAATTTTTACAGTTTTGAGGGACCAACAGCCTTCTCATAATGGAAACTAAAATCTAACTGCAAAGATAGGCACACTACTTATCTGATTTGCTAATTTTGCATTTTCCACAGCTGTGCCACAGTTGATAACTGCACATAATTCAATTTAATACTGGTATCAATAAATATATTGCTGTTTGAATAAAATGTACATTTTAGAAGTGCAATTAGTCAGAAAATAAACAGCCTTGACAAACTAACACTAAGATTTACTAGATCTATCAATCTGTTCAAAGCCACGGTATGTTGGGGTCTTTCGCTGGCATCTTCACTCCACTTAGCCACGTTCCCTCATATAATGTAATCAGAGATTACATCTTGCAGGCATCTGGTGAGGTCAGGTTTAGGATTGTGTTACATGACCTCTGACACCGTGGCTGCCGCCTCAGCTGGACACAAAGACCTGAGATAGAATCAAGGGTAATGAAAGACAATCCCTCTGCGTACACAAACATACACGCGCCCACACACAAAACACATGCCCCAACTTCAGGCATATTATCCTTTATCTAGGGCAGCGCTATGGTCGAGATCCAGTTTCAGGCCCTGATTTAATACCTTACACAGATGTCAATCTCGTATGTTGACAGAAAATACACAACTCATCTCAACACGTTTAAAGGGTAAAGTGACGCGCAGCTTTCACGCAGGGTTGCCATTGGTTTGGGAAAGTATTTCAAAGTGCTTGGATTAAAAATAATTAAGACCTTGAGAGTGCTTGGATTTGCTAAAGCACTAAAGAGGTCCTGAAAAGCGCTTGCTTTTTAGCCAACCAGAATTGCTGATTTGCTCTTATGCGCTCTATCATAACAAAATTCTCTGGGGGTGCTGATCACTAGTCAAGCTTGATACACTTTCTCAACTGTTTATCTCTCTCTGCATAGGCTACGAGCACACAGCTACTTGCTGATCGCAAATTGGCTCATTGATTGGCTACTTCCTTGAAGGTGGTAATAGTTATGCGGCTGATCGTCTAAGTAGCTTGCACTATTTAAGCCACTGCCCCTCCCCTTGTCTCTAGTTCAGGACGGTGATTCAGACAGACCGCAGTGGCGCAAGCTACCGTGAAGTATGCCAACCACAACCAACTGTTTGGTAAAAAGAGATATATAAATATGTGAGCTCTCAGCTCACTGTTGAAAAAAATATGCAATGTGTTCATTTTCACAACATAAATATAGTCTTTGATTTACAATGTGCCACACAACATGGCGTAGACTACAGCTCTTGATCTATCTTTGGATCAAAGTTAGTTAGTTTGAAAGGATCTTATTTTTGGATCCGTATTAATCTGGCAAAATTTCATCCTAATAGAATAAACAGATTTTCCCCTTACTCCCTGAAGGCTCTTGGCCTTTAATTTCTACTTTCATCATCATCATTCAAGTCTTTGTATAGCACTATGCCTGGTTAGACTGAATGAGAATGTGAATTATTGGCCCTTGATTTTAAAAATAATTGGTCCTTAAAAGGCATTATTACAAAGGACTGTATGTATGTATGTATGTCTGCTGCTAAAAAAAAAAAAACTTTCACGATTTTCAGTCCTTTAAGCTGCGATTCGCCTCAGTTTCTCTATGGTTTCCTGTGCAAACATGGTATATTTCATTGTATGAAACATGTGACTTGGTTTTTATTTCTCCCTGTACTATGGTCTTTATTAAATGCAATTTAAGCATAGCAATTTAAAAGTCTGCTGATCAAAGATGAAACATAAATATTAAAAATGCTAATTTTTTGCATTTGGCACAAACAATTTTGACACATTGAATGCCCCATAGTACTCCACAACTGATCCACCCACGTGTCAACAGACGATAACTAATCTTGCACTCTCCAGCTGACAAAAGCTAAGATGTGTAACTTTAGGTAGCTGGCATATTTCAGGCTCCTTGTCTAGTTCCGTTTGCCCCCCCATTAGCAACACACTGACACCCATTAAAAACAGACCTGAATTCACAGTAAGTATGTAATGATCTGCTTGCAGCCCCTTGACAGCGATTCAATTAGGTAGCCTATTTTAGATTTTGATGCGTTAAGACTACAAAATATGGAACACATTATTAAGATGATGTGTCCAGCCATACTGAACTGTTTTGTGCCACCCAGAGAGCCACTCCACATCCACAGTAGACTCACAGAAGGAGCCTCTCCACACAATCAATATTTGAGCTTTCGTCTCACTTCAAGCAGCAAAACAAAGCCGGGAGCTTAGCGTCTCTCACTGGCATTAGCAGTCCACAGTCACAACAGTTGCACAGCTCAAATGATGAGGCTGAACCATGGGAAGTAATGCTATCATATGATACAGCTGACAAAAATAAATTCACAACATGGATACATTTCAATAATGCTTCATATAAGCACATTTTGGTTAGAAAAATCGTTATCCAACATCAACTGGCAAAGATTAAGGCAAACAGGGGCACAGAGTGTGATGGTCACCGGAGGTATCTGCTGCATCATGGGCTCTGTGTGACTGGAAATGCACTGCTGTTGCATTATACATGCATCCATTACCAGCCCCCCTTCCGCACTAACCTTTGTACTCAAACACACACATTCACATGTAGAAGCACACAGAGAAAGGATGGAAGAAAAAGTTTCCATGAATTATGTATCGAGGCATCAAAACATAAACAATGAGTCCTCCAAAAGTGTGGTATGAACATGAGACTAAAATTAACTGAAATCAGAAGCTTCTTGAATAGATCCCTCCACTCAAGAATGTGTTATTCTTATGTTATATCCC
>JAPXVT010000013.1:20726169-20745016 GCA_029823135.1 Acanthurus reversus | reverse complement strand
GGAAGATGTGCATGTGTGTTAAACATGAATAATATTTTGTTCAGGGCGTATCCTCCCCTTGCCCAGTGTCTGCTGGGATTGGCTTCAGACCCCCCATGACTCTGCAAAGGATAAGCGGTTACGGATAATGAATGAATAAATGATTAATATTTACAGTATACCATTTACCATTACGCTCTCCTTTTGCAGGATGTACGAGAAATGTATGGTGTCAAATAATTTGCCACAGCATTGTCTGAAACACAAATATGTACTTTGGTTGCTTTTTTAAAAAATGTCAATACATTAATTCAATAATCACATAGTATATGGTGAAAGGACAAGAAAACCTTCTCTGTTAGGTTTTTTTTTTTTGGTTTGTTTTTTGCTAGTTCGTTTTCAGTCCATGCGGGTATTCCTGAACTCCATCAGTTGCATGAGACACCATGTGGGCCTGCAGCTACGCACCAAGCTGCACTTCACTAAATGCTGCTGGTACTGATCCCTTTTCTACCATTACACTAAGCACTCAAGACATCAGTGAAGAAATGCAGATTTACTGAGGGGGGGGGGTAAAGAAGCAGCAGTTTGCCTCTCTGCTCTGCACAAAGCGGCCTTAAACTGGGAAAGCATGCGGCGTGACATGTCATTTATTCAGCACAGGCTGCAGCAGCTCACAATCAGATTAGAAATAGAAATTAGCTGTAAAAGCACCCAACGCTGCCACAGTCATCACAAGAAGGTTTAAAATGTAATATCTAACACTGCTTGAAAGACCTGTTGACGGAGATTGTATCGATGTGATGACAAACTGAACTCTGATATTGACTTTCCAAGGTATCCCTTAGGGTTGGGAATTTCTTTTAATACTATGACATTTAAACAACAGCTAATATGTAACTGTTGACCCAGAGAGAGTGCGCAAATGCCAATTAAACAAAACGTCAGCAAGCACGACACTTCAATTTAAAAATGACTAGTATCCAAAAGGAACTAACAATGACTGTTTCTTGAAACCTAAATGGAGTAATTTAAATAAATGTAAATTGAATGTATTTTCAAATTAACAGCATAAAATTTATTTATGAGAAGTATGGACTGAAGTGACTGCAGATATCCGTTGACACTTTCCCACTAAAGGTTAAGGGACAATTCCATGAAAACTACATTTGTGTATTACTACTTTGTGTACACTTGGGTTAGGGTTAGGGTTAGTTCGATGTATTTGATTGTAATGTGTGCGAGTGTCTGTGACTGAGTGAGTGCTCTACAGGAATACGGAGCACCACCACTCTCACAGAGAGCTCTTTGTGTGCGCGCACTGCCCCTGAACCAGCAAGTCTTCCAAAGCCTCGTTGCAGCTTTGTTTGGCTAGCTTTCCCTTTTGTTTATTCCACTTCCTTTCAGGTTCCTCTCTCTGCAGCTGACCAAAGGGATGGGCCTGGACTCCGAAAGAGACTCATTGAGGGTAAGTGAGAAATAGACCGAACGGTGGGCAGACAGACAGGCAGTGCTCTGTGAATCTGGTTAAGAATGGGGTCATGGTAACTGACATCTTACCAGATGAGCTTCATAGCATTTTTTCGGGCAAAAAGGTGCTGCAGGGCGCTAAGATGAAGCTTGTGCAGTGAGAGAAAAAAAAGCACTTTTTTAGGCGAATGTCCACTGTTTTATTTGTATTATGTTTGTGAACTGTTAATTGTTTTGTCTTTGTTCATGATTATTTTGTCTGTTGAATGTTAGCACCCCCTCACAAACGAGATGCCACATCTCAAGGGGTTATTCCTAATCAATACACTTGCACAACAACAACACTGTGTAGGTTTTGTTTTGTTACGTTGGCAGAGAGCTGACTACACAGCAAACAGCAAGCTTACAACTCAAAAGTTGATGAAAACACCACACTCACTGACAACATTCAGTGTCTTGCCGATCTGAACCCACAAACGGGCGTTTTCTGTCTCTTATGCTAGCTTCTGTCTGACATAGCAAAGAGCTCAAGATAAACAGAAACAATGACAATAAGCTTCTATTCCACTTTCTTGATTTCCAGGGTGACAAGTGCAAGTTCAGAAATCAGAACCATCTAATTGTGATTGGTTACCCAAACAGGACAGTGACACCAACAACTTCCTAAAAGGTTCAACTATTTCCCAAAACCTGGGTAACAATACTAGGAGCAGCACTTTTTTTTTTTTTCAAAGCAACCACATGCTGCTGCTTACATTTTCTCTTCATTCGGAACAACCGCAAAAAGACGCTGATGCTCAAAAAACGCTATGAATACTGGCATCTGAGTATTTCCATTGGCCATTCAGCAAGTGCTTTTTGCATGACGGTTTGTTAACTGCACACACTGAAAGTCTTTTCTGACTGAAAGAAAAAAAAAAAAAAAAACAAGATTACGAAAGTTGATTTCTCAAGCCCAGGTGTTTCCAGCGAGGCATGGCTCACTGGCAACCCATGTGCTCTGTGCTAACATTGAAAAAACAAGTTTCTTTTTCTCCACACATTGCAAACAGTCCATTTTGGTCGCATTTTGCCAAACAGTTTTTGGCTAACTGGCTTTAGGGGGGATGGTAGCAGCACTCTGATTCCTCAAATTGAACATCAGTATTAAAGGTATTGGCAGGACTCTATGGATACAGCAGCTGCTCAGATCGGTTGCAGTGAAAAGGCAACTGAAAAAGACTTGAGAACAGTTTTTGCACATGCGTGCACTTGTTTGAATATGTGTAAGTTTATGTTTTTTCACAGAAATTAGAGGACTTGAAAAAACTGAAACACCTCTCACATCTGAATAGCAAAACTATAGCATACAGTGAATGTTCATTTGTGCTCCTCTTGCATCCTAATGGTACAAACTTCAAAGCAGGTCTTAATGAAAGGCAGTAAATGCGTTCAATGACATTAATATTTGAATCGGCAAAGTATGTTAAGCTAGTAAGAATCATCATGGAGTAAACAACATAGTTATTTGAATTACTGCTATAATAACTATGCAGCAATATCATTGCAGATAGGAATGATGGCCAAAAATATGAAAACAGAGCCCAAATCAGGTATTTCCTGTTAAAACAGGTAACTAGGCTCACACAGTCACCTTCACTGCTGTCAATGACATCCCCCAGCCGGTTATAGTGCTGAAACAGACCTGTTTGCTTTCAAAACACACTCTGCTTCAGAGATAATTGCCATAGTAACCAGAGAGCTAAAACCCTAAGCTGTCTAGGTCTTTCCACACATTAGCAATTACAGTTCACTGAAGCTGACATGGCACAAGGCCGTCATCAAACATTGGGTCAAAGATGACCCGACAAAGCAGATTAATTCATTAACACAGCTACACTGATATCAAAGCCTCACAGCTGACTCTCAACAAAAACACTACCTTGACAGCAAAGGCTGCTGACATGGCCTTCTGACTTCGTCAAAGAGACTGCATAATGAAAAGGGCGGAGCACAAGCTCTCTTTGTTGAGTGCACCAGTAGGTGGTGACTTGCTTTTTCACTTTGTGTTAACTTTTGTCCTGCACAGTTGTAGGCACTGATTTCGGTGAAGTGAGCAAATCTGAAATCTTTCTCACTGGTTCCAGTTCTCAATTCTCAGCAGCGGCAGCTCAGTATAACCAGCCTGAAAAGGCTGAAACAATTCTTCAAGAAACTTAAGTAAACTCAGTAAAGTATGTCTCTTGTTAAAGTGAACCCCAGGAGAAAGCGTTCAGTCTACAGAGCCAACCAGACAAGGCAAAGGTTAATGCTGGCAGTTAACATGAATCAATGTGATTGCTATGCCTATGCCCCAGGAGGGGATCTAGGCATAAGTAATATGATTGCTAGTTGAGATGAGGGGTGAGCTCAGAGTTTCTACCATGCATTGGGATCTCTTACAAGCATGCTGCCTCTGTCCTCACATACACTGAAGAACAGACCGTCCAGGCATACATATATACTTTCCTCACAGAGATGCATAAAAAACTCCAAAAAGCAAAATATCAGGTGTAAGTGTAAGCAGTAGGTGTAGTCTAAAATGCACCAATCTGATCTCCAAACTCTTCCTTATATTTACTTTTACTCTTTAATAAAGCAGTATTATTTCTTATTTCTGCAATCCTCCCAAAGTCCTATCACCAGTTAGCAGCACCAGTGGAGAAGTCAGAGATTAAATACCTTGCTCAAGGGCACCTCGACAGTGGCAATAAGTTAGCTCTAAGTGTCACTCTTTGGTGTCCTGCTAAGATCTATTACAACTGTTAGAGTTCTCTTCTGATTGTGCTGACTCTCACCTGAAAAGGAGCATTCGTGTCAACACTTCAGAAAGTACTGTTATTTAATTTACATTTACAAGTCCACCAAACCTTTCTCCTTCAGAAGGGAGACACTGATGGCTCACTGCTTAAGCCTAAAGGGGAAGTTAGGGGCAAAGGAAAATGCTAAACTTAACCCTCTGTCTACAGGTCAGAGCAAACTTCAGATGTTTTCCCTCTGTAGGCCGAGTTGAGGCACACTGACAGTCATATATTCCATATTCCATTAAAGGTTCCAGTTAATCTCTGGATATCCACTGGCTCTCAAGATTTGACCAAACAAAGATTTTGGTAACTCTCCGTAAAACTCTAAACTAACTCTCTGTCAAGTATGTTTAATTTTTACATATCTATGAGACCAGAATGATGTAAAAACTCATTTACTGCAGCTGTTTATCATTTGATAAAAGCTTTCAGATGATCCCAAATTGATTTCAATAAAGACTGACGGGCACAATTTGATTGTGTTAATCGATTTTTCATTGCCGGCTGTGAATCTCCGAGAATTTCATGCTTCGGTTCGATTATTAATTCTTAGGAGTACGATTCGATTCAAAGTCCATTTTTGATTTGAAATGATTATCCAATTAATAAATAAAAACAAGGGACGCTATTCTACATCTCTGTGATAAATGTAGCGGTCTGCTTTGTTGTTTTTAACCTTCAGCCTCCGGCAGACGGAGAGCAGCCTCTTTGCTGCACCATTAGCTATGCTAAGCAAAGAGAATACGCTTGTTGGTTCAGACACCATAAAAAAATGACCATTCGCACTCTAATCGTGTCTCAGTGTTATTGCAATATCTGTCAAAAGAATCGCAACACAATTTCTTTTTTGGTACACCCTTACACTATGCTCATGATCTCAAGATTCAGACTGTCAGGCTAAAGCTGCTTTACATCGCAGCAATAACGAAACCATGGTAAATGATTAAGCGATTTTGAGATTGTGAAAATATCCCTGATACGAGCACAGGAAAATTAATAACTATACAGTGCAATAAACGTTGGTGTAAAAAGGTTTGTGCAATGGTCCACATGGTCAGTCATTTGTGACCAATAGTGAACTCAAGGCTGTGCATCAGTCTGACAGAGATATATTCCCTTCGAAGAAAACTTTGAAGCAGTACACTTACACAATGTAATGATTTCATTACTGAAAACATGTCACGGTTAAGGTGCTACGCAACTTCCTTTCTAACCTTCTGAGTGAACTGTTGTTTGCTTTCTGTGCTTCAAGCAATTTTAAAAGAAAATTACAAAATTAGAATCATCACATGATGATAACAATGTTCATTTTCTTACCCTTGCATCACATTTTCAAAAAGGGAAATAAGACAAAGCTTGGTATAAAATAACATCACACGAGTCTGTACCAATGAAGGGTGTCTGTGGATGTATTTATGAATGGCGAGAGGTGTTAACTTTTATTGTGTATGTCCTGTAATAGAACATGACAGTCCACATCTGATGCAAATCTAGCGTTCATCCAGGCACGTAGTTTCTGCCATAATGATTTTGTGTGTGTCAATACTGTATGTGCTTACATGGTGTAAGCACAAAAAGCCATGAAGCAAACATCCAATCCGTGCTTAATTCAGCGTAAATGGACTAGACTCAAACAGCTGAGTCATCCATCTCTCTGCTCCTTTAATTCTCCTCTCTTTTCATGTGAAAGGTCACAGTTTGATCCCCAGACGAATGTCGGAGTTCCAGTTCTCTAAACTCATACTGCATTCTTGATACTAATAGCTCTTTTCTGTTGCACAGTAACATTGGAAAAAAAAACCTTAACACAGGAGTTTACAGTTTAAGAGACCTGAAACTTTCATTTGCAATTTAAAATCCTTTAAAGATCTGAAGAGAAAAAAAAAAAAGAATCATAAAATCATATTTGAAAAGGAAACATTTAAGACTTCATGTAGACAGTGTAACAAGTCTGTTTCTTCATCGTTAAATGGCCGCTGAGATAAAACCGAAAAGCAGACAAATCAGAATGAAGTATTAAACGAGGGGGGAAGACTGAGGCACCAATGACTGTTTATTTTGGATTTTGGCAGCAGCGGTTGGAGCAATAACTCATAGTGCTTCTGTGATCTGACCCTGCTTACTTCCTGCCTCACAGGAAACACGCCGCACAGCCCTCACCCTGCCCTTCCTGTTCCCTATGCCTGTATTTATACACTCACTCTCTGTTCTGGCTGACATGTTGGAGTTTTTAACGTTCGAAAATTAAACGCACAAATTTCTGCCACTTGAGGTCTCTCAATCAAAACAGTAAAACCCAAAGTGGAATTTGTTTATTTCATAGTTAAACAGCTGCCATGCAGTGTTCACAGAGTTAATGTACTAAAGTTTTATTCACTTTACTTTTACTCATGTCTGTCGACTTCCTGTCTCACTCTCTGACTGGTGTTACCTCAGAAGTAAGCGACATGCCTATTAGAGAATAACAAAATGAGGGTGGGGGCGCAAACTGTTCCGCTGGGTTTCCAGCAGTGGCTCGCAGCCTCTCTGCTGCACTGTTTGCTCCGGTTAAAGTTGCAGGGTTTCTGAGGTGAGCACTGAGCTATTTTCTTAATGGCAGACGTGCTTGAAGTTATTTAATGTCGTAGTGTTGGATGGTCAGCCAGTCTCATTACTTACAGTACCGTAGACAGCTGCTCTGCTATGTTAACGTTAGTCTCAGAGTGATGGTATAGAAACTAACCATAATATACTTTTCATGTCATTTAGTTTGCAAATATAATTAGACATAATTAAGACTTTAGATTAAAACGTGCTTGCAAACATTGCCTTTTGTGAAGATGAAAAGGTTAGGAGTTACAAGTTGACTATAACATGAGTGCACTGTGGACTATCTCAGTGCTGTACTGCCCTCACTAAAATTAGAAAATAAATTTGACATTTATGAACCCAAGTAAAATCACATGAATTGCAGTGCATCCAAGAATCTATTCCCTCCCACACACCTAATAAACATCATGCTACACTGGATCATTTTATCGTACAGGGTGAATAATAACTGCAAAATGAACACTGAAACTCCTAACTTAAAAAAAAAAACGTTGAATTTACAGCTCATTACTTGTGCTTCACAGACTGCAGACCAAAACTACCTTGTCTTTGCTCCTGACCCACAACACAACACTGAGCCAATAAAAACACTGAGATGCTGAGCTCGGAAAACATCAGGATTACACATGCGCCTCGGCTGAGCTGAGCTGTAATTGAAAGGTGACAATGTTAACAAAACAGTTTCCCTGTAAAGACGGGAAAGCTGTATTTAAGGTCCCCTGGAGAAAGCAGGGAGGCCCTCCCCGAGGATGCGGCAGCCCAGATTCCTCTTTTGTCTTGCTGCCTTATTTCTCCAGTCTTCAATCAAAGTTAAGTGAAAAGGCAGGCCATTTTTCACCATACGCCTCAGCCTACCGTTAAAACAAAGAATGGAGACCCAATTTAAAAGATTATGCAACAACGTGTACGTCAAAGAAAAACAGAGATAAAATCTGCAATGGCTAAATTTCACCTCCACTTGTCTCTTGATCCGTTTTGATCTGTCTTTGTACATGGGTAGAGCTGCAGGCCTAAATGCTTGAATTGTTTCACAGATGCAAAAAAGGCAGAAAAACAGGAAATCAACCTGCTGCAACGGGCGGCCTTTGCAGGCAGGTTTGAGTCAATGCATGGATTCTGCCTTCAGCTCGGCCTGCTTCTAAGGGCAGACTCTGAAGACTGATCAATAGTCAGACGAAGAAAGCCTCAGAGTCATTCTGTGCACAGCGTGTTGGGGTTAAAACAAACTACGAACAGTTTCAAAAGACTTACTGTTGAAAACGTTCAGCATTCAGCCTTTAACCAAACTCAGATCAATATGAATCAAAGCAAACACTGAATGCTATTTCAGATATGCAGCCTGTAGCACTAAATATTTGGCTCTTCAGGCACTACAATTTAAGTAGGCATGTGAGCATAACGGGAGGTAGAAAGGACTCTGATGAAGTTGTGCTCCTCCTGCCCTGTTTTCAAAATCATATCAACACAGCTGTCTGCTCTCTTCAACTTAACTAGCACAGCTCAGCTACTGACTGACACGCAAAACTGCAGCACAGCCAGTCAACACTCCCAACACTTCATCACCTCTGCTCTACCCTTGAGCTCCTTTTTTTTGCCATCCTGTCCATCATTTCCTTCATTTCGGTTTGTTCTCAGTTGGAGGATGCCTAAATTTATGGTTTCTCTCTTTTTTCATCTTTGTTGGGACTTTTTTGTTTCACCGTCTTTCCTGAAAATTTATATATAAGCGACCTCTGATGTCTCAACCAGCACACGACTGGATGAAAGCTGAGCCCCTCCAGAGCAGATCACCATCACTCATGCAAAAACACACAACCGGCTGACAGCTCTTTGAACCTCACTATGTTTGACGGTGACTTGTGTTTACACTCCCACTCCACTGCAGAAGGATCTAAGGTACAAGATCCCAATAAAAAGGAGAAAAGTTTGAAAATTTGGAGAAATTTGACAAAGTTTGACGATTTTTGACAAAACAACACAGAGCCAATTTTACACTGTAGCAGATACCCTTTTTAGTGATCTAACCCTCTAGGAATCAATGCAAGAATTTAATGTAAAAATAACTGATGATCAAATGTCATTTGCTCTAATTTCACTGCATAAACGGGCTGTTATAAATGACAAGCTAGCTATGAATAAGGCTTGCATGGCAATCATTGACATTAAGCTATCCTGGCCATGTTCATTTTGTCTTTCATTGACATCTCGTTGCTCTTTCTGTGATTGTACAAAAGTGCAGTTGTCTAGTTCAAACTTCTTTCAAACCACACACATACAGTACTGATCAGATGTCAACCAACTGATCAGCAGACCGACTGATCAACAGGTCGATTAATCGGTGCCGATTTTTGCCGTTTTAAAATAATCAGCATCGGCCGATGCATGAACGTGTTAAGCCGATTAACATGCAGGCACATCTGCGGGCAGCCTACTGTTGTTGTGGGATCAGACGAAGTGTGGAACACGTGTCAGCGACTTCACAACTTAAGGAAGAGAACGGTGAGGCTTTTATTCTTATCTTTCATAGCCCATTTAATTGGTTAGATATGAAATGTTAAGTTGGGGTAGAAAATGGGAATAACTCTTATCTACTTTGGAACTCTGTTGTTTTTTGTTTTTTTTTCCCAAATTACATTAGATTGTAATGAAATTTTAGTATAAATTACTTAAAAATGAAAATAACCTTATAAATTTTTTTTCGAAGTTTTTTTTCACTTAGTTGTTTGCAAGTTCAGTGTTCTGGTTCCCTCTTTTATTAAGTGTTGTTAAATAAATGTTTATTCAAGTAAGGCAATTTTTTGTATCATTTGTTTTATTAAACTGTAACATTTTATTGAGGGAAAAAAGAAAATCAGTCCAAGAAAATTAGCTTTGTACATCATCCATCAGCTGCCCCGTCCTAGAAAAATCCATATTGGTCGACCTCTAGTAGTGATTGCACAAAGGAAATGACAAAAGTGAAGTTCTGCTTTTCCCAACTTGTTAAATCTGAATTTAAATATAAACCTGACAATCCCAGTCATGGCTTTTTTGCACGGCTTCAGTTCAACACCACACTGGAGCTCCAACCATGTCTGCTCACTCTTGGTTTAACAGAAATAGTTAATAGTGACCCCAGCCCCACCCTCCCTCTGTTCTCCTACTCAGTATTCCCTGGCTAAAAAGAGCCTCAGTGTGGGAGCGCACCAAACTGAGGCCCCACAGAAAACCACATAATTATAAATCACAATAAAGCCCTCAGTGCTGTGTCCCCGCCAGAGGCTCAGCTGCACCCTGCTCTGCTCCAACTTCAGGCTTTCGCTTACAGCTACATGGCCCCCCTTTCTTCACCACTTTCTTTCAGTCTGCTAACCCATGCCCTCCTTCCCTCCCTCACTCGTCTTTCTCTCCGTCCTGCTGTAAATCTGTCCCCCATCCTCTTTCCCCCTCTCTTTTTGTTCAAGTTAGCCACAACTCACCTTAGACGATCTACAGCACATCTATGGTGTTCATAAGCCTCCTACCTCATCCTCCTAAAATGGCATCCAATGCTTTCAAAGCACATTTTTCAAGCTCTTACAAAAAATACCAAGTAAATTAGCTATGGCATCAATGTACAGTGCTAGCAACACAAACAGGACACAAGATTACTTTTTGTGTAAGCATTGAACAAATACAAGGAAATATGCTTTTTATTAGCCAAAGATTTGTGCCAGAGCAATAAAAAGCTAATACACTCTAATACAGCTAAAGCTCCAGCCTGAGCAAATAAAACTAAGCAAATTATTAAGCCGTATTCAACTGGATGAGGCAAATCTCTCCAGTGAGTTAAAAGGTAATTATAGTTCCATTATTCCTGCAGGGCATCAGTGGAAGTCTGACATTAAGGTCACTTAAAAAGAGTCGCTTGTTTAAAATTTCTTGCTTGTTATTGTAAGACAAAGGGAAAAACAGGATTATAGTGGCTCCAAACGATAAAGTGTATCTGACTTTAACTGGTCGACTTTGCATGCAGAAACAATAAGAGAAGCTGCATGGACACACAGAGGAACTACACAACTAAACATAACTATGCAAAAATGTCCTGTCACTAAAAAGGTGATAGGTTTGTTTCTGGAAGTGCTGCATGTATTTTGATTTAGACTCGACTGAACGTGTTAGCATCTAACTTCAGTATCAATGTGTTCAGAGGTGCAGGGGTAAAAAAAAAAACCCGTCAAAATCTGTAGCTTTGGTATAATAGAATTTTAAGTCATATTTCAAAAAAACATGTCTTTAACATGTTTCAACATATATTAAATTTAAAGTACTCTAATATGATTATTACTTCATGTCCATAAAAACATTTAATTTACTATTTAATGTTGGACAGTTTCACTCCAGCAAAGTATTTCTATTTTACGAGCCAATCGTGTGTTTTTGAATTTAAATAAAATATGATATATAGTTATAAAAGTTAGAGTAAAAAGAACTACGGTTCCTTCACTGTTTTATCGACCGCACGTGAGCTAATGGACTTATGCTGGAGTCAGACAACTCGTAACCAGCCTGATTATAGTGCAAATTGCCAGACATTGGGCATAAGGTGGTCCCTGAAACGATTAATGAGCATCTGGCGCCACAATCAATCGTTTTATCTGGCGCAGTGTGTCATAATGGACAACAACCAACGCCGCATCTAGGACGCCTCACGACATCCTAACAATAAGACTAGCATGTTTGATTTTTTTGTTTACCTCCCATAACGGCTTGTCAATAGTAGTAGTCAAGTAGTCTGTGATTGTTTAATCTGACACGGTGAACACTTTAACAGACAAAAATATCATACAAAATATATCAACATTAGAAACCAGAAACTTAGGTTTCTATTTCTGGAAACATTTCGACTTTGTCTCTCTGCTTTATCATGTAGCTGTCTCACATTATCAAGCCATTCTGTCACCACTGTAGCTACAAGCTGCTGGCCTTGCCCCGAAGGTTCAAAGGTAAAAGCTGGAAATAAAGGGTCATAAAGAAAAAAAAAAAAAAGGTGAGTCGTGTGCCACTGTGATTATCCTGAACATGTGCCTCAGACTGTGTCTTAGTCAGCTACTGTGATGGTTGACATGTTTACATGTATGTTTGCAGCTGGCAGAAATAGGATACTGGTGGAAGTACGGCTTCGGCTAACATTTCTATCTCTCATTTTCTCTCTTTCCCTTTATAAGGCACTCACCAAATGGTGGCCACATTCACCAATATCGCCTTGGCTGTTCTTGTTTTCCTTTTGTCAGAGTATTACTGTGATTACAATTAAGCATCACTTGAACCACAACGAACTCCCCTGTCTGCAGGAAGGAATTCTTAATAACGTGGATGAGCCCATCATATGCTCTACTTATTAGTTTTCCTAACCTCCGGCTCACTAGCATTCAATGCACTAGAAATGGAGGGCACAAATCTCCTTGAGCAATCGGAACAGTTGTTGCAATTTGAGTTATTTAAGTGGAAAGCGCTAAACTAGTGCAATATCCAGGGGTGGCATTAAAATGGAATTCAGAAGGAATGATGTAAAAGAGAGGATTGAGGTACTGAGATTTACAGCCCAAACCACATGAATTCATTTTTATATTCCAATTCTTGAGCTACTATGAAAATAGTCCAAGTGACTTGCTGCATCCAGATATATCAGCACTGAGAGGGAGAGAATCTTAGCTTCAGCTGGCAGCGCTTATCATTAATTGTGAAATCATTTCGTGGAAAGTAACCTTGCACGAAGGGAATTTCCCGCATTTATGAGCCCTTTACCTCCGAGTCGATGCTAATGTTAGACCACTAGTTTGCATTATCATTAAGCAGAACAAACACACACAAAACCACAGAGGTTCTTAACTTTAGGGATAAAGTTGGTTTCATAGTGAGCAGAATGAGGTGATTTCCCTCCCCTATAAGCACACACATATGCAGTAAATGCACACGTCACACAACTGTTCAAATGCTTCTGTGGCCATAAAAAGCTGTAAAATGAGCTCTGACCTTATAAGACTCAATCCAGACACGCACACGCACACACACACTCACACGCACCCAGCAGAAGCGGCAAAGTAAAAGCAGCTCCCAGGTTGCCAGCAGGTCTGATAAAAGGCGTCCTGGGGGACTGATCCTTGTCAATGAACGAGCCACTGAAAAGCAGATGCAGAGTCAGCGTTTTCACCTCATTCCTTTTAAACGGAAAAACTTCCTCCTTAAAATCTCTCCACAGTCAACTCACTTCTACCAAAATAACCTTTTAATAACCACTTATTGCGTGTGTGTGCGTGTGCGTGTGTGTGTGTTTGTATTGCAGCGGAGAGAAAACACTGTCGACAATATTTTTTGCGACACCAAATGTAATCTAAGACTTTACATGAACTCACATTGAATTAATGGACCACTTGAGCAACGTTGCTGCCAATGAAGCATAAATGAATGCGTTGATTTTGGCTGCCATTTAAATGAGTACATAACTAAAGTTTTTCAGTTTTTGTACACACTGTGTATTTGTTGTTATTACTGTACTATACAACCCAACAGTGTCCACTTGCTCATTTGAATTAAGGTTACCTGATTCTTTTAGCTAACCACTGACACCTCCTGCTTTTAAAAGCCAAATCAGCAGCTGTTGTTCTATTTGTATATTGTCTCCACATGCACAGTCTTTGTGGGGAGGAGATGCAGCAGCAAGCTTGGACATGCAAAACTAATAAATCACCTTTTCATTACAGACGCAGACAACATGTCACGGCTATGAGGAAAATAATTTAAGAGGCCGTGCTATTCGATAGGAAATGAATCCATTGTTGTTAGCTTGCAATTACCTTGTGTTTTAACGAGAGCTTTAGTTTAAACTCTGCCTTCTAATCACTTCTCCCTCCTGGGGAACTTTTTTTTTTTTTAAATCTGATTTTAAGTTGAATGCCAGTTTGTGTCGTAATTGAGGGAATGTCAGGCTGCCTCCCACATGCTAAATTATACACTACACGAAACCCCTCCAATGAGACACACACACACACACAAACTCTAATACGCACAAATTACAAGTGGCACAACCCAACCTGCGTTGCCAAGTAAGAGGGCTTGGTATGGGGGCTCACACACATTTCTCCATAGTTGCCTGCTGCTTTAGGAGTTGTTTTTTATGGGGTGGAAAACAAAACAACACCCCAAAGTGCACATATTTTACGGTTATGCCACATTCTTTCCAAAAAATCTCTCCCTCTCCCTCTGGCCTGATGGGTGTGTTCAGACAAACAATAATGGTGACTTTAGTATTATGCGCAAGAGATGAGTTATAACAGTCCCAAAGCACCACAACAAACTTCATACTCCAGGCACTGTAAGCAGGCACATCGTGCTATGGGCCAATTAAGTCATGCGTGGAGCATATGTCATTTTCATGCTCTCCTCCTCACTGTGAAGTCTGCCACTTGCAATGTAAAATTCACCCACTGACACAAGTATTGTTAAAACTGCTGTCAGTTTCAGAGAAAAAACCAGAAGGGAAAAAAAGGAGGGTGACTGCTTTCCTTTTTTTTTTTTAAGTACAGGGTGTTTAATGCAATAAAAAGGATTAAATCAGTCTTGTCTGAGGGCTTCATTGTTGTGTGTTAACACAGAGTCTGGCAGACTTTGGTGCCTACAGTCTGAGGATCAAGACCAGACAACTGACACAGGATGGGTGTGCTGGTTTCCTCAACCAGCCGAACAAAAGACTCACATCAACTTCTCTTTTACACGCAGCCAGCTGAAAAAGGAAGTGGCAGATGAGGGAGGGGGGTTGTGGGCTAAACAGGAAATGACATCAATCCCATCTGCAACTCAGCTAACAGCCATGATCAAAAATGGTAAAAGAGTGACAGAGAGATGTTGGCATGCCAGCAAAAAAGAAAAGAAGCTGTTATGGAATATCCCAAGCTTATCTACTAGCTTAACATGGAATGTAATCGCTTATTTTACTACAGTTATCAACAAAGTTGTATTTAGAGATCTTACGAAATACAAGGAATCCTAGTGATGACAGTAGGCTGAAAGACATGGCTTTAGTCGCAGCTTCTTCTCCATGTGTGTCGGTCTTTTTTGTTAGCTGTGAAAACGCTTGAAACCACCGAGGATCATAATTTGGCAAACAGAAAGGAGCTGTGATTAGTTTTGGAAGGTGAACACAGTGAGCTTTTTGTACGAAGCAATTTGTCAAGAAGAAATATCACATTTTCTTCAAGCCCCAAGTGTAATTTATTGGCAAAAATTTATTTTACAGCACCAACGTGATCTTCTGGAGGCATTAATATTGCTGAGGCCATTCAGCTGCACGTGTAACTGGAGTAAGAGGACAAATACATTCAGAGAGCTCACCAGGCTGCACAACTTCCTGTTCAGGTGGTCTTAAAAAGGGCATGAATGTGATACAAGTCACAGCTGCTTGTGCGGGCATAACAGTACACTATTTCTGACCAATGCATTCAGAATAAAGAGGCTATAACATGGTTGTGGTATAAAAATTATATTTATGAATAAGATTGCTAAGCTGACACAATGTTAGAATGAGCTCTCGTTTTTTTCACACACCCCCAACCACATTGGCATATAACAGCAGTATGGTTTTAAATCAGCGACCTTAAAAATGTCTACATGTTAACCTCATTTAGTTTGGGTTCACCGACTTTAATTTAGGAATTGCATGAATCTACTGACTGTTTATTTTTGCAGGATTATGTCTCACCAACGCTTCAAGTTTAATTAAAACTTGATGGAGAGAATATGACTGAACACACATCACAGCAAACCGAGTTTTTGAGGAGAAAGTCAAGACCAGACGCACCAATAAACTTTATGGATTACATTTGTCTGGCTGTCAGATGGTGGAGGGCCGATGACAGGCAACAAACTGACCTTTAATTTACAGTCTTGAGAGTGCAGCTGTCACAACATTATCACCCTGAGCCCCCCAGGGGAAAAAACATACCCTTGGCCAGTGTGACATGTAAACTATTCCCGCCATCTATCACCTTCACAAGGGCCCCTGCTGCTCAAGTTATTTTAGGCACCCCACTTTCTCTACAGCACGCAGCTCAGAAAACAACCAACTGGGGCCAGAAGAGGCAGCTGACAGCCTGAAAGTATTGTAACAGATCAAGTGAGGTCCAGGGTAAAACTGAGAGCTCGACCAGTAGTAAATTTTTATTGGCTGATTTAATGATGATAGCTTAAAGGAGGAAAAAGTCGATGAATCAGCTGATCCCCATTCCAACCTATCTCAGGTACACAATTTACACCTGGTATCAAAATGCGATCTGTATCCAGATAAGTTATCCAGAGAACGAAAAACGCATGTTAATGCATCATCCTCAGAATGTGATTGGACCTGACAGACCACATCTGAAGGTAGTCTGGCTCGCATTGTGTTCGGATCTCATGTAGATGTAAAGCAATCTGTACAACATGCTCGCATCAGGCTTGCTGCAGCACTGGTGGGCAGCACCGACCCCACCGTCATTTTTGACTTTTGAAAAATCAATACTGTCACAAAGACAGATGTCACAAGTAGCGTTACCTCCTGCACTAAGCTGAGTCGCTGCATAGAGCTGCTGAAGGCATGGTGAAATTTGACTTAAATACAGCAAGAGTAACCAGCTGATGGCGAAGGATTAGTTGTCAAAGTGAAACGCAAAAAGCACCTACTTCTAAATATTTCGGACTCTAATAGAGAACTTGGTTACTTGTATGAATGAGGAGTTTGTTTGCTCACCTGTGTTCTGCAGGCAGTTCGTTATCTATGCTCCATTTTTGTTCAATCACTCACACAGACGGTATGAAACATTTTTAAAACTGGTCAGATGTCAACAAATGAAAATGACCGTTGTTTTGCTCCACAAACACGTCGTCGATGATCGACGGCGATAAGCTGGCTAAGCTAACTGAACATTTTCTGTGATTAGCCAACTTCAAAATAAAAGTCAACATGCATTTTGCCAGTTAAATGCTTTTACTGTGAAGCTGCAGCTGTAGGAGAAGTTTCTGCATTGAGTGGGTGTTTATTTCATTTAGGAAACTTCTCACGCGCAGGTTTTTGCTTTAGAGGAGAGAGATTCGATCTCAGTGTGGATATTGAGAGCGCGTTAAAAATACCAATGTAAATGCAAAGGCCAAATCGGATCTTTTATCAACTGGATAACTTATCCAGATACAGATCTCATTTTCATTCCTGGGTGAATGATGTTGCCTTGACTTTGTGCATGGACTTCGCATGCAAACACTGATGTCCGTACCTGCTTGATTGTTGGAGATTGTGCAGCCATCTGCCACCATCTGAGCCAAGTTCAGCTGATAATGATCGTCTGTCAAACGTCAAAGTGCTGCACATTAATCTGCCAACCAACAGAAACTAAATCTGGAACTGAATTCAGAAGTGAACGAGGGTAAACTGAGGGAAGAGTTTACACGCGGTTCCACCTTGTACCCATGGGAGAGTGGCACATTATTCTTTTTTCAGCCGTCTGTTTCCTGACAGCTTTACTTCATCACTGTCTCACATCGCAGCGGCACACTGTCACTTGGTACAAAACATGAACACAAAACCACCACCTGTTGACATTTTTCGAGATTAAACCTCTGATGGCGCTCGCCATCTCATCAGCTAGCGACTGCAGCCTTTTTTCTCTACCACGTAAAACACACTTGAGCAGCAGCTGCACCAAAGTAAAGACGAAGCGACTGGGAGGATGAAACCACAGCTGCACTGTGAACATGTGCAGCTGTGATGACTCTGATCATGTGAAGCCACCCTGCTGATCATTCAGACACTCTCAATCTTCCACTTGGTTAAACATGAATCATGACTCACCTTCAGTCCTTAATATCTCATGAGCTTTACTGCTACGACTTTGTCATAAAGTCGTAAATCTCTATTGATTCACTTTCACTTCCCGGGGATGTCCGCTTCCCCTCATGACTGTCAAATTGCAGTTATTTTCCGTCTGCAGGTGACATTTTAACATTAGGCTTCTTAAGTGCACTTCAGCTGGTTTCAACATATATTTGGGCACAAAGCTGACAATACATGCTGCCACCCTCTGGGGAAGCCCCCCCCCCCCCGGGACTGCCAGACCATCCAGTACAGAAAAATGACAGGATAACCTGATCAGGATGGAAGGGAAGGGAAGTGAGCTCATTTCCTATAATGGCAAGAAAAAGGAAATGGATTCTGGGAGGGAAGAGAGTGGATAATGGTTTGCTGTATGTGTATTTAATGACATGGTTAGACAAAGAAAGCCCCCACCCCTGTCCCCATTCCTTAAAGGCACTTGAAACTGTAAGCAATATAAAAGAGGGAACTTTGACATTTCTGGTGGTGTTGCGGGGGTTGCAGGTCATGAACTCGGGGGGGGTGAATTGTGTTTGTTTTGGACTCTGATAAAATAAGCAGCATTACAGGGTACATTACCGTGTTGACTTTACAGAATGATGTCAATCAAGTTTGGGATGAAAGTGGAGGATTTTTCTGACCCTGGGAAAAAATTATGACAGAGCTACTAAACTTCTGACTGACATGCATGGAATGCTGATGTTATTGAAAAATAACACACTCCCTCATCACCCTAATTGAAAGTCAACAGCTTTAACCATTTTTTAAGCTTGTAGAAAAAGCTTCTATGAAAGCTGTAGTGGTTGGAATTTTCCCAAATAACCAGAATTACATAAATTCTGGCAAAACAAATGGACTATTTCTTTGAGTACTTTGAGTAGCACAAAGGAAATGCCATTTGCCTTCTCTGCACTTGGCTGGCACTAGAAATCTCAGAGGAGAAGATCTAAAAAATTCAGCAGCCTGAGCTGAAAATTTTATCTCCAAGGCTGGGTAATTTTATGAATACGAGGGCGAGGTTTTTGTTTACGTCTGGTGAACTGATCCTTTTTTTTTTTCTTAAAAAAAGACAAAAGTCGTACACTCTATTGCAGCTTACATCCTTCTTGTTCTGAGTGACACAGCCTTG
>JAPXVT010000013.1:20649653-20660492 GCA_029823135.1 Acanthurus reversus | reverse complement strand
GTGATTTAACTAAGGACACTAATGCGATTAATCGCGATTAAAAATTTTAATTGACTGACAGCCCTAGTTTAAGTACATCACTATTAAAAAAAAAACAACCTTGATTTTGTTAGTCCCTTGTTTACTTTGTGCTACACTGCATTGGTGTTCAAAATAATTGATGCAATACTCCCTGTGAATATGTCACAGTCATACATTGGGCACAACAAGAAAAAGCATGTGAAGTTTTGTAACAATAGCCCATAAGAATGTAACATGACAGTACGAACAATTTCTGACTGATAACACGCATTTTCATATCTTCTTGAACAAATGGCCTTTCATGCAAAATGACATTTAAGTCTACTAAAATAACTATTTTATAAAGATTTATTTGTTGTTTTCTGAATTGCATCTCAATCAAGCCCAAAGGCTGATTCGACCCCTGATTCAACCCCACCCCTGTCACTAGATGTCAAAGAGATAACATTGAACTATTTGTCTTCCTTCAATAGTGTGGTTATTTTGTGCTGTTGCTCCAAAAGCAGATTGTCCAGAGACTGAATGTAAGGACAGCAGTGGCACAGAGAGGACACAGCCTTCCTGAGGAAACCGTATGCCAGTTTTCTATCAGAACAATAGGACCGAATGCAATCAGCTAACCATCCAGACAGTCGTCCCTCAGCACACTGTTCAATGCCAGCTCTGTCTTCTCTCAATCATGTGCCCTCACACAAAGTACCATCCTTTCCTGGCATCTACCATCAGTCTCCCTCCTGCTTCCTCCTCATCACATGGGAGAAAAGCAAAATACAGAGAGCTGGAAGTGCAACTCACACAGTGTGCGACCACCATGGTGAATGTTTGCACTGCTGACTCACATGCCATAGCACCATGGAAGTTCAAATCCCAATGAATTCACAGAGAGCTCCTGAGCACAGCAGGCATTCATTGTACTCAGATCAATGTAAGGCTTAGTTATTAAAATCTCTTATAGGAGCAAAAAATTGTATAATTGGCCAAAAATGGATAATGAGTTCTAGCTGAGGCTTAGGTATTGTGTTTTGCGTGTAAGGTGACCCAATGATAAGACTGCTCACTATCGGTCCTTTGTCTTTAGGAATGTTTTTCTTCCTCATTAGTGTCTATTCAAGACAAATCAATTAATCAAAGAAGAAAACAAATTCATTTTTTAACTGAACTGCTCAAAGCATATGGACCCTTTGAGGTTATGCAGCAATACTGGGATCACTATGGTATTATGCATGCTGTCACATATTGAAAACACAGTTCATGTACATTTTTCAGCCAATATAGAGTTTCAACTACAAGCAGCTGTTCCCAGAGCAGCAGTAGATTGAGACTCTTCAATGTGAAATACTGGACAGTCTATGTAGTAATTAGGCCATTTTAAATCACTAGCCTAAGCATTTTTCAGGCCTTAAAAAACAGTTCTTATTACAGCTCATATCTGAGAACATGTATGCCGATACTGATATGTCTGTGATAGGCTGATATCGGCTAATAATATCAGCAAACCCATATATCAGTCAGACCCTATTCACAACCTCAGACATGCATTCAAAACACACCATCAGCAGGCAGCGCCTACGTGTTTTCAACTTTACAAAACATTAAGCAGATCATCTATGAAACTAACAAAATTGAGCAATTGAGACTATGCAAATTCAACATTTGTCATTTTGTTAGCAGAAGGGGGAAAGAGTTGTTTGATTTTTAGAGACCAAAATCAAATTCCTGTAAACCCCCAAGGCCTGACAGAAGCTCACGTCTTTTCATAGTCCGCCTCATAGTTCAATACCACTGACAAAGTCACAGCAGGGTGCTCCTTTCTCCTGACAGTGAACTACATTACCTTCTAAGACTGAACAATCCCTTCATGTTTTCTTTTCATTTCTGCAGAAGTGAACCAATACTACTGCAGGATGAGGAGGATACATTTCACATGGGCACAGAGCTTCAATCAAATTAAATAGTCACTTAGTGAATCTCTGTATCTTTGTCTCATCCAATAGTGAAGAAAAGAAGAGGCAGGAGAAGGAGCCATGAACATTTCTCCCACACTCACCTTAAGTGAAAGAGAAAGAAAATACAAAGCCAATACTAAAAGCCAAATACCACTATTGATCGGTTTGTTTCTGCTCGATTCATGCCATGGCTACAGACCAGAATGAGCCATGCTTTTAATCATTTTTGTGTGCACAGTACAATAACTTGTTTGCCCAAGATAATTCACTTGCCACACAAGATGCTACATTGTTCATGCAAGATTAAAAACTAGTTCATAGATTGTATGCACAAGAAAGCATGTTGTCCAAGAAAGAAAATAGTTTGCGTTCACACAAAATAATCTTGTACTTGTATGTGTGTGCAAGACAATAACTTGTGCATAAAAGATGTATCATCATGCAGAGAGGCAATAATATATCTTTGCATTCTCCATTCCAGTATTTAACGGAGTTCATTCATGCCTGTGCAATTAACTTGCGCTACCAAGATAATGAATTGTTCCTACAAGTTGATTAACTTGTTGGCATGTGATAATTAACTTGTTTGCAGAGGACAGTGACTTGTCCAACCAAGTTAAAAGCTTTTGCTTAAGCAAAATATTTATCTTGTGCACATGTGCACACAAGATGATAGTTTGTGCATATAAGTTTTTTTTTAAAAATCGCCTTTCAAGATTGACTTCAGGGGTCTACATTCTGTAATCAACCCATAAGAGAATCACGTCTTTCAGTTCTCAATTCCAGTATTCTGCAGTGTTCATGCATGCATGTGCATGGCCACATATGCTTTAATTCTTATAGATGTACACAAATACAATCTCAGAAGTGCATACGAACGATTTAATCACACACCAGATCAAAAGTTCAGCAAGCCTGATGCAGGATGAAGTTGGATCAGTCTGTTCACATAGTGATTTCGCTGTGGAATGGGGCAGCACATGGCCCCATGTCGTGACAAGCCAGAGAGAGGACGTCAGTCAATCATGACAGCAGAAGCACGCCTGACAAGCTCGGGTCAGTCAAGCTCAGCAGTCACAGCCTCACCTGCTGCCCACAAGCCAGTGAGGTGACTCATCATATAGGAGAGCATGACTGGCATCTTTGCCTGCTGAAGGTGACTCCAGAAACCTGCTGGGTAAATATCCCACTGTAAATTTACAAAATGTATTCTCATGCATGCATGCATACTGTCTGTATGAGAAATTTGGTTAACTGTGTGCATATTAGAAAATACTGTACTTTTTATTACCTGAAATCAGACCAATTTGACAAAAGTAATGCTTAAGTGTTTAAAGCTGTATTTGCACATCATATGACGTATAAAACCCTAAAAAAGCTGCTTTAACCCTATTTGCCCTCTACCAGGCGAGATCACCAACATCAAGATGACCATGACCAGCTGGAACTGGTAGCCAAGCAGTAGCACGGTGTGAGCCAGCTGTGGATGCCTCGCCAGCATGACTTAAAAATGTGCCAGGCAATGAAAAAAATAAACTTCAAACAGTCTGAGGCATCCGCAGGAGCCTTGCTTTGAGGTCACTCACCCACTGTCTCAAACGCACATGTCTGAAACAGTTCCTGGTCCTGGGTGCCCATGCAGTAAATGCAGAAGTGTGTTCTGTTCGTAATTTGTTTAGGCAAAAAGCATGACATCAGTTGTAATGAAAGAGAAAATCATGTAAATAAACAGTGGTTCACGGGGTCTTAGAGGAGCTCATATAAATCCTTCCAATGACCAGCTTTGACTGCACTGAGCTACTCCACTTGATCATAGGCCACTGAAAGGGTGACACTGGAATAGCTGTTTCAGGTTTCACTCTGAATACTTGTCCACGAGCCAACACAGTAGCCTCAACATTTATCGAGATTCACAGATAAGCCCTAAAGAAGAAAGTACTTTCAAAACAGGTCTGTGAAGTCCAAAGGGGGCCACTGAGTCTGAATAAAAGACTGTTTCCCAGCTGCACGTGAAGATGAAGTGCTGCACGTTTTTAGTGTCACCTCTCTACAGCTGGTTTTCTGGCTACCGAGGACCTCGCATGCCCTGACTTTGTATTTAAATCGCAGTTAGTACGCTATAACACCACACGAGGACATAGCAAGGAGGCTGATGCTGCGCATGCATGCACAAGGAGCGCCGTTTTGTTTTTATTCAAACAGACTCTAAGGTCCCCTTATGTGTGGAAAACACGTTCGTTTTTATGTTAATGTACGTTAAAAGGACCACACGTACACGTTAGAGCGAACTCCAGCCTTTCAGATTCTTACCAGTGAAGTGTCAGCGTCCTCATCAAACTCCAAATATCTCCACATAGATCGGATGCCTCCGCACGCTGCTCGGCTCTGCCTCGATCCGTTGCGTGTCGTCCTGCCTCTGTCCGCCCCTCTACGTCCCGTCCGCCGTCTCTCCAAACAGCGTTGATGTCATGTGTCTACCAAAAATTGTCCTTGTAATTTTCTCAAAAGTGGGATGTGAAGATTGTTCGGGTTCCGCCTACCGCTCGCGCAGCGACTCCAATCAAATTACTGTTGTGTGTTCGTTGCGAAGCCAGCGCGCGCGGGGACACGAGAGCCCCCCTCTTGGCACGCGCCTTTAATCGCTGAGAAATGATGACCCACGGTAGACTGATACCATCAGTCGGTTAAAAGGTTGTGATTTTTATCGTGCTGGACGTAACTGTCATCACAGCGGGTGATGGTGGCGGATTTATCGTCGTGCATGAGCGCGCATTATGAGACAATGAATGACCGCGAGGAGACCACACACACACACACACACACACGCAGTATTTCATCTACAAGATTGTTTTCCCCTTGATTGGTTATAAAATTATAAGTCACGCATCCCTCTAAGGAAAATCGATTTCAATGCAATGTTTTTTGACACGCCATCAACGTCAACAGCAGACTGCCTTGTGCCACAAAAGCCCGCTGCTGCTTACGCACATAGAATACGCACGCTCCATTTCTGGGTCATCGGCTGCAGCGCGTTTTGATGTCACACCGCTCCGGGGATCATCTCTTTTTCTCTCTCCTCTAGAATCTCGCGTTTTCCAAGGAAGACTCACACCTGCACTAAGCATCCTGCGAGCCTGCATCTGTATTCATGGGAGGGCAGATATAGTTAACACACGTCTATAAAATGACTAATTTATTAAACATTAATTACCCATCCTGGCACCTGCGTACAAACCCGCGTTCCCACCGGTATTTGCAATCATTCATTACCTTTTTTCTTACCCAAAAGAGTTGAGACATTTCTACTTTTTTTCCCCCTCATGAATATGATGTTGTTCTCTTGACCAAAAACCACAATTTCTTTTGAAGTTGCAGTAAATCTGACCTTGTGGAAAGCACAGAGGACATTTAACCTCTCTGGTACATATAAGCTCAGCATCTGGTCTGAGGCTGACACAGTGGGGAATGGCTACCCATAGAGGAAAGGGCCAGAGATGCTGAGAAAGTGGCTGGTGCATCCCAGAGGTCAGCTAGGGCACTCAACAGATGTGCTATAGTTCAAAGCCAGAATCTTGAGTGTAAGGAGGCATGTGCTTTAATCTATGGCTTCATTCAAAGCACTGTCCTCTGGCTGTTCCTATTCCAATTCACAAATAACACGTTGCTAATTTAAGCGCTGTCAGCTAATGAGGAGGAGAGGGTGAACAGCACAGGACATCTGGTAACTGGCTGTGTAAGCACAGCATTCTTATTCAACTGGATGAGGCCCTCCTGTTCTGTCTTTATTTTAGCAGTGTGCGTGTGTGCCCTCACCTTGCCTCACCTATCTGTCAGCTTGAAAGGTGATGCATGCGTAGTGCTCCAGAGAACAGCAAGGTGTAACCATAGAAACTGAATGTAGAGTAGCAAAGGTCTGCAACACAAATCAGATAACCACTGGGCAGAAATGTTAATAAAGTGTGGCCATAATTACTGTAGTCCTACTTTAGCACACATATGACCTTAATATGCCAGGGAAGTCTACAACTCTACAGACTGAATGATTTCAAGACTAATTTTGAGCCAATTAATTTGGTTGACTATAATGAAATGGGTACTTGGTACAAAATACTTATTCCAGATAGCAGAACAGGGTTTAATGTTATTCACAGACATTAATTCATAACAAAACAAATAAACAAAAAGGTCTTTATTGACAAAATAACAGTCATGCTTGTAGCACTGTCAGACTTACTTTGGCATTGTGCTTTGAGCCAAATGGTACGGTCACCATGCTAACATATTTACAATGGCACTTAGAGGTGTGAATCTTCACTGGCCTCAAAATTTGATTCAGTTACAATTCACTGGTCAATGATTTGAATGCAAAACGCTTCTTGATGCATCTCAATATATCTGCAATGTGTTGCATCCTTAATTTTCTATACTACTGTACAGTGCACATGACTGCTTTTTCATCAGTTGATACAAGCAATCAGGTAAATCTGAACTCCCAACCTTTTTTTTTTTTAATTTAGACAGTACTTTCAGAAGTTACATATTGTCTGCTACATAGGCCCTTTTGATTTTCTGTTTGTGGAGCTGTGCAACCCATTCACTCACTCAAGACAGCGCACCAGATGTACATACACCATGACAGTGTTTGTCCGTCAGTAAAATCAATGAAGAATGCATCTGAATGCATTTTATAATCAAGAAATTTCTTCACCTCTGCTTTCATGTTTACATTTAGCATTTATAACGTTTGTCCACCAGTGAAGACAAGACCTAACCAGCATGTCAACAACCCAGCTAAAAAAAAAGTGACAGCATATAGAAAACATGAATTTATCCCTACATATTGTTTGTCTGTTTTTTTCCTTACATTTATCGCTGTATACAATGGATTTTTTGACAAAGAATTGCAAAAATAAAGGGCCCTGGCTGTAAGCTAATGAGACTGTTATAGAAAACAATTATGGCTAAATGTTGTGAGTAATCTAAGCAGGTGTTGAAGTGCATTAATTCTCTACTCCTCCTTGAAAAGTACCTAGATTAAGCATTTGTGCATATGTTTATAAAGTTTGCTAAGAGTGTGTACATAAAAAATTGTTGAGCCAGCCAGGAGGATGGGAAACAGGGCTAATTTTTAATATTTCTGGTTAAGCCTGCTGATTTATACGCTATTAGCCTATATGTTTCGTGATTTTAGTCAAGTTTTGAGTCCCTTTTGTACATAGTGTAAGATACAAAGCAACTTTAGACACTGATTAAGAGGATGTTGCAGATATGAAGATGTCTGTGTACACTGAGGGTGGCACAGCAGCTGATAATGATGAGCACATAGCTGAATTCTGTTGACCTTCTGGGTTTGTAAACAAAGGAAGGGCGAGGCAGGGAGGGAAGAGCAGTGTTGTTAAAGCTCTGATAGAGTTTGCATCAAAAGAATTCATTAAAAAATTGGCTACTTGTCTTCTCCAGTATATTCCTGGAGTAGGAGATCGTAACATTGTACACTTGGAGAGCAGGTGGGCTACACACTACACTGTCGAGTTTGTGCCAAAATAATCACAGAATAAAACTGCAGAGAGTCTCTTATTCGTTTTGTGTGTGTGGTGATACAGATGCTTTGCTTCTGCCTTCTGCTTTCACACATACAGGTACAGCTTCATCATGATGCGTTTAAAAATTATTATTTTTCTCATTAAAATGTATAAAAACCCCTATGTACTCCTAAGTGCCACTAAGTACCACTAGATACCTCCTATGTACCCAGTAATTAAATAAATTCTTGCTCCCTAGGTGCCCCAAGTATCCCTAGGTACCCCTAAGTAACCCTAGATACCCATAAGTACTACTCAGTATCCCTAGGTACCGCTATGTATCCTTGAGTACCCATATGTACCCCTAGATGCCACCTAAGTCCCCCAGGTACCCCTAGGTACCTCTTTCAACCACTAGGTACTCTAAGGTACCTCTTACCCAGTAATGTGCCTTAGGTACCCAGTACTTACAAAATGCCTACCCTAGAGTAACCCCCTAGCAGACAGTATTTAAAAGATACAAACAATCTACATACCTACTAGGTACTTAGTACTTACAAAATACTTGTCCCCCAGGTGCCATCTAGGTACCTCTAGGTACCCCTAAGTGCCCCTAGGTACCCAGTTGTATCCGCAAATACCCACATGTACCCCTAAGTACTACTAAATCCTCCGAGTACTCTTAAGTACCCCACAGGTACCACCCCAATACCCAGTGCTTGCAAAATGCTTGCCCCTAGGTACCCCCAAGACACCCCTAAGTACCTCTAGGTACCCCTTAGTACCTCTAGGTACCCCTTAGTACCCCCAGTGTACCCTCCAGGTAGTCACCCCCTGCCCCCCTCTGAGGACAGACAGGAAGTCCATAATTTTCGTTCAGGGTAACAGTGCATTTCATTTTGTTTTCCTTGCTAACTTTTGGCATAACACCAGTCAGAGAATGAGGGAAAAGTTGGCAGACGTGACCAAACATTACATGATATGTAAAACTTTAACACATTACAGGAGTGGTGGAGCCGGACACCAAGCATGCAAGACTTATCTCTCCGTCGTTCTGTTGTTTTGTGGCAAATTTCACTTATAAATAGCTTTCTTTTGATTTTTTTTGGACACCATGGAACTCTTATGTTTACTTATTAGCTTCATGTAACTTTGTGGATTTGTAAACTGAAATGTCTTCTGCTAAGCATAAAATGGATTCCACCCAGGCAAGCAGCAGCAAAGCCTCACAGTCGACTGAGCCATCATCACCGTCAGAGGCAGCTACCAGCACTAACATTAGCATGACTAACATTCCAGATCTTCACACTCTACAATCCATGCTTGACTGGCTAAAAGAGGAATTGATTTGCTGGTGACTAATTTGAGATCTGAAATTCACTGGGTGCATATGGAGTTGAAAAATGCCACTGTTGCAGAAAGTTAACAAACATGGACATACTATTGAAGAGTTGAAATGGGAGGCGATCGACCACAGTGACCAGCTCTCCTCACTTTACCCCACAGTTAATGTGCTGGAACCACAGGTGAAAAAACTGACGGATTAATGTGAGAATCTGGAGGGTAGATTGACATGGAATAATCTCTGCATGCTGGGGATGCTGGAGGGATCGGAGGGTCAACGTCCAGCCAAATTTATCAGCCAACTCCTGAAGGACCTACTGAATCTGGATTAGGTGACCCTGCTTGACAGAGCCCACCGTGCTTTGCTTGCCAAACCAAAGGAGGGAGAAGCGCTTCGACCCTTTATTATTTTGGTCCATTTCTTTCATGTCTGGAACAAGATTCTGCGTCAGGCCGGTGAGACCTCCCATGACACCCCTACACTTTCAGGGAAAGAGGCTCTCTGTCTTCCTCAATTATATTGCCACTGTTTCCAAGAAGAGAGCTGTGTTTGGAGGAGTGAAACAGGAGCTGTGCACCTGCCTTGGTGTTAAGTAAGTTTGGACTGACTTTTTCTTTTTTGTATTATCCTTTAGAAATGGAACTGTTGTTTTATGCCCTGTGCCAATTTGTAATGATAAAATGTGCTGTACTTCATTTTTCTTTTTGTTTTTATATTTTTCCTGCTTGATCTATGAGCCAAATTTAGAATTTCACAGCAAATTGGAGGAGTAATTAAATTTTGCAGCTGGAATTGCAAAGGCTTAAACCAGCCAATTAAAAGCAGTAAAGTACTTGGGCACCTTAAGCACTTGGGAGTTCACATTGCTTTACTTCAAGAAACCCATCTAAAACCAGCTGATTATGTCAGGTTATGGGAGAGATAGGTTGGACAACTGTACCATTCTTCATTCCTGAGCAGATCTAGAGGTGTAGCTGTATTAATTCACAAGTCAATCAACTTTATTGGTTCAAATGTTTTCCCTGACCCAAATGGAAGATTTGTTCATGTAACTGTGAGGTTTTATGGCTGCCCAGTGATTCTGCTCTATGTATATGGGCCTAACTAGTGCTTGTTGTCTAACTTGTTTTTTTAGATCACTGCTCTCCTCGATACTTGACCAGTCCACACACCACCTTATCTTAGGAGGGGACTTTGATTGTTGTCTTTGTCCATTACTAGATTGCTCATCCACCAAAAACAAAGCCCTTTCAAATTCAGCTAAGACCATTCAGTTGTTTATGGCAGAGTTTTCACTAACAGATCCCTGTGTTTTTATTTTCCAAAAGGGAGAGTGTTTTCATTTTTTTCACATGTCCACCACACTGTCACTCACGTAGATTGCTTTTTAATTGACATACAGCTCATCCCATCTATATTAACCTGCTTATATGATGCTGTTGTCATATCAGATCATGCTCCAGCTCTAATGGACCTGCAAATTAAGGAATGTGACATTGCCCAACCACCCTGGCTATTAAATACCTCTTTGTTATCGAATGATGATTTTGTCACATTTATCTCTTGGAAAACTGATTTTTTTATGGATGTAAATAAAATGCCAGAGACTTCAGCGTAACTATTATGGAAGACAATGAAGGTTAACATAAGGGGAGAAATAATCTCTTAATGTACACGAGTCCAGAACTAGAGGACGGAGGCTGGCAGACATATCCAGACAAATCAAGCAGATTGATGAGGTCTACTCTGTTGCCCCATTGTCAGATCTATGTATGGAATGACTTTTGCTACAAGCTAAATTTGATGTTCTCTCCACCACCCATAGTGAAGAATTGTTATTTAAAGATAGATGTGTGCTATATGAACACAAGGACAAACAAAGTAAATTACTAGCTAACCAGTTAAGACAAGAATCGGCTTCACATCAAATTCCACAAATCCAAACTCCCACAGGTATTACCACAGACCCCAAACTAATTAACAAACAATTCAAACAATTCTACTC
>JAPXVT010000013.1:20558188-20572802 GCA_029823135.1 Acanthurus reversus | reverse complement strand
ATACAGGCCGTTTTTCAGAGAGCTGGACATGGAGGTGCTAAGTGTGCTGCAGTGTGGCTTGCTGTCGCGTTCACTGCTGGACTCTGAGCTCCACACCAACGTAAGAAAAATACTAAAAAGTTTCCTTTTACTTAACAGCTTCATTTATAATTATTATTATTTTTTAAATCTTATCTGCTTTTAATCTAATGCACAAGTTTATGCACCACATATATTATTACACTTGAAGTTAAACATCTCCTCAAATACTTTTACACGATTGAGGTGCGAGAGGAGGTTCTGCTGGGTCCTGCTGAGATGGTTCTCCTGCTGGAGGATATGCTTCGCAAACTGGAGTTCAGTCTTACAGCAGCACCTGCCAAGAGAGCCCCTTTCCTCAAGGTGCAGAAAACAGCTGATGCATGCAGTTATAAACATGGATTAGAAAAGTCATGACATTGTCTGGGAGAAAAACTGTCATCCGTCTTGATAAACACATACACATTTGAGATTATCATCTATTCTATGAAGATATTATTGTTTTTCTAGTCTTACATGAGACATTAAATATTTTCTCTCTTTTCTGCAGGGAAAGACAGACAAAAGTGTTGGCTTCTCGCATCTACAGCAGAGGAGCTCCAAAGATATTGCTTCCTGCTGCGTGCAGCTGCTGCCTGCCCTCTGCTCACATCTGGAGAACTGCCACAACCATTTTCAGGTACAAACACAGACAATTGTAATGTTTACCACCACCAGTTTATGCGTGATGAAAACAAAAACACCAGACGTCTAAGCAATAATACACATTAGCTTCTTCCTGTTTTGTTGCAATTCAGTTACGATTTGTGCTACATTTGAATGGAATAATAGCTGATATGAGCTATAAGTGTGAACATCTTGTCTCTTTCTGCCAGTTTTCTTTTGAAACTTTCCTCTGTGTTTTTATACACTTGTGCATCTTTTTGTCTAGACACTGCTGTCTGAAAACAATGGCGTTGTGGACGGGCCTTCCACAGATGTTCAGGAGTACCAGCTGATGTGTTCAGGCTACCAGCTGCTCCTGCAGGTCCTGAACGCCACTTTCAGCTGGTGAGGAGGACCTGCACTGCTGATATTGATCTTTAACTCTTCAAAATGTCAGTGCACTTTGGAGGTGTGAGTGTGTGCTGTTCAAGTTTGTTCCTCATATGCGTCTGTGTGTGTGTGTTTGTGTGTTTGTGTGTGTGTCAGGTCTGGCTTCAGCCTGCCAGCACAGCGGAGTTTATTGAAGAAGGCTCTGGGGGTTGTGGCTGGGCGTCTGAAAGAGGGAGGTGCTGAGCTGAGCCTGGAGCAGCTTGTAAAGTGAGTGATGGTGTTTACTAGCCAGAGAGGAGTAACTACTATAAATGATCTATTTTTTTTTTATATTAATCTAATGATATATGTGATTATTACACTCAGTTAATTTGGATTCACTTTCACTGCTAAAAAAGTAAAAATACAGCTTAGGATGCCGGTAAATATTACTAAATATACAATACAACAGACTAGGTCATAGAAATAAGTCTGTTTATAATTTATAATTTCTTTGGGAGCAACAAAGAACAAGGCAGTTTTTCAAAACGTTCTAGGAGCTCTTAGTACCAGATTTGTCTCATAACATCAAGTAAATCGGTTTAGTTGTTGTTTTCGTGTGATGACAGACTCATGTGCAACTTTGCCACGTTTCTGTTTTGTTTGTTCAGACACAGCTTTGAGTACCTGCTGAACTTCCGCAGCACAATGCCGAGTCTCAGCACAGCCCTGTGTCTCTCCCAGCTCCTGTCCACTGTGTCAGAGAAAGGAGGGAATCCTGCTGCCTACAAAGAGCAGACTGGTCAGTCTGGCATGTCACCTCATGTAAAACAACTTCTCTTCTTCTCTAAAGTGATTGTGATGGTGATTGGCTGAATGTTTTTTTTTTTGTTGTTGTTGTTGTTGTTTTTTCCAGCTTCCCTGGCGAAACGGTTCCTTAGTCAAGCCTGGGTGACAGCCAGCGGAGAGAGGGAGCGAGGGAACAAATTCAATGAGGCACTTCATGCTCTCCTAAGGTGTGCCTATGTCAGAAATGGCCATACACCAAAAAAGCTGCATTTTATGTGTCTTTCGTGCATATGTGTGAAACTGCCCAGGGAAATTACTTATGGCTCTTTGATAGATGTTTATGTACCATGAGGTGCTGCTGAAGCAAACAAGCAGCAACTTCAGGAAGCTGTGCAGTCCATCCACATAACTCACAAGTAGTTCAGTGTATTTGTAGCTACTCAGTAAATGAATGAAACTGGTATTTTGTTCAGCATTTCTCATAGTTACACAACAAAGACTGCAACATTGTTACATTTTGAAGAAATTCTTTAAGTCAAAATTGTTTCACTCTCTCCAACCATGAAATTCCTAAAAGTGTTAGCTCATTTTTAAAGCATATAGTTTACTAGGCAACAGTATTCATAATCCTATATGATGTTGTTACAGTTGTAAACAAGCATAGAAAAAGCTCAACCTTTTTGTTTTTGTTTTTCTTTTCTCTGCAGCATTTACCTGGAACATGTCGATGACGTTCTGAAGGCGGTGGAGGAAATAGCAGCAGAAGGAATCCCTGAGCTGCTCAACGCATCAAAGGATGAGAGCTCTTCATCGTGGCCGACTCTCAACAGGTAGATTCTCATCACTGTCGGTGCTTTGGGCACATTAGTTATGGCAGACAGAAGTGGAAGAATGATTATGCAAAAGTTAAAGGGAAAATCCACCACTTTTCAAGTAGATGTCCAATCAGTGTTGATGGTAATTGTAGTCAGTTGAAGCAATAATTTCCTCAATTTGTGCTGTATTGACAGAGAAAGCTGAGTTTTCTGAGTTGTTCTGCTCACACAGCTGTTCTTGCAGTGCCTCCATGTACCAGCATGCAATGCATCAAAAAAACAAACAAAAAACAGTACCAGCTGGGTCTCCAAGGTTGTTATCCATTGCAGCAGGACATTTCTTTTATTTAATATCGTGTAGTTTTTCAATAATGAGAGATTTTTGGTCTGCCAGAGCCAGAAAATCCTCTTAAAACAAACATGGAACTGTCTTACCTGAAGTGTGAGGGGAAAGGCGAGGGGTAAACAGTTTGTAGTTCCTCCTGGAACCAGTTTGAAGCTGCATCCCAGAGACACGGAGAACGTTAAAAAATATATTGTTAGATTTCACATTGTATCCCTAATTCGGATAGATAAAGATAAGGTAGTTGACCTTTAATATTGTTATTATTCTGTTGTTTTTCTTCCTTTTCTTCTCTTTTTCCCCAGGCAAACATTCCTGGTTTTCTACAAAGTGTTGATGGCAGAATTGGAAAAGGCTGCCAGGAAGATTCCTGTGTGCAAAATCAGTGACAACAGTGAGGTGAGGTGTCAGACTGTGCAGTGTGTTCTCCTGCACACAGAATTGCTTGCTCCTTGTTAGTACTCATGTGAGACAAATTGTCATATGGGCATGCACACTCATTATTTGCTGTGTTTGTATTGCAGTATTTTACGAAACACTGGGGAGTGTACAAACAAAATGTTCTGTGAAGTGAAAGTTTTACCGGACAGATGTTATTATCCAGCATAATTACATGCACTGCCTAACATTGCATTTGTGTACTGTAATTACTGTGACTCATCTCCAAATTGTAATCATTCAGTTGATTTTAGTCTTTTGGCTGTCCCAGTGATTTCTCAGGGAAATGTTGCTGTGTGTCTGTAGAGCTGAACTTGCGCCGCAAATATACCTAGATACATTTTTAATTCCATTTTCATTTTTCAATTTGATATGTTTTGCTCATGGTCCAGTGTAACATTTCAAGAAACAGAAAAAAACATAAATTAAAAGATGCAGAACTTAGTGCACAACTTGCAGAGCCTTCGCACTCATCGTGAAAGGCGTTATGACATAATTTTTGATGTGTGCAGTCTTTTGCAAAGGACACTATGTCTAGCAAACTTGGCTTTGGAGCTCAACATAATCGCAGTCAACAGACACAACTACACATCTAGTACAAGGTGTCAAAACAACAATTACACTCTATATTTGTCATAAACATTTGTGTGTATGTCGATTTGTGTAAAAGTGTCAATTGTAAATTTGTCGAAAGTGCATTTTTCACTGTTACGGTTTAATTTCTTCAGAGTAGTTTTTTACTTTTTTTAAATTTATTTATTTTTGTATTTATTTTTTTAAAAACTCAGAAGTGAAACCATTCTTTGTGTTTGTATGTTTAGTATTTAATTTTTTTTTAAACCATTTCCATCCTTAAGGCTCAGAGTGAGAAGCTGCTGACTTGGAACCTTGCTGTCAGAGATTTTCATATCCTGGTTAACTTAGTGAAGGTCTGTCAGAGTTTCATTCATTTGGCACATTGACATGCCTTACTACGGTTTAATCTTATCACTAAAAGCCCATTTAATCTTTGTTGTCGTTCATGTGTTTCAGTAAGATCCATCTGCTCACGTGTACTCCTTCTAATCTGTTATTACAGGTGTTTGACTCTAGACCCGTACTCAATGTGTGCCTAAAGGTAAGTTGACTGTGCTTGCTGAGGATAATTTTGTGTTCAAGTGAAGCTGCTGTCACCTTGTATTGACTCATTGCAATGTTGTTATCGGCAGTATGGCCGTCTTTTCCTGGAGTCTTTCCTGAAGTTGGGGATGCCACTGCTGGACAACAGTTTCAAAAGGCACAAGGTACACATGTAGTCCTGTCACCCAGTGCAGCCAGGAAATGCATTACTAAGATGGACATTAGTTGATCCACCACAGTACAGTACAGACCAGTGCAGACCACAGTTCAGTTTTACTTAAGGGAATTTTCCCCGTTTCTGATTAAATAAAAGCATAATTTATTTAACAGATCACTCATGACATTTTATTGTGCAAATTTAATCAGTACAGCTTACAAATGTTGTTTATTTAGAGAAATGAATTTTTATATGGAAGCCTGTTTCCACAGAAAATCTTGTGTTACAATACATTGTATGGACACTGGGGGGGGGGTTGATACTGCGTAATATTGCGATATTTTGCGCGATGATATTACATCAATTCATAGACACCAAGTATCAATATTTTTAACATAAATTCTTAATAAATGTTCCAAAAAATACAAACTCAGGTTTTTGGGTAATAGAATAATAAAAATCAATTGATTTTTCAGTCCACTAGATAATGCTGGGCACTCACTTAAAAAATATTAAAGTGAGATGAATAGACTAAAACTTGATCCAATTGGGTGAAAGATGATGATGATGATGACAAAGTTTTTCTTTGGGAAAATGATTAGCAAAAAATCGCAATGTATGAAATAGTAATACTCAACATATTGCATTATTGCGCTAATATCGTATCATGACTCAAGTATCTAGATGATATCATTGTGGGGCTTCTAGCGAGTCCCAGCCCTAATGGATGCACAAAAACATTCAGAAACGTCAGATAACTCTAACAAGATTTTCTAATTTATCCCTGAACAGACTGACTCATTACTTGCTTTATATAAATGTATGTTCTCTGCTGCTTCCCTGTTTCTTTAAACATGTGTTGGCACCAGAAACACTGAAAGAAATTCTGTGCAGAATGAATTGCTGCAGGTGAGGTGACTGTTTGATACATTGTCTTTTTAAGGAGGATGTCCAGAGTCTGCTGAAAACCTTTCAGCTCAGCACCCGACAGCTCCATCACTTGTGTGGACACTCTAAGGTATCTACAGTCTCGGCTCAGTCATCGTAAATTTTTTAGTTGGATACCTCCATCTGCTTGTACTGGTTCCTAATCTACCAATTAGGGATAACAAAATATTCCTGTAAATTAGAGAAAAGACAGTCAAGACATTACATATTTAAATCATCTGGTGCCGTATAACTAATTAGTGTTGTCATACTGTGCTGTGGCCCAGATTCACCAGGATACAAGCCTGACGAACCATGTGCCAGCCTTAAAGAAGAGCCTGGAGCTGTTTGTTTACAGAGTGAAGGCCATGCTGACGCTGCACAACTGTCAGGAAGCATTTTGGATCGGAAACCTGAAGAATCGCAACCTGAAGGTATTACATTACTGAACTTATACAAGATGTGAACAAAAACTTGTGCCTTTGTTCCTGTTGCACAAGTACAGAGCACAGAAATGTGCACGTGGCCTGTGCAAACAAAATATGCATTTCATAAGTAAGTATTCCAAGTTTTTCGCTTAATCATTATCAGCTGCTGAAGCAGCATTGTATCACAGTCTGCGTGGATCTCTGTCAAAAGGCCGAGGATGACAACCTTCATGTCAAGGATCATCTCCAGTGATGAGGGGTGTGTCTACGGCTGTGACTCACAGACCAAATAGAAGTCTGTTAGCCATTAACACCAAGTAATACTATGACTCTCTGAGGTGTCTGATGAAGAACCTTTGACACAAACAACCTAAACTGTGTCCAGGTGGCAACTGGTCTCTCAAACATGACAATGGGAGCACATTGAAAATGTGCAAGCTTCTCGCCTGCAACAACACAGTTGTTGCTCTTCATCCCCTGACTTACTTCATTTGGCTTTGTATGACTTCTTTCTATTCTTTAAAAATAATTTTGGTCTGAGATCTCAGATTCATACTAAGATTGCAAGTGCACATACACCAATAGTCAAAAAAAGGCATGTAACTCAGGTGTTGATGATGATCAAGTGATGCAAGTTGGAATACTCACCTATGAAAGTTAAAGCCTGATCCTGTGACATGCACATTCCCATCCAGCGTTCCACTTGTGTGAACAGGAACAGTCTCGGACATTTTTGACCGCTCCTCAGAGCACGTGTCTATGTGTTCATATGTAAGTCATTTAATGAAAGTAACAATATGTGTTGCAGGGTGAAGAGATTCTTTCTCAGAAGTCACAAGACAGTGATGAGGATGACGATGAGAGGGAGCAACATTCACCGCAGCCTCAGGACGAGTCAGAGGATGAGGTACCTGCCATTTCCATTTTTCTTAGAAGACTGTTCATGTCCAAGACAGAAACTGGATGAGCTTACAGATTTGTTCCAGTTTTGACATTTTGTAGTTTGTTTTTAAATCATGGATGAGATAGATTGCTTCTGTAATCGAGGCTTTCAGCACAGGTTTTATAGAAATGTCTAAGCAGCACACAGCAGTGATACAGTCAGTTATATAAGCTGATCAAACACTGTGCCTCCATTGCTGCTGAGTGGCTCATTATTTGTGAAGTTTAAACCACACAGGTCAGTAACGGGCAGTTGTCTGATAAGATAACTTTCTAGCACGCTAATGATTAGTGTCAGACAGTTGATGGAAAATGTTGATATGGTGTCAGTTCAAAGACCCCGTGTTATGTAGTTTCACCCTAGTGCTGCTGTATGCCAGCAGGTTCATAGCTTTGATTTTGCATGTTGCCGACTGCTGTTCGTTTTCTTTCCATCAGGCCCAGGAGACTGACTCCGAGGAGAGCAAGAAGGTCAACAGAGTGGAAGACATGGATCGAGATATAACAGACGACTCAGACTCTAACTAAGACGGCAATAAACTGTCGGTTTGGATTTTAAACATTTTGTGGATCACCTTTTGAAGTTTCAAATGCAAGAGGAGTTTTAGCATCGTTTTACATTCATACTGCCTAAAATGAATGCTGTTACTCAAAGTGCAGTATGTAATCACAATTCTTGTATTCTAACATGTGGTAATGTCACTGCAAGTACATAAAATATTTAATGAGATGGAGGGATGTAATTCTGTAAGTTTTCTTTTCTGTTGAAGATAACAAATGCCTAATAATTAGGTGGATTCACAGGAGGTAGGGTTCTGGAAAAAATGTGTCGTATGTTTAATTTTATTTGTTTGCTGACTAAATAAATATTGATTTTAGAGACACTGTTTTAGTCTGATGTGTCAGTCAGTAATTAATGTGTTTAAATACTTTTTGCTGCAAGAGTAATGATTTAACTGATACCACTGGAATAGTCCCAAACACAAAGATCCTTTTGTGGACGTTTGATAGCAGAAAATTTCTGGTTTTAATACCGAAAGGAGAAAAAAATTGTTTTTTCAAAATATAAAGGCAAAATGTTTGTTAAAAATGGAAGGTTGTTTTTTATAGTTCTTTTCTCATATTTATACTTTTTAGTGTGGATAACACGTTTCAAAATGTAATATAAAGTATAAACCTTTTGACATGTAAGAGGGGCGAAGCTGGTAAAGCTTGGGAAAAGATTTCCACAGTATGCAGACTAGATATTTGTTCCTGGAAAATCCCATAATTAGGGACAACAGTGATTAACTGTAGCTTTAAATGAAGGCCTGAAACCTTTTAGATACTCTGAAATCATGGCGAGTCAGCTGTGAACAAGTTATGACAAGATTTTAAAAGATTATTTCAACCTTTTTTTAAAAAGGCGTTCTGAAGGGTTGTTAAAAAGCTTATACTGATGCATACAGACAAACTGACATTCAAGTGTCTTTAGTCTATTTCAGTTATGAGAAAAACTTTCAATATACAGCATCACCACATTAATTTCAACTGTTTTTTTTTTTCTTTTTTTAACAATAAAATGCCATATTAAGTTTAAAACCCCTTGTCTGTGATCTAGTAAATATTTTTGGTAATAACACTAAGTTATAGACAACAACATAAATCTAGCAGAGCAAACCCTTGTGCAAATACAAAATAATTTGAACCGATTTTAAACAGGTTGACCAGTAAGGACTGTCGGTGAAATGGTAGCATCTGTGTTCCAATCAGCTTGTTTGTAGTTTTCTACCCCCTGCTGTCCAAAATGAACCAATTCAGCTTTAAAATTTTCCTGTCACGCACATATACTGCAAAAACTGATTGTAAACAGCTTTAAACTTAGGCTACTAAGAAAACTTTCTTTTTAGCTTTGAAAGATAATCACATCATTTATTACGTTCTAACTTGTTTTCAGCACTTGTTTTATGCCACCAAACCTGTTGCTACACACTTAAATGTACTGAGACCCTTTCCTATTTTGTCCTTAATGCAGTTTCATAGTTTGATTTGCTTGAGATCAGCAGGATTTGCAATGCCGGTTGAACAAAGCCTTCATTGTTTGACTCCACGGTTCCTTAAAGCAGCATTGGAAAATGTCTAGCAGCACCGACATCACTTAGATAAGTCCTTCAAGCCATTTACAGAGCCCATGAATAAGTGAAAGAGCAAAATCTTTAAATGAAAATAAGGAAAATCTCCGTTTGGTCTCAGCGCTTTATCAACTTTCTGCTCAGCCGCTTGGGTTAAACCACAATGGAGGGGTGCCTGTGCCATAAATGAGTATTCTGCGTTTACTTACAATGTTTTATAGTAATTAAGAGGAGTATTGTTTATTCATAGTTTCATATTATGTGTGGTCGTAATATTTGCTGCGTAATTTATGTAGACAGAATGATTGTTTAAAAAAAAAATAAAAATAAAAATACATTTACGCGGCCCTCCTCTGCAGGCGGGAATGGTTTCTCCGGGAAGCATGTCCCTCTGTTTGGGGAAATACCTAAACAAACTGTCTTTCCTGTCAACTTGAACGACTGTTGCCTCTTCCTTACCAGTTTCTGAGACTGTGAAAAAGACTTTTAACATATTCTCTTGAATAGTAAATTGTTGTGTTGTCGTTTTTTTATCCGCTGGACCACAGTCTCGGTGTAGGTGACCCGGAGGGAGGACGTGTAGGCTTGACAGATTTTTTGCGAAGTCTATTGACTAAAACGTTAGCTTCACGTTAACGCTTTGAGACAACATGTCTGATTTTATGCTGCTGCTTCTGTTGGCCCTGCTCCTGGTCTGTTTAGTTGTGACTGTCGGGGGCTTCCTGTTGTACTCGGGACTCCTGTCTGAGGTGGTTATAAAGACTGGGCCACCTCCTATCAAAAATGTTACTTTTGCTTATAAATTCAAAGAGGGAGCATACAAGGACTGCGGTGCAGCCTTCACAGAGACCTGCAGCATTGGGCCAAAGCTAAGCACCATCGGTGTCTTCTACGATGACCCCAAGCAGGTGAGACCCGAGGACGTAGCACCTGTCTAGCTGCACCACACTGAGTCTGTATTTGCACTTGATCTCATGACATAACCACAAAACCCAATGTACTTTGTTTCCTGATAAGATGTTATAGTGAGTGAGATATACTTCGTTTGACCTGGACAGTGTCCCAAAGGTCACACAAGAGGTTTTCAATATGCGTTTAAATCTTGTACCTACACAATTGAACTTCATAATGAATTGTGAATGTGTCAGCAGTGCGCTTAAAAAATCCTGACATGTGGTCTTGGAAAATGAAATTGTCTTGTGAACAGATGCTATAAAATGTCATAAAATTGTAAAAGTCCCCAGCATATTTTTTTCAGAGCCAAGTGTGACATCTTTAAATTGCTTCTGTTGATCTGCCAACAGTCCCAAAACAAAAACAAATACAGACATAAATTCCGAAGAAGCAGCGAATCTTCACATCTAAGGAGCTAAAACAAGCAGATGACTTGCATTTATGCTTTGATGTAACAAGAAGGAAAATTCTCCCAATTTTCTGTACTAATAATTGATTTATCAACTAACCATCTAGCTGTAAAAACAATTTAGTTTTAAAATCTTTGTGAGTTTCTAACGCGATTGTCTGTTTATAGCAACACTCCTGTGAGCAGGTCTTGGACATATGACACGTGTAATATACAGCATATGTGGATAAAATTTGGTGTAATTCAGCATATGGCCCAAGGGGTTAAATGTACAAGCAGCCTTTTGAAGGAGCTGAGCCTGAGTGATGAAACCAGTCAGCTGTTCAATGCCACGTTGCACTGTTGATATTTTTTCCCTCTCGTCTGTGGTTCCAGGGTGCCTCAGCGTTTGTCTGCTTCTGACTAAACCGACTCCAAAATAGAAGGATAAACACAGCTTCTTCACACGTGTCTGAAAATAGCTGCTGGACGTCTAAAAAAGTACACATTTTGGTGTTCTGCTAATGATTAGGAAATTACAGTGATGGTCCAGATATGAGAAGCAATAAATCTTTTTTGCATTCTGACGCTAAACCGAAACCAGATTCTGTAAAAATGGGTCGCTCCTCGGCCGAAATCTGTGGTTGCTCATCACGAGTTGTGTTTTTAGTCAACAAGAGATGTCTGCACAACAGCTGCTTGTTAGACGGGAATGTTTATTGAGTTCCCGGCTGATATGGGACGGGCACTCACGCATGCGTCTGCGCCGTATGATAAAAGTTCTCACAGGCACAATATGCCTTGTTTATGGCTTAGCATGATTTAACCACAAGAGCTGGTTAACCGTGCAGTGCAGTTTTCTCTTTGATTAGCATATATTGTGTCACTTCTGCTGACATTTGAGTACTGAGTTTGTTATGGTCTGGTGAGTTCGGCGAACAGAATGGCAAAATAGAGGATTTGGCCACATCAGCCAAAAGTGCACAGTAACTAAGTGGGGACGGTTGGGGCACACACTGTGGTGTTGGACAGCCTGGTTAGTAATATTGAATCTGTTGTGTTTTATGGTTTTATTACATGTATTATGACTAGTACTACTAGTACTGTAACTTTATTTGTATAGTGACACTGATGCCAAGATGCAAAGTGCAATGCAAAGTATTAAGTTAAAATAATAGCTAATAGTGAGAGAGAGAACAGTTTGATGACAGTACAGTAAAACATTATTAATGACACCAGCACAGTGAAGCCAAATTTAAAAGAATGGTTTCTGTTTTCCTTTAAAGATTCCAACATCCCTAAGATCCACGGGGAGGCTGTTCCACAGTTTAGGGCCATAAAACTAGAAACATATGATCACTTGATGTCTCTCTTACTGCGAAATGCAGCATTGAGTCCTGGCCAGCGACTGAACCAAATCATAATTTAGTTTTCCTTTGTGGAATGAAGAATGCGGCACACTGGCAGCACTTTGTGTTTGTCTTCTGCTCACCCCTGCCAGTTTCTCTGTAGCACCCTGTCCTTTTTTTCTTCTTCTTCTTTTTTTTTTTTTTTAAGGAAAGGCTTTTAGTGGAAAGCTTGACTTTGAGTCATGCCAGTGGAAACTTGTGGCAAGGTTGCTTACAGAGGAGCTAAACTTTTCTGCTGTTGTCAGAATTTATGGAGAATCTGGATCACAGGTGGCCATTAAAGGATGTTCTCAAGTATCTACAGGAGCAGAGAGATTTTGTTTGTGGATCTGATGACTCCGTCCTGGAGTTCATGCCTTTTTGACATGATTTAAAGATGTATGGACCTCTGACTTCATTGTGGTGATGAATAAGACATGACAGAAAAAAAACCGTGGTGTATAAATATTAACTGATTCAAGGTTTAGGAGCCAAACTGCAAATCAGCCTTTGACTCGAGAACTAGGAGCGGCCAGAAAAGCGAGAGATTCAGAGCTGTTCTCATACAGTTAAACATTTCTACGTGTAATACTAATACAAATGGTGGGGTGATAAGAGCTTATACAGCAATAAGCTGTAAATTCTTGTCTGGCCCTTTAGCGCTACAGCTGCAATGTGCGCCGTAAACATAGCTGTTTACTGTTTGCAGTGTTGGTTCGTCACATAGGAAACTTCTTAGTTTACAACGACCGACAGTCTGTTTATTCTCCACCAACCACAGTAAACTAAAAACAAGAGAGATGCCATATGGCTGAACTTTGGCAGACTTGGAATTTAAAGTCGACAGTAGGCCCTAATGCTTATTTTTCAGGGGACTGAGATGTGAAGTCAAAAGCTGTAATTAAAGAACAAACGTGGACACACTGTTCATTGTGGGTTGTTTAAAAGGTTTAGAAAGTCAGCGACTCTCCTCAGTGTTTTTCAATGATTTACAGGAGATTTTGCAGCTTGCAGTGTTTACACTTGACCTCAATACTTAAGATGGCCTCTCGTTGTGGTACAAGCAGCAGGAAGTTCTTTTCACTGTGCTACCATGGCCCCAAAGCAACATTATGTAACCATTTAGCCCTAAAAATAACACCTTAAAATGACTGTGATGATATGCTGACTTGCAAATGTGCGAATGGTGTCTCTGTGTCTGTCACTTTTTGCCCTCATCGCCAGTTACTGCACTTAGTAATTTGGGTGAGCGGGTAGGAAACAGTGCACAACACTTTATGGCACTCTGTCTTACTGGTAGTTTTCACTGCGTTTGGTTAAACTGGATCATATTTTATAGAGAAAAACTTTTCTTGCTGCCCACCACCTCAACTCTCTGCGATTTACAGAGATTTTTGAAGTAACCTGTAACTGCATTGAACTATAGTTTCTATTAAGCTCTGTGCAGCTAGCTGACTGTTCAGAGCACTGGGGATTGTTGTGTTCATACCTTTATCACAGGAGCTTTGGACCGTTAGTAGGAGGTGAATATACTGTTTGGATCGAGGGGGACCCAGTGAAGAATGCTGGTGGGGAGTTAGGCTGTATTGGCAAAAACCAGAGCCAGGCGAGTCAGCAGTGCAAACTGACTCAGCAGCCTCTGTGGACATCATTGCGGAGGCAAAGAGACTGAAGAGGACGGTGGCAGAGAAGACCATGAGTGAGAGTGACAGAGCAAGAGACAAGCAATAAAATGTCAGACCTTTCTTCAGTTTGTGGCGAGAGCTTTGCAAAATAACAGGCTGCAAGACAGACACAGTGTGGACGTCTTGCTGTTTGACTAGTTTGCATACTTCGCTTTGGTTATGTCAGCTTTGCAAGCTGCTGTTCTGAGTCATGTGGAAGGCTTGTGGAAACTTTGAGTTAGGGCTATACATTTTAAAAAAATACCTAATTTCAATTATTTTGACTGATATTAGAGGCACTGACTGTTTTACATTGTTATTCTCAGTTTCATTTAAAAAATGTTATCAAATGGTTATGATGTGATTCTTGTGGAAATCTGTACCAAACAATTATGTTTTCCTAACCCTGTAAAATAAGATGTAGGCCAGGACAACTCTGCAGCATTACTATATTTGAATTAAAATGCTATTTTTATACTCACATTTTCCGTTAACATGAGCGGTTTCCTCCCACCAATAAACATGCATGTTGCACATTTGGTTAGGTTGGCTCAATATGGCAGCGTGCTCCGTCACAGCGGTTCAGGACTTATCCTCCTCGCTAACCTCGAATTTTCATTGTATCATTCACTGTCTAATGACATCAAAGCTGCTTTACCTGTATTGCGATTTTGATTAATTTTTGATTAATTATGCAGCCCTTTGACTGCTATTACTTAAGTCATAAGTTTCCAGGACATAAGGTTTAAATAGGGCTGCTTAATTTTGATTGAAGTCTGTTTGTTTGTTTTGTTTACATCAAAAGTGTTCAATAATGCAAAAGTAAATATGGTACATCAGTCAAATCACCTGTTCAGAATGGAGGAAAAATCAACATGTGCTTGTAGGGATTTCATACATAAAAATTAATATTGAAAAATCAGTTTGCTAAGTTAGCTGTTTGCTGAAAGACAGACCTACAGGATGGGCTGTTCATTTCTTTTTTTCTTACTGTAGCAGTTGACAGCCCAACTTTTTTACGTTATGCTGCCTCCAGTTTGTTTGGAGCATGAGTTCACCGGTCAGTTCTTACATATAGCACCATTAAACGATTGTGTGTAATTTATTGTATCTCGGATG
>JAPXVT010000013.1:20540945-20551045 GCA_029823135.1 Acanthurus reversus | reverse complement strand
AGCGGATATATAATCTGATGTGGGTGCTTGAGGGCCCCCCCCTTCCAAAGGAGGACATGTTGATGTTTGTTGTTTGAATAAGTCCTGATTTTATGACATTTTCAAGTGGCTGAGTATTATATCAGTCAGTGTGATGGTTGGTTTTTCTTCATGCCCCAAATTCTGAAATGACCCTCACGGTTTCCTTGCTAAATCAGTTTGCTTTGACTGCATCTGTTTTGGGTAGGCAGACCCGCTTCAGCGCGATTGCTGCTTCATTAATTCAGCTGCAAACTGTCCATCACAGCGGACCCGTTGTCCCAGTGCTGTGCAGCCCTATTACTTTCAATTTCCTTCCTGGTGACTTTGTCTCTTCTGCCTGTAGGGGGACGAATGCTCCCAATCAGTTAAGACAGGTTATTGCCCCGACACACTGAGGCGAAAGACAGCTCCTGTTGAGAGATTGCGAATCACGTCGTCTTCTGTTCTTCTTGCTCGCCATGTGTCTGGTTCTTTGTTTGTTCACGGAGGTGCCCTAAACACCATCTGTCTCGCTGTTCCAGATTTAGAAAGAAAACGGTAGCGTGAACCACTGAACAGAAAGCGAGAGCTCCCCAGCAGAGGCAGTGATGTGCATTGTTGACTGTAGATGAAATATGACTTTTTCGGGTTGTTATGTGCCCTTCACAAGCTGCGTGTTCTTTATGCATTTGCATTTGCTGCTTGGGATGTTTAGCTGCAGATGTTGTGTTGTAGAGGTCCAGAGAGGCTTTAGGTTTGCAGAGCTATTGACTGCAGTGCAGTGAAGGACTTTTATTCCATCACCAACCTTCTAACTTTATACACTGAAAATGATAAAGTCAGTGTGCTTACAAGAGCATCAAAGGCGAGTCTGATATTTTGTTCTTACGCTTTACAATTTTCAAAGACAGTTTTTTATTTGCAGACTACAAGGCAACCTGTGAAAAATAAACATAAAGAGAAAAGAAACTTGTTCTCTGCCTCACCACAGTATAATGTTGCCTTTACATGGTCTATATGACTCATTTAAAGAGAGCTCATGTTGCGCTGCTTCAACGTTAATCGCTCCCACTCTGCTAATATAGCGCGATTTTTTTGTTGGTCGGTCACTTGGCAATCTTATTTTAATGAGAGTGGTAATGATCCTCGGCCAGGCTGAGTGTGGTTTGCTCATTATGATCTCCCTCTGTAAGTTACAGTAAGGCAGAGTGTTGGCCGCTTGCCTTGTTGGTCCCTGTCCTCCTGAATCTGTTCTCACTTCAGAAGTGACCAATTGCAGACGGGGCCAGCGCTCCAACAATGCATCCCAAGTGGTGACAGCCAGGAGGGAAGAGAACCAAGATGAGGAAAGATGAAGAAACTAAATCCTCATTACATGCCTGCTAATAAAGAATTACCGCTGTCAGCTGTAGCTTTTTATTGTTGGAGAGCCCTCATCCGTCAAAAAAAGGCACTTGTAGCCTCAAGCAAAGAATTGCTTTTGAAATTACTTTTTCTCCCAACAGGTCCTTGGAGACCTGGCTTAGTGGAATCAGGTGGAGATGGGAACGGCACCATTTGTGACAGGAAGCCATCGTAGAGTCTCATGGGCCATGTGCTCAGCCAAAGTTGGCTCTATGTCTTTTTCCCCCTTTTTAACAAGCTCTTTTGGCAAAGGGAAATAGAGAAAATGAGCGTTTGCCGGACATGAAATCGACAAAACATATTTAGACTGCATGAAACATTTCTGTAAATCTTGCAGAGAGTGGGCTTTCAGAGCAGTTACAATTCACTTTTAACCGAATTGGTTTACTGCAGCTTGCTGCGGGAACGTAATAATCCAGCAGTCATTTTCGGATGTAAAAGCTCCACAGTGATCCCATTATCATACTCTGTGCTTCTCACCCCGGCCAATCAAAAGCCACAGACGGCTTTTTACAGCTACCTGTGAGAAATGGAATCACACGCTGTTGTTTAAAACACAAGCTTTGACAGCAGCTGCCTTCGGAGCGCCGCTGCCCAGCGTGGACGGCGTCTGAGAATTTCTACCTTTTGCGGTGTCAGAATTTCAGACACAATCAAAACAACTGTGGTCGGAAAGACGAGACAAGTCAAGCACATGGAGTGGTGTTCCTCTCTTTCCTAATTGTCTATAGTCTCTGGGGTGTGTTATCTGAAAGGAGGCAGAGATGAGATGCAGTCAGGGCTGCTGTTTGTTCTTGCCACTGTGTGGGATGTGAATGATAGCTCGAGCCCTGAATGATATCATTAGTGAACTGCTGGTTTGGCTAACACACTCTAGTCTATCAGTGCAGAGAGCATCAGAGATGCTGAGATACTGAAACAAGACCGTGGGAGGACAGTTGTTATCCTCTCCCTGTTTGAATGGTTATTGTTGCATCTTATCATAGACCTCCAGTGTTGACAAGGAGTAGCTCTGCACAGCAGGCTTGCTGACAGCACATACATCTGATGTGTTCATGGAGGAGACTTGGCGATGCTGAGCAACCCCTGCAAGTAAATCCACTGAGATAAGAATTTATATAACACAGTTCAATCTTACAAAAAGGCCAAGAAACAAAAGTCTGACACATTTGTTTCAGTATGGCATATAGGACTGGGCGATATTAAGTATTGATTGATTAACAGGCCAATTTAAAAACACCTGGACATTGCATTGTTTATAACAAACCGGATGAAGCCGTGGGAAAACACCTCGTTTGTTCTTGACTCACTTGTAAGGTTTTTATAAAGACAAGTTAAAGAAGACGTCATTCAGCCTTCTTGTGTGCAAAGAATCTATTTTTTGAACTTATCTTTAACAATTGTATTAGTATGGCATATACTGTAATTGACTGGGTGATATTCAGTGTCGATATAGTGTACACGATCATGTTGTGCTATGGTTTTATAAAATTATATCATCCAAATTAATGCTTTCAAACTAAATGTGATTTTAAATTTGGATTCATACAAGTTTATGTTTTACCTACATGAAAAGTGTTTAGTTTAAAGCATTACATGGGGCAAAAGTTCATTGCTGCTTGATTATTTTACAGTGTATGTGACTTTGCATGTATTTAAAGTTTGTCTTGATGAATACGGATGTCCACCGCCATGCTAACAGCAATACTTTAAGCCGTACGCTAATGTCAGCATGCTAACATGCTTACAATAATGCAACACAGTGATGTTTAGCAGGTGTAATGCTGACAATGTAAATCTTTGTTCAGAAAGTTGGCTTCAAGTACGGCTGATGCTGATGAAAAAATCATTTGTTTTGCAGATAGTTATTCATTATTATAAAGTATTAGTTTTAGTATTTTGCTAATACTGGTACACTTACTGTGATTTTGACCAACATGCATTATCCCCGTAAGATAAATAATAAATAATAATAAATTTAGAAGACTCGATATATATTAAGTAATGCGCTCTTACGATGAATATCAAATATAATCAATTAAAAATATTAAAACGTTTCTTTAAAATATTCAATTTGCGTGCAGATTTGCAAAGCGTGTGCTTGCTGACTTGTAAAACTGCAGACACTGCATGGTGGTGATATTAGCGATAAAATTATCAGTGTGACAATAAAATCAGAATCTAAAGCAGACCCAATATTTGCAAGAGATATGGTCAAAATGTATTTCTGGTGAATCATCATCATATTTTATAATCAGGGTCTCAATATTTCTTCAGTGAAGTTCTGTTAGACAAACTCACAAACATCGTTTTGATCCTTAAATTTGTTTTTTGGTTCTCTTCTATCGCATTTGATTTTGAGGAAAAGAAGACTACCATTTAATAAATCTTCAATAATAAATAAATACAATTAATTTATATAGAATATTGGACTAATAACTTAAGAACTGATGATCAAGGAGATTACAATTCATCGTGGTGGTTATACCAAATTTCATGGCAATCTATTCAATTTTTACTCTATGACAGCTAGAAGAGAAAAAGTGAGGTGAAGTCAGTGATGTGAATAATGGTTTTGTTATGAGAGATGTCATCTTTTTCCAAAATGTTAACTCCACAACTGTTTTTTAAAATGTGATTTCTTCAGAATTTGTTTCTATGATTAAAAAATAGATATGTCACATTATTGTACTGACTTACTCCAACAATGCTTCCACTGGCACTGTGATTGTCGGTGTTTGCGATGACTCATTGCTTTGCTGTAAATAGATCTATTGTATCTCACGCTGCCTTAAATGAGTAATTGCCTGTCTGTTGAACGTCATGGCAAGGGTCTTTGTCAGGTGACAGTAAAGATCATCAGCTCATGCTGAACAGGCTCCGTCAGTCATTATTATTACCCACATGATGCAGACATTAAGAGGCCGTGAGGGTTAGGTGTGGGGCGATCAAATAGATTTATGTCAGCCAGGGAGTCTTACCAGCTGTCAAGTGTGCCGAGTTACGCCACAAAGGCTGCTTTATGAACAAAGTAGGACAGCGGGAAGAGTGCGGTGTAGTAGCAGCACAATGCAGTCAAAAATATTCCTGAATGTGAGAAATGAGAAGGAAAAGAAGAGAAGGTTGTGGCTTTGAGATGTGATAATTATGCACGGATGCCGGGGACATGAGTGTTGCTGGCCTCCATCTGTGCGCCCTCAGTGCCAGAGCTTCAGAGACCGCCGCTGTCACAAAGCAGAAACCAGCAGCAGGTCTGATGGACCAAACCAGGGTTTTTATATATGTTTTGTCCCATGTACTACAAATCATATGTACTGCATTGAAATTCTTTTTACTTTCTAGGTTTTTAATCCTGCCTTCCTGACTGCCACTGGCTCTTTATTCTCAGCACAGAATAAAAAAATCACTGTACAAAGACAGAATTTGCTTCAATTGGAAAATCTATCGCACTAAATTTTTAAACATAATGTTATGTGCCTTTCAAAGTGGTTCTCCATACTGTAATTTCAGTAGTTTTCTCTGGCCTTTTCTATTATTGTTCTGTGTATAATCTGAACATAAAGTCTTACGGCAAGGTATCATTATTGTTGGCACTTGTCAAGTCTAAATAAATGGTAGCAATGTATTTGTGTGCCTGCCTGCCTGTAAGTTAGGAAAAATATACTCGGACATCTAAAGTGCTATTGCCAAGATCTAGAAGATGATGGGCAGAAACGTGAACAGTGTGCTGATGTGATTTTTTTTTTCAGAAAAGTCAGGAAAACATTCAAATAAAAGCCAGTATGGTCCTTCAACAGCAGCTCCCACTCTCCATCTGAAGCTCTGCAGACAGACTGCAAACTGTCTGCAAACAGATGTGAGTGGGAGAGTCTCTGTCAGATCCTCTTCTGACTGACAATTCGCTCAGTGATTGTGATTGCTGTCTCTTTCTCATCTGCATGCAGACATGTGGGCACATTAAGAAATGTTATGGTGGCAGGGACGCTTTGTCGTGGAGGAGCCCGAGCTTTCATGTCGGCTTCTATCTGCCCTCCTCGAGTGTCATCAGGCGCAACAAACAACCCTTGATTGTTCAAGGGGTGCTGTTCTGATACTAAACCTACAAAAGTTATATTTCTTTGGGCCAAATATGTCCATTTAATATTGTCAAGATTTAGCAATATTTTCAAAATATATGCAAGTAAAAGAACAATAATGTGTTGGACTGCTTGCTAATTGAACTCTTACACTCCTCAGAAAGTCAGTGTGAGTCAATAGACTGGACTAATTTCACCCTGTCAGCACTATATAACCTCATAATTATCCAATATACATCTTCTATTTGCACTACAGTTCTACTTTACAATAAACGTGCAGTTATTCAGCTCAGTGCAAAAAAACATCTCTCTGCAATATTTCAACTCTGAAATAATTTAATGCATAATGCAATACATTTATTTCTATATTTCTATGCACAAACCCCTACTTATTGCATATAATTCATATTATTATATTCCTTAATGTTATTTGTTTACAGACTTATTATTTCTTATATTATATCTAAATATATTATAGACCTTTCTGTTATTTTTATGTCCTATTATTCTCCCTTCTATTTCAAAATGAGAACAACTGTATTTAACCTAATTTCTTACTGGGAAACAATAAAGTTTAAAAATATTTTTTAATTAGGATTCTGACATACGCAAATCCTTTTCATGTGAAACACAAGTGACTAATGTCTGAAAGATGAAAGTGTTATTATTTGTGATATTTTTAATAATGTTTGTATGGAGCATTGTGTAAAAGTAATAAGTGCTCATCTCTGGCATGGTTGACTTACGTGTTTTTCAGCTCTGATACATTTTGAACGGTTGCATGTGTGACCTGGCTGTGGGAGGTTTACCAGAGCTGGCAGCTCTCTCTCTCTCTCTCTCCACTGACACTTGGCAGACTGTATGAGGGTGTAACGTGCTAATTTAAATCAAACGTCTATTTTAACTTCCACACGTTTGCAGTTTTGTGCTGATCATTTGTTTTTTGTAATGACTACACGTCCAACACATCGTTCCTCTGACAGAGGTTCACCTGTTCACCTGCTGCGTCTTGATGATTGCATTATAATTAGAGTGTCCTCTGTGTTAAGCGGAGTTGTAAATGTTAATGTATCGGCTCTTTTTGACCCCTCAGAGGCCATCAGACAAATGTCGCTACGTGGTGGGCAGCATCCTATGTGAGGGCGAAGAGAAGCCAGATGAAGAGCTGCTGAAGCTGTACGAGAAGTTTGGCTTCAAGGTGTTTTCCCTGCCAGAAGTGAGCCACGCTGTGACCACCACCTTCCCCTCCACCACCCCCCTGTCGCATGTGCTGGGACCTTACAGGGTCTACCCCCGGCTCGGTTCCTACATTGAGGTACGATGTGACAATATTCGAACAATGTGGATATCTCTGTAATCGCTGGGATCTGTGTTGCTCTCAGATACATAGTGTCAGGATTTATCTTAATTGAAAAGTGATCCCTGAGAAACTCGAGGTGTAAAGGCTCGAACAGTGAGCATGTCTCCCCCTTTTCCAGTAGAAGCTTCCTTTCTGAAATAAGTACTCGTTTCCTGGCACTCCCCTACATGAAAAAGTAAGACAAGAGTTTTCTCCTTCCCGCTTCCTCATCTTCTTTTGTTGCAGTCGATGGCAATCATCTAGTGATCGTATCTGTCCTCTTTTCTGCTTCCCGCTTGTCAAAAGACCCTCACTCGTGTTGTTTAATGCATCACATGAGCAGATGAGGTCCTTAAAGTAGATTAAGAATAGATGAAGAAGTAGGAAATGAAGGTACGTCTGAGTCCCGCGGCCCATATGCTGTGCTCCATGTCCTCAGGACAGGCCTCAAAAAGCTATTGACATTTGCTGATGACATTTACCCACATGGATTCATTTAGGGGCATCCCACTGCATGAATAATGCTTCATGCGTGCTTGTGTGTGAGCGCATGCACGTGTGTGCTCGCACGTCTGTCCATCTGTTTATTTAAGCTGCTGCCTCTTCACAGAAGGTAAAAACTTCCCAGTTAGAAATGAACCGTCACATCTTCTCACATCCACGGTCTGTTTTCTGTCGAACAAACTTTTCTTTCTCATATTCATGACGGTGAGAGACGTTCACAAAAAAACAGTTTGACAGCAAGAGGGGTGTAACGCGAGTGCTGACGTTCATCGGTGTCCCTCTCTAATTTTGTGAACCTTTTTGTATATTAGCAGTTAAGCAGTTTTTGGATTTCCTGCACAAACCCGGTGCATCATCAGCATGTGACGGCGCCATTGTGCCATAGGAGTCATGGGGTGCTTCACTGTGTTGAGTTCTCCATCTGTTGTTGTGTTATGATGAGCACAGGAAGGTAAAGGGGGCAAGGCCCCCCCGCAGAGGCCATCGTTCTATGGATGTATTCAGCATATCAAAGCCATGCTAAAGATAGCCTGTGTGTCACAGGCAGAAAGGTCTCAGCGATATTGTTGACTTTTATCCTGGATTTGTCTTAAATTCCAGTGGTGGGCGACATGGCCCTAACATAATATCATCATATTTCAGGGTTTATCTGCAGTGATGATATTCTTGGGAGTAAGACCAAACACTGAAAAAATATATTTGGTGGAAAGCCTGCGTTAGCTGTTGAGCTCTCCTCACGGGATCCTTGCTCTCAACCTCATGCTACTGCTTAAGGTGGAGATATCATTTTGCTGTATGTCCCCTTTTGTTCCTGAAATTCCTACATATCGTGACTGTTGGTTAAACATCTCATATTTTGAAACTAGACCACCTCTAGACGACTGAAAAGGCTCCCCTTTTTGGGAGGCACTGTAGATCTGGTAGCAATGTTATCTTTTGCTTTCAGCCATGTTGTTATTATGTATTATGGTATGATGTCATTACATCAACAGCTTAGGATATTTTGTTTTTATCTTACTAAAAATCATGCTAGTGTTAACTAAAGCCCGACCAGTCCTTAATCTTATAATCGTTTACTCGCTTTCTTGTTTTTTTGGCACTACGGTCTCTGTGGCACTGTGCGTACTGTAACACCTGATATAAGAGGGCAGGACAATTTCTAACATGTGCACTGACACAGACTAAACGGTCTGAAGGCGTAGGAATAGCATCCCTCCATGTTAAAATTTAGTAGTATTCCCTTTTAGGCTCTGGTGCTGTTACATAATCGTGGCCTGCGTCAGGGTGCATTTTTTGTGAGAGTGCAGCTCTGGTTGTCAAGCTAGCTGATGTCGCTGTAGAGGAAGCATCGGCTTTAACTCCCTCACACTTGTCTGCCATAAGGCAGAAGGGCTTGTCGCAGCCCATCAGTTGACCTGAACATCCAGTCTGAGTTGTGTAGTGGCGAGTGCACTATGCATACCAGCTACAGCGAGGCTAATGAATAATGGAGCATGGTTTAGAGAGGCCTGGTTAGCAAGTGCTATGTGACTGCTAGAAGTGTGTACTTATATGTACTGTATGTATGATTAATTGAGTAGGTTTGTAGTATTGGGAACTTTAAAGGGAGCGAAGTACTTGTGTGACGTAGCTCTGTACTCTGCATCTATTGGTGATCCATTAGATTTTTCTGTGTTTATGCAAATCTATGTCTAACACAGATGTGTAACGTGAAACCAGCTCTTTGTGGCCTTGTAACAATCTGTAATCTCTATCTTGTAAAGTAGATATTGGTAACTAATAGATATGTATCATTTTTAGGTTATAAGTTTTTGACCACCTGCCAAATGTTGTCCAGTATTCACTTGTTTTCGACCCTGTTTAAGTCTTTACCAGCTCTGTTTATTTAACCAGGTAAGAGCCTCATTGAGATTAAAATCTCTTTTGATAGAGAAACCTGACGAAGAGGACAGTAGAAAAATTGTAACAGCAATAAACATAACACAAATAAAACAGTTTCAAACTGTGAAACATCAAGAATGAGGGAACAGAGCATCCATAAAAATTGAGATACAAGGAAAACAGAAAAAATTACACTTATGATGCATAAACATGTACAACGACAGCTGAAAATTAAGAGCAACTACACTGACTGAGAGCACTGTTTTCCCAATCTGATAAGATTTACTTGAATTTCCCCATTGCAATCAGCTCTGACAATTTAAGGTTCTTCTGTAAACTCATAAGGCCTTGCATGGACTTGCACCACTTTACTTATCTGAGCTAATTATGCCATATTGGCTCTCTCAGGGTTGGTGTCCTGGTCATTCCGCTCCCCGTACCTCTGGAATGACCTTCCACTACATGTACACTTGTTCAGTTGAAATGTTTAAATCAAGGCTGAAAACCTAACCTACTTTACTCACTTAATTAGACTTAGAACTTAGTCTGGTCCAGCACCTTTTCAAACATGTCTTTAACCTAACAGGGTTATTTTCATGTAGATCAGCTCATTTATTCGAACATTACTTACTACGTTTATTTCAAACTTTCAAATAAACAAGGTGTCAGCTGTTTTTGTCCTGGAGAGAATGGGAGGTGTGGCAGTGGCTTATGTGCAAAAGTCAAATATCCATCATCCACCACGTTAAAATACAAAAATATTAAAAAAACGATAAATGATGTCAACTCTAGAAAAAGTTAAAAATGACGCATAAAACAGACCTAATATGAAAGAACATAACTCAAGCTGTCAAAATAATACAAATGATTACATAACCAGGAAGGAAGGAATGTTT
>JAPXVT010000013.1:20527970-20537978 GCA_029823135.1 Acanthurus reversus | reverse complement strand
TGTTGTTGAGGACAAACAGATGATACAGTACAAGAATGAAATGCACCTTCTCAGAATGTGACTGCCGCCAGAAACACAGCTGTTAGTCATTTGTCTTTGTATGGTCAATGAACCAGTATTGAATCCAGCTGCTCAAGACGATTTCACCTATTACACACATCTGCTTTGGAGTTGCTCATGCACTTTGTAAGCGAGTATAAACTTGGTTTCCCTTTTTTACACGCACATAGATTCTCTTCTGAACTGTATTCCACATAACTGAACACTTAAGCATATCTTCCCAACATGCAATTGTGTTGTCGGAAACTCGTCATAATAATTATTGCTATCACTGGAGAATAGGCTGTCTGGTTATTTGGAAAGCCTAGAATTATTTTTCGAAGGAGGGCTAATGGAACGATTTACCAGACAAGGAAAATCTTGGCTGGTCTATATGAATTTTTTGGCCCCAGAAATACAATCAGTACATGCAGACATCTCCTGGGACAAAGATGCTAATGGGCCCTTAATCTGCATAGATTAGCATATCACAAAAACGAACAAGGACATAAAAAGGCACCATGTCTTTATAACTTCATTGCTTTAACTCTGGGAGGAAATAGTCATTGAGTGAATGAGACTGAATGTTAATAGACGACATTGCTCCCTTTAAATGTTACTTTAGTATTAGAGCAAATACATAATAGTTTAAAATTAGTTAAGTATTTGGCATAAACTGTTATTATGCTCATTTTATAACTTTCATTTTACATCTCTAAACCCAAAATCATCCATAAAAAAGCAGCAAAACTTACAATTTTGTTAGTTTTGTGATGTTTGAGTGTATGAAGACTTGTGTGTATTAAAGTAACCTGAATATCACATAGAACTAATACCCTGTAAGTATTGATGTAGTAATTGGTTTACAACGTGCCCAAGTTTGGTTGCAGGTACATGCAGGTTACATTTAACCCATTTTTAAATATCATAAATATCTCATTTCGAATGAGGTGCCAAAGAGTTGTTGAGTTAAAGCTACTGTAATAACAACTGAAGATACCTATATATTGTTTTTTTTCTTTTTGCCCAGTCCTGTTCTCAGGACCAATGTCTGTAGAATATTTGGGAGCGCAGGCCATATTACTTGAGAGAATGTGTGAATCTGGCTGTGATGTGTGCCACTATATTAACCAACTAGACACTAACTTTTTTGGGGCTGTTTTGCGCTGGGTATGCAGCACAGAAAAGGTTGATAAGCATGGTGTGACTCAAACAAAACGGAAGAGTGGTGAGAGGCCCAAAATTATTCAGTAAACCACGTTGAAATGCACTGAAACTTTGAGGAATTATTACCCAATTCTATCTGCATTATAAATGGTTGGGTAATATTTTTGTGGGTTCGTCCCTTCGAGCGACTCATATAAAAATATTGATCATTGCAGCTTTAAGCCTGGAAATTATCAGCCAGATTATGCAAAAGAGCTGCCAGCAACACTGGGGAGGCCAGATTAGTGAGGTGGGCTTAGTGTCTGGACCTGTGCTCGCCTTCAGCGTGAAAGTGTTTCCTTAAACGCTCTAGTGAACCTCCTGGCCTCTAAAACAGCTTCGGTTATCAGGGAGCAGGTTAAGTGCTTAACTGCCCTTTTTTTACTCGAACGCTTTCTTTCCGGTCCAGCAGCACCGTCATCACACCAGCTTACCTTGCCTTATCTCTTCCATGCACAATATATAAGCCAATACACACACACACACACACACACACACAACATAGAATGTAATTGTAGATTTAAAGAATTGAAGCAGGAAAAGGATGTTTGCAGTTTAAATATCAATGCTTCTTATGTGCTGTTAATAACCACGTTATCAATGGATTTCTGGTATCATTTGAATGAGATCTTAATAATTCAGCTCTGTGTATTCACACTAGTCTAAATGACAGCTGGGAGTGAGTGGGTGTGAGCAATGGATGCTTAGGATTGTGGAAAGGCGATGGTGAAAGAAGCAAAAATGAGCGCATGAAGAAGTATCTGTCACACTGCATTAAAGGATTTTCGGTCAAACTGTTTGATCTTTGTGAAAGCAACTTTTCAGGATGTAAAGACTGAAAGCAAAGAATCGTCGGGGTGTTATTTTGGTGGCAGCGTCAAACAAAACTCAAAAACAGTCCCTGTGAGCAGACACGAGATGGGAAACTAATGGCTCCCGTCCATTTAGTAATCCATTTATCTGAATCAAGCTCTAAGGATCATAAAAGCATTATTATTTTTCCTGCATTTCCCTCTATACATACACTCATATTTGCCTTACAAGTCCACAACAATTTAACTCCATAAACCTCTATAGAATATCTTGGGTTTGTATCAGTCAGATGCATTTGATCTATTATCTTTCTGTTTGTTTGCCTACATTGTTTTCAGCAGAGACATGTTATATATAGAGTAGAAGGAAACGGGAAACAGTAAAAGTTTCAGCACACGAACAGAATTGGAAAAACTCAACTTTATCAGCATTTTAAGGTAGAGTTAGTAGCATTGTTCGCTTGTTAACGCAACATTCAAATTAGGCCCCTCCTCCTGGGCTTAATGCCACCAGAAGTATCGTAGCGTGTACTTATACTGCTTTTACCTACGCAGCAAACTATTAAATATTACATTTGTTTTGATGGAAAAGTCAATAATTTAGCAAACTAGCACAAGCTAACAACCGGTGACCAACAGAAAGCAGATTAACTCTGCGTCGCTCTTCATCCCCGGCCTCTCCTTCAGTGCTCGAAAGTGGTTGAAAGCCAAAATGAGATTCACTCTCACTCTGGAACGAGCTTTATCCTCCTGTTACTTCGCCTCTCTCGGGCTATATTTCCTTTATTCACCGCTACGTCTGCATACACAATTTTCTCCAATCTGAATTGCGTCCAGTCATTATGTTTTATCCACTCCCAACCTCACTTGCGTGCTCTCATTAGTTGGGGGAAACGCACCCGCTCCCCACGCGGAAACGTCCCACCTAAACCAAAACATCAAAATACTCTCTGCGGACACAGTCCCCACAGCACAAGTCTACAAGCCCATAAGTGATGATGGAGCCAGATTAATTAAGTCTATATTTAATTTTTTTTGTTGTTGTTTTTTTTAGAAAAAAAGGAAAAACACTACTTTAAGCACTTTTTTTTTTTTGGTTTAATGTCTAGGCAGAAAGTCCACTGTCATAATGATAAACAACACTTACATTTGTTTGGAGCTCAGGCTGAATTAATGATCACCATATGGGCTCATTACACACAGTTTTAGGTGTACTGGTTTGTTGTGTTGCCAACTGTGCAGCAGGTGAAGCTTAGTTGCCGTTTGTGCATACACAGCAGTTCAGAGGCTGCTTGGAGTGTCTGTGGGGGGGCGTCTGGAGACTCCTTAGTTCTGCTTGGGGGACTTGGAGTGAAGTTATGAGGACAAACAGTCTGCATGATGAAAACCCAAATAGTGTTTGATTCGAAACACAATATATCATTGGATGTCTTTGCTGCACAGGAGCTGTTTATAACCAACACCAGCTTCAAGTATATAACTTGGAAGACCCACTAAGAGCAACCTGATGTGAAGTTTGTCCCTATTCATATTCTACGGTGAACATGAGTGAATCTATTAGCAAGGCATCGAAGCACTCAAGCCAATACAAGGCAAAGGAGGGGAAAGTAAAAAAAATGTTAACTTTATGTAAATGAGGCATAAATGTGCCTGCTGTCTCTGCGGTGATTTGCTAATTTTCTCACTTCTTTACACTCTGTTTTTCTAATGAGAAAACTACTTGTTCATCTGAGCACTGACTTGCCCGCAAGGACCAGCAAGAAGTGGAGAATGTGATGTTGCACAGTTAGTTTGCAACCGGTGGGTCTTGATTTAACATTTGAGTGGCAGAGGAGGAAGTAGAGGATGGGCCTTCATCAGGGCCATCAAGATCCATGCTGGTAGCGTTGGTTGTTTTTAAAGAAACTGCCATGTAAAACAAAGGCATTTTAATTTTACGATGATTTTATCAAGATTGTTTCTCGCCCTTGCAGTCCTATCTCTGAGTGTTAGAAGTTAGAATGTACTCTAAAAACTATAAAAGTTGTCATGTATTCTCTAATCTGTGAGGTCATGGTAAAGCAGGGCAAAACATCTTTTTTATTACTGTCATTCACCTTACACTGTAGTGAAGTTGAGTTTTGGTGTTATTTGCAGGCAGAAGAGGCGACCTCCGTGTTTGTTTTCACCTTTTTTTTTGTTAGTGGCACCTTCATGTTGCACCACTGCAAAGTGTTGGTTCCTTACCTCCATTCTTCTCATGGTTTATTCACCAGCCACTCTTCTCCGTCCTCTTTGATGTTATTATTTGTTGAATTAAATATAGAAAATTTGTTTTGCATGTCCACAGCATCTATGTTTCATGCAATGGCCTGATTAGGGATGAGCCAGTGGAACTGCGCTGATTTCAGGTATAGTCACCGTGTAAACAACAACTGAGATGCCCTTTGCTCTGGTTGGATGGCTCTGTGGCTGAATATAAAGGTCCTCTCAGTCACTGTTAGCAACTGCTAGCAAAACAGATTGTGAACTGTTGAGTTGTATAGTTTCTGTTTATTCTCTACAGTCATTCTTGGCGTCTAGGAAACTCTATTTCAGGTACATCGTACCTTTGTGTTTCTGTCTGTATGGCAGTCTTTGTGTCTTGTACCAAGTGTGTGCAGCTCCTAAACTATATGCTGTCTGTCAGTCAACCAGCAGGAATGTGAATGGGGAATTAGGACAGTCCTGTAAAATAACTGTGCTTTCATCACCCGTTTTAGCGCAGTCCTGTCCCTCTACGTCTCTATCTCTACTGAACACACATCCATGGAAACACCCATACACACAGACCATTTGTTAATAATAGTCCTAAATAATGTTACATGGTTCTAAAGCCAATTATATTCCTCTCAAAGTCAGGTGAAGGAATCCTCCCACTCACTGCCTCACATCCCAACATTTCTGAATAGCATGTCTTATATCACAGCCTCGTTTCTGTTCTGTAGCTGACAGAGCTGAGTTCAGGTGTATTGTTAAGCAGATTCATTTTTGGCTTTGTTTTATAGCATATTGAGACCACACACACACACACACACACACACACACACACACCCACCCATACGGACTCATAGTGTTGCTTCTTAAAGGCTCTCTCTGTGTTTTGATATCTGGTGTCTTATTATCTATTCAGGATTATTTCAGATTTTGTTTCAGTGTTTTTTGTCCTGCATTTTCCACCTGTCTCATCGTGCAAATTACACAATAATGCAGTATGCTAATAGGCTTTCCTTCCCTAATTATTTGGGATGGATGCTGGTTGTTTTCAGCAGCATAAAAGGGGGATTAACCAGAGGTGCTTAACTACTTATATTTTGACACATGGAGACAAGGCGGTGCATCTAAGGCAAGTACATCAGTTAACTTTTTGATAATAGGTTTGCAGTAAATAGTTTGGAGCTACTTTTGTTTGGGGAAATTCTTCCCACTCATCAAGCATTGAAAAAACCTGCAGATGCTCTGTTACATCTATGCATGCAGTTTAGAGTTTATTTTATCAATTTGTGTCTGTCTGTGGGGTCAAAACTAACTCCTCAGCATCTGGTGCCTTAAAACTGAAAGCTAACTATCCTGGGAAAATAGAAAAAAATGCTAAAGATGCTTAACATTATTCATTTTCACAAAACTATAATTATCCCTATAAACTTAATAAACATGTCCTACTTGAATTTTTATGCTCTCTTTTTTGCTGCCCATGATATGGAAACCACCATAAGACCCTCCAATACTTTCCACCAGATGCAGCAGTGTTGGTCCACACTGTTCAGTCTTCAGGATCATCAGCCATGATGATATTTTACACGATTCTACACGGACCCTCCCAGCTCCTTTGTCAGGCAATGAGAAGTGGAAAGCAGCCCAAAGGGAGATGGAGGCAGGGGGGAAGGCGTGGCAGGATTCTACATCTTTAATGCCTCCTCAGCTCAGGGCGCAGACTCCCTTAACTGCTCTCTGTTCAGTGATTTCTGCGTGGGATGGCGCAGAATGGCAGGGGTTGTGGCTGTGATGGCATCAAAGCACAAAGAAGCAAAGTGAGAGTCAATAAGCGACGTGTGAGTTTGTGAGCGAGCCTGTGTCTCTGTGACTGATTGCCTTGGAGCTCGGTGAATATTGGAGTTAGAGGAGGCTCGTGCCTGTCTGCTCTTTGTGCACTTGTGTCTGTGTGTGCTTTAAAATGCAGGTTGTGGTGAGAGTCAGAAAAGTCTCTTTCATTATTAATGCTGTCATTCCACAGCTTTGTTCCCTCTGTTACATTTTTATTGGTTAACACTTCTTGTTTCTTAAGGGTTCTCAGTGATGATAATAATAACCTTATTATAACAGAAGGCACAGTCCAGAGGTGGAGGCAGCCTCTGACCTCCCAGTCTTCATATTATATGTTTACTATTAATATGCCCTGTTATCCATTCCTTCTGCCATTTGACAGTCTGCGGAGGAAACACTTGGCTGTAGAAGCACAAGGCTATATTTAGACACCAATGACGCTGATGACAGTTTCATCAGTTTTTTCCCTGTCTATCCCTGCACAGAGTGGGCTATGATGCGCAGAAGCCATGTGTGCACACTGGGCTCTTCCCAGAATTTCATATAATCCCTGCTTCCCTTCTTGCTCTGCCAGACTCCCTGAGCGTTGCTGCAGCTCTGATATTCAGTTATTGTCTGCTTTTCCAATCAGAGACTTGTCCTTGGTTTCAGCTGAACCTCACCTGCTGCTAAGCCCCCTTAAATTGATGCATCCTTTTCAGACTTGCATAAGTCAAAGTTAGTAGGCTGAATGTCAGCTGAGCTTGAAGACACTGAATTGCTGCATACATGTTAATGCATTAGCAATGATACTCCAGTAATTTCTTGTGAGATATACAGTATAACAATATTACAAGCTGATAGGAGCAACTCTGTTTAAAGGAATGACATGACTTTTTAAGAATTTCTCTTAATACTCAGAGTTGTATGAGAAGATTGGTATCATTTTTGTGTTGCTGGTGTGTTAATATGGAGTTTGAGTGAACAGTGTGCAGCTTAGCTTGGCGTGTAGAATAGAAACAGGTGGAGCTAAGCCTTTTGGCTAGATCACAGTTTAGCAAGACCAGCTCTATAAACACAAAAGTGACACAAGTATATTGTGCCATTGGTTGGCTGAGAGGCTCCTTATTAGCCACTTTGCTTTCAGTTTGAATAGGCAGAATTTAACATAATAAACACTGTGAGTTTCACAGAAGAGGTGACTAATCCAGTGTATTTCAATGTGGGGCTCCCGACCTCCTGGGGAGGGGTTGCTATTTTAATAAATGTCTTTTTAGTTGTTATTAATCACTGCATATCAAAATCTGTGTGTTGTGTTCTTTTTCAATGCAATCCAATCTTTCAATTAAAAAAAAAAACAAAAAAGCAAACACAATACTTAAGCCAATCAGAATGAAGTAGCTGCTATGAGTGACACTAGCTGGGTTTCCATCAGTCTGTTTTTATGTGCATTTCTGATTTGCACATAAAAACATGTGAATGGAAACAGAAAATTTGAAAAAAATCCCAAAATATCGCAAAAAGGTTTTTACTTTTGAGGGAGGTGGAAAAGTTACAAAGGGTAAATGTGAATAAGTGCAACATAAACAGATTTAGCGAATAAAGGATGAGATTAAGACGTGACTTAAGCGTCGGCGACAGTAGTCCTCTGCACCGGAGAAACAATTGCGGCAGCCGCAGAAGAAAACACAAGGTATGTGTGAACTGATGAGGAAACTTTGACATTTCTTGACTTAGTTAGTTGAATTTTCCCTCGTCTTGTTTCCTTTCCATTTGTGTTGGTTTTTCTTGTGCCATTTAATTACGCCATCACATTTCTCTGTCTTCGTCTGCTGTGGTAAATGACACCCGACTGGAAAATGTTGCACCACCCACTGCTTATCTCAGTGAACTTACTCCTAATATTTGCGTAACAGTAGTGGATTAAAACACACTACAATGTGCATTTTCTTTTGCTGAAATTCTAAAAATTCGGTAAAAATTTGTGCTATATTTTAATAGAACCCCAGCTACTGATATCAGAAAGTTGCTGTGGCCCTGAAAACTATCTAGCTCCCTCCTGCTAAAATGAAAAAAATTCCTGAAAGTAAAAAGACCTTCAGACTAGGCTGAAGATGACTCAACTGCAAAAAAGCCACGACCACAATTTAAGAAATTTTGCAACAGAAGGGTCCACACCAGAGGCAGGATGTACAGAGGTAGTGTCACCAAAAGACTTCTGTTATCCCGGGAAGTAAGTTGTGTGACTGCAGTCAAACAGGGTTTCCAGCTCAGCTAAGCTTGCTGAGGGTTGAGTCCAATCAGACCACGGCTCATTTGTAAAAAGCCTCTCACGGACAACTGAAGGCTTTGTAACTTCACCTGCGATTCATCTAATTTTTGGAGATCATCGACGACTACTAAAACGTAGTACTGTAGTTATGAATGCCCTGATAGACACTCCCTCTGACCGTACATGGTACAGCCACACACTTTCCACCTGGCTTGTTGCTAAACTGTTCAAATTTACCATACAGACATTGAGAGTTGTACCAATGTTCTTATTTAACACTTGGCCAGAAACCAAAGAAGCCTATTGCTAAAAATGCCGAACTGTTCCTTTAGAAGTAATTTGCCTGAAAGTATTTAATTTACTTGCACCTTTTAAGACCTTGCTGTAAACATTTGAACAGCCCCAGGCTTTAATCTTTCTGGTAGACTTGTAGCCTTGCTCCTATTCTTAGTGACAATCCAGTGATGCAGTAAGTGAGGTTGATAGGAGGCAGAAGCGTTTGTGGTGTTCTTATTGATTCCTGCTTCCCTCCAGCTCTGGGATACTCTTCACTCTGAAACTCCAGCTGGGCGTCACGCACCGTGCTGCCAATTAGACTCTTTCTTGTGAGCTCGCTCTGACAGGTAGTGTTTTCACTGTTGTATTGGTGTCCTGTGTGTATTTTCGTCTTTCTCGTCTGATGTAGTTGCACACTACTCACATTCAGGTTCGCCGTCCTCTTGAAGTTTTCTAACACACTCAGCCTCATCTGTGTTGACATGTGTGTCATGGTTGCTGTGGAGACATTGTTACAAAGGCATGGTTGGTGTTTTTTTTTTTTTTTCATTTTTTATTTTTTCTTTTAAAATACAAAACTCCTCATTCCACATGCAGGTGTTTTGTGCCCACGAGTGCATGTGAAGGTTTAAACATGTCCTCGAAACTTTTAAATTTGCATTTTAACAACTGCTTTGATGAATAAATGCATTAGCTACACATAATGTTTCTTTGATATTAACCGCTGTCCTTTTCTTTATGAGATTAAAAATCGTGCTCTGACCTGATACAAGCAAATAATAATGCGTCTGGATGTGTGGGCCTGCCCTCTTCCATCTGCATGGAGAAGGGCAGCTTTTGTGTGGGACTGAGGCAGTGGGAGATTTTAAAAATTGACGAGTTTGGAAAGCAGAGGCATCGTGCATCCACAGGGTATCTGGTCATCGCCCATCTGGACGGACAATCCCTGTTTGAAAGCACCATTACCCTCTATAAACACACGCTCTCACAAAAGCATGTTTGTTTGTGTCAAGTAGCTTGTTCATCAGATAGCTCAGTGAGGTTTATTGACTTGATTTCAGTTTATTACGTCCAGATAAGTCAGCAAGGACATCTTGGCCTTTCAAAAGAAGTTCATGGCCTTTAAGGAGCGTTTATCCATTGGAACTTTGAGTTCAGTCTAAGTCTGTCTGTTTGAAGTCGCAGACTGTGGAGGAGTGGGTTTGTGAAGATTTGACTTATCTTTGCATCATCATCCTTAGAGGAGGTGCCACAGGCAGTACACTTAGCTTAACACCGTCAGGCTGCTCCGTGGGCATCTCAATGAGCAGAGTGAGGAAATGTAAATGAGCAGAGAGGAGCAGCAACATGCTCTTTGAATGG
>JAPXVT010000013.1:20465179-20481250 GCA_029823135.1 Acanthurus reversus | reverse complement strand
TATCTAATTTCCTGATTTTTCTACTGCTTTCAAAATTTGCATTTTAGTGAAATAGTTAACTTCAGCCACTGTAGTGTCCCTAAATGTACATACAGCTATGGACTGGGATATCTACAGAAACATTTTCATACATATTGGTCCCTTGAATGGTCTGACTGTTTTGGAAGAAAATTAGGTCTACAAGCACATTCGACAAAAATACATGCCTCGCTGGAAACATTTCAGAATATATATATTTTCTGTGTCTTCATAACATAAATTGTAGATCTTTTGATACATCTGGGAATGTCTCGGATGAATCTACTGTTCAGTAAGTATTCAGTCAGTACTCAATGAACTTGATTCCAGCCATTGATAATGGACACTGAAAATAGTGATGGCACAGCAACCTGGGACATGATTCCAAGATGGAGCATAAAATTGTGAAAATGTAAACATCTGAATAAACCTCTGTAGTTTAAAGTGTAAAAAAATGTTTAAAAATGAAGAAGAAACAAAGTGTTTAACAGAGGTAGCTGCAACAGTAGGTGCAACTGTTTGTCAAGTGACCCTTTTCACAGCTGCAGCTCATAAAATATACAAGAGGTTTGATTGGAAGCATCAAGCACTGACGAAAATGATTATTGTCAGTGTGAGTGGGACACTTAAACTTAACTCGTTTAATTTTATTAGCTGCAGCTGTGTCCATTCAGCTACGGCACTGTGAAAGGTTCTGTTGCAAATGTAGAAGCAGAGGCAGAGGTGTAGTCATACCACTTCACTCAGAGGGCCACTTCAGCCAATGAGCCGGTCTGAACAAATTAGTTTGTCGTTGTCTACAGCTGAACTGACAGGAACTATAAAAGCTGTGGCATAAGAGTGGTATTGATACCACTTTTTATGTCCAATATTAGCTTTGTCAAACTACCAGGGGAGGCAGGATTAACAGTATTAACATGAAGCCAAAATTATTATATGAGTGTATAAACACAAAGAAATCATGAAAAGACTTTATAACTCCAAATTTGTTTACAAAAAGAAAATAATGGCAGCAGATCTGCCATTTTTTTTGCTTTATGTTTATTAGTCATCAACGTTATTTTTACATTTGTCAGGATGAGGTAGAAAGCTGGATGAATAAAAAACATGTTAAAGAAACAAGCAATAACTTTGTGGACAATACACTAATCAATCCATAACCTCAATTCCATTATAATATAAACGAATATTCAGTATCTGCATCTCATTAGAAACTGTATATTATTTTTAAAACCTGTGGTTAACTTGACATCACGAGTTCTTGTCACAGCCAGCTGTACTTTCTTAATCCAAGGAAAGCTCACATCTGCATGCTCTCACTTGAACATATATAGCACATTTTTTAAGTGTGCATCTCTAAAAACACAGACCAGAAGGAGGTAAATCTGTCTGCTTCGTGCGGGTGAATCTCCAGTCAGACCTCTTGATATTTGCTTGTGGTTTGCTCCTCGACTCGGTGAGACTGCCGGCCTCTTGAGAGAGAGAGATTCGTCGTCTCCCGTCTCCTGCCTCTTTTTTCTGGTCATCAGTCAGAAGAGCCACTGAGCTGGAAAGAATAACAAAGTTAATGCACAGATCTTTGAAAACAGCTTTTTAAAGTCACATCTTTCAAGCCACAGCAGAAAGTAGAAGATGGTTTGTGTTGATGTTAATCATCAGACCTGAGAAGGTAGAATATATTTTATATATGAAAGGATGACACACTCTATACAGTGTCTGAGCTCTTCCACTGTACTTATGGCCCAGTTCCTCCCTTTGCCATGTTTATATTTCAGAGTTAGTTAAATGATGCAGTAAATCAAGCTCCGGGGGTGTTGTTATCCATGTTTACTTTCCTCCTATTGGTATTTCTACTGGAGGAGGGATGCTGTGTGCTCACACAGCAGCTGGCAAAGAGGTCAAAGACACAGCAAAGCCCATGAGATCCTCCCTATATCTGTCTGTTTCAGCATCCCTTAACCCACCCTCACATAGATCTACACACAGAAACACATTCACAGTGGAAGCCTTTTCTGGGACAATTAACCTGATCATTTTTAATTAATCCTAGTGTTTAGTCGTATCACCATTAATAGACTTTCCATTTAAATAAAGTGGCTTTAGCAGCACTAATTTCCTTCTAAATTTGTTTGCCTTTGAGGACAGAGAATCCTGTAGGACTAAGCAGGAGCTGGACTTTGTGCGTTCATAAGAGTTTATCCCAATAAGTTTGTGCAACTTGTTTTTGATGTATCTTTCTCTGAGGTGCAGTACGGTCTCACTTGGGCAGATTTGTAAAATGCTGTTCGGGTTCTGTTGCCTGAAAAGACTCATGAAGATTATGAAGCTCATTTTATTGTTAGAATTACAATTATACTGTTCCTGCAAGGCTTCTCTGTGAGCATTAATAATAAAAATGTGATACTTTTATTGATTTAGTGGGAAATTACTGCTTGTACCTTCCAATGAAGGTATAAGGTCAACTTCAGAGAGGAACCCTCAGGGCGAAAGAGATTCAGTGTCGTGGTCAAAGGCACTTAAGCAAAATTGCTTGAACTTGTGTCCTTCAATTTGTTGAACGACAGTTTCGCAGCTGGTTTTGTCACTTTCCTGCACATTTATGGGCTTGATTATGTACAAACCACTATCTTGTAGCCTCTGTCCAATATTCTAGAAATATTTTACTGTTTATGTTTACACACATAAACCTCTTCACACCTCTTCTTGCTAATGAATCTTTTTCTTTCTTGAGAACCTGTAACAACAAACAGTTGAAAATCAGAAATCTGTATCTTTAAATTCTTGATTGCACATTATTCAAAATAAAGGCACACCTCTGATTCATTGTAATTTCTTGACATGACATAACTGAGGTTTGTTTTAGGTTGTTTGCAGGTGCAACACCATTGATTTGGAAACTCTCTACAAATAAAAGGCAGTGTGATCTGCACATGCAAATAAAGTGAAGGATATTTGCAAAGTAAAAAGATGCGCTAGTTTCCCTCCAACTTAAATAAAACATATTCAATAAGCAAAACACTTCAGTGGTACAAGGTCATATATTACGAAAAGCGAGGCTGCGTAACAGAGCAGGGCCAGAAGTGAAAGTCACCTGTTTTGTAGAGTTATTATCACAAACGGGTGACAGTCAGTGGAACATATGGGTTTGTGATGCTGATACCAGCTGGTTTTACAACTTCTTGTTCTTTGCCCAGGATGATGGATCAGTGTTGAGAGGAAAAATGTGGCTACGATGATCAAAAATGTTGAGTCTGCTTTGAGGTGGCAGGAAGGAACAACTGACCTGTTTTTATATGGTTCATTCTCTTCTGCCTCCATATCCTGCAGGAGAGCACATTTCAATCCCAGCAGCTACCACACACACTCACAGGTTAAGTGGATGCATGTCGAGTCCATGATAGACTATAGGGAAATTGATGGCATCCAATCAGACAGCGGACATGCAGGCTGAGACCAGAAAAGGGCACAGGGAGGAAATAGAACATCTTGCTTGTCGTATAATTAAAACATTCAAGCCAGGAGCGAGTTTTGATTATGATGGGACAGTTAATCTATTTGCTATTTCTTTATTCATTTCCCTGGTGAGAGGAAAAAATGGATTACTGGTCAGTGAAATGTTCCTTCCGACGATGAGACTGGCTTGGTCTGCTTATCATTGTTTAGTGAGTGATGTTAGCGGGTAGTAGCATCTTTTCTTTTGGCTGTGAGAGAAAGCAGCTGTAATGAAGCGACAGCTGTTTGTAGTATTGAAAGAGCAAAGTTGACATCGTATTTTATGTAAACTTAGACAGACCTATAACAGTGACTTAGGTAAACATAAAATGTATAAAGATGAAACTTGGCTGGAATATTTCATGATATTTTTTTCCCCCAAAATGGCTGTTAAGTCCCATGTGCCTTGGTTACTGTTGTTACGCCTGTCAAACTTTCCTCTTCCTCGCAGCAAATGTGAAGTTTCAGTATTTAAAAAACGAAAACAAAACAAAACAAAAACATAAAACAAAAACAACAAGAACAACAAAAAACAAAATGAAAAAACATGAATATTTCATTTTACGCAGGAATAAACAAAAGCAGATCCTTCAACGTTGTCACAAAAGACAAGTGTTGTTAGTAGATTTAAACAGCTATAGCTAGCACAAGCTAATGCTAACGCTCCCAAAGGCTGGATCATATTTCCAGACAGGGTTTTTTCTAACGTAACCTGTAACCCCATGAAATTATGTAGTTACCTAGTGACTTCACTGCTGTCTTTGGAAAAAATGCTATTCTAGCTAATTGCTAACACTGTTGTTGGTTTTGTAGGTCAGCTAACAACAGAGTTAGTGATAAGGAAAGCCTAATATTCACGTGGAGTAACGGAGTTCTTTGAAATGCATCAAAGGGCAAAAGTCTAAGTATCCAAAGAATGTGGACCTGAATAAGGATTATAATCATGGATTAAACACTGAAAAATACCTGCAGAGAGGGGGCAACATCTTATAAACACCTCAGTTTGGCGAGCATTTGGTTGCAAGAAAAACTTTACTTGATTATGCAAAATAATTTAACAGCTTTCCTCAGTCTCTCCGATGGCAGAAATGGAATCTGCTTAGGGATCATACTCACATTTTATGAGATTAAAAAAAGAATATCTCTGAAATGGCAATCAGAACAAGAGAAAACTAATTATTAGCATAGAAAAGTCCCAAACTTAAGTCTCAGATGGGTAAGATATTGTACATTAAACCATGTTCATCTAAATTTATATAAAAATCATATTTAGGGACAAAAAGTTTCCATATAAATAAGCAACGCACTGCAGTTCTTGAAAGTAATATAAGTAGTTTAACGTAGTATCAGAATGATACATTTGGTAAAAAATTGTTTATCAAGTCTAAAAACTTAAATACTATCTCACAAAAAATAATTACTGAAAATATTCCTCCGAATGACGCATATTCCAGTTATCCAACATGTTTTCACTCAGCACCACATGCTCCAATAAAGTCCAAGTAGCATTGATCACCTGTGAACACGGTAAAATATGTTGAATTCTCATGTAATGTGCTGAAGGCGATGTCATGGAGTGCCGCAAATGCTCAGGTTTTCATACTTTATTTTTATCACAGAGGATAATATGAGGTGACTTCATGATGTTTTCCTCCTCTCAGACCGATGGAGCCTAATTAGTAAATCTCCTGATGTCTCTGGTAGGAATGAAAACCTGCTGTTCAGCCTTGCACGTGGGTTGAAAACCTCTTACACAGTGAGAATGTGTTAATTATGAGCAAGTTACTGTTTAACAAGGTAAATGTTACTGTCAGTATTGCACACATGTATTGGTACACATCTCTCTCACATGCTGTTTTCCTTCCCTCTCTCATCTGTGACAGTATCCCTTAGAGACGTGCGTGTGTGTGTGTGCGTGCTTACAGTACAGTGAACTGTCTTTGTCTCCATTTCCCTGCTCATTATCGGAGCAGGTTCAAGGAGATGGGTGCTCATTTGCATAGTCAGCCCGGGGCTGGAACCCCCGTGTGCAGCAGCCAGGTGATTCATACCAACTCCTCGAGTCTTATTTTGCAGAGGATTAAATTAAAACCAATCAATCAGCCCAAATCACCCTGACCCACAGGAAAATGAGTCAGGTGACTGCCTGTAAGACCATCCATGTTTCTTGCACCCTCGGAAAAGCCCTATTTGTCGCACTACCATGGCAACATGGCAAGTCTTTACGTGCAGTTAAATTTATAAATGAGACATTTCTGAAAATCTGAGAGCGCTCCTGCAGCGAGGGGCAGCCCAGTGTGAGCATAAAAATTCACATAAAGGGACTCATATGGAGTGGCGTAGAGTGTGTGATCTATCTGTTAGCACGTCAATGCGGGAAAGGAAATGTAAGAAAACCACAAGAGATCTAAAACAAAGAAGAACAGAACAGAAAAGAACACAAAAATATTATTCACAGAAAAAAGACATCGAGTAGCAACTTTACAGAAATGAAACCTTCGGTCTTTTCATGTCAGGTATCGGAAAAAGTGAATTCTCAGAGAGAGGAGAGCTGGAGAAACTGCTTTGTTAAAGCCTACTGCATTTACTAAAATTTGAAGTACAATTTCAAAGTACTTTGAGTGTTGCCACTTTACACTTTAAAGTTGCCATAATCAATATTTTCATGAAAACAGTGTTTCAAATGACAGTGCGCTGGACGGGCAGCTGGTTGCTAGCAGTCATGTCAACATATCATATGATGTATGTTTATCATATCGCATATCGTCTCCTTAAAAGATGATTTCAATATACTCCAAGACTTGTAGACAAGAAAAATCATTCTCGTCATAAAATCATTATCGTTATTGCATTTTTTCAAGCTTTTCGTAAGAAGATGTTGTACTTCTTACTCCACTATCCTTACGTCACCGCTTTAGTCTGACTTTGTATATGAAGATTTTACTCTGAAGTTTTACCTTAATGTCAACTAAAAATAAAATATTGTGCACTGTTACAGAATATATAACTAAATAGTACAAAAAGTAGCTCAAATTTGCTCCACTCTAACCTTTTATTAACCCTAACAGTTAAATACTGCTACACTAATGCATCAGTAATAATGATCTCAGAGTTTAATACATTAAGCTGATGCCTGACTTTTACTTTTCAGTGTAGTATATTTATTTAGTGTTGTCGCTTCTCATACTGTGTGCTGCTGTGTTGAAGGGTCTGAATAGAAAAGAACAATCATTGATGAGAAGAAATCAGTGTTGACACGATGTTTAATCTACAGAATAAGCATTTCAAAAAACTGAATATCCATTGCATAATGTGCTTTTTTGTTTTGTTTTGTTTTTCAAATTTTGATGCATTCCAGCATGGTACCTCACACTCAAACATTCATCTGCGACCAACTATAGCTGCGAGCAGCCTGTGTGGCTCACCCGGGCCTCCCCTAGCTTCACTCTGATGGCCCAGTGGAGAGCTCACTTCTCTGCAATCCCTCGGGAAGTATCTGAAAGTATAAGGAAAAATTATGCAAGGCTAATGTTCTCTTTAGAGAAAGTATAGTATAATATTTATAAAATCTCCATTTTCCATACACACCACTGGAGGGTGCAAATGGGAACACATACATTGGGTAATGCAACTTTAATGAACCCAGCATGGGAGGGCAAGTTCATATTAATGTATGAAAGGCAGTGCGATGTCAGCACTGTGAAGACACTGTCTGACATTCTGCCCATTTAAGACCACACTGTGTCATTGTCTTTATTGTGAATTCTAATTTGTAGTTGGTCTAAAATCTGCCATGGATATTTACCCTGACCCTCTTGCACTCTCATGGTCGTCATACTGCTTATTTTGTGATGGAGGTGTTGACGGAAAGGATTAAACTGTGAATTTTCTGATGCTTCTGAATGATTTGAAGATGTAACAAGCAGCTTCAAACAAACAATAATTACAAAAATCTGAACAATTACATCAAATTTGTCGATACAGACGCAGAACAAAGGGCCTCGACAACTAGTTCAATCAAACAGAAACAGGAAAGCACACTGAAGATGTGCCACGCTGGATATCAGAGATGATGGCTGAAAATCAGAGTAATTTGTGAAAAGACACTCTCACAACACGCCGGGCACGATGACGATGGCGTCACGATGCAGCAGTTCTGCGATTCCCGATGCACTGCGACACACTCGTCTAAGGTACATCGCAATGTAACCGTGTAACTGGAGAAGAAAAAATACCCCTGAAAATGGCAAACTTAAAGAAAAAATAAAAAAAACAAACAAAAAACAAACAAAGAGCTTTAGCTCAGGGCCTCTTTTACACACCCACACACACACACACACACACACACACACACTGACTAAGACATTTCCATCATTCCAGTGTAAAATAGCCATGAGCTGGCAAAAAGCCCAACTGCCAGAAAGCATTAAAGTGAGTCTATGTGTCATAGAGTAATGACTCTGGTAAATCAAAATGTCAGGGGAATCTGTTCAGATTGCCTGCATGCGTTAATAAAAATATCAATATTTGGAGCCAGAGCATCGATAACGTATCACAAGATGAAGTGATGCGATTTATTCCTGTATCGACATTTTGTCCCGTCTCTGTGCTGTTTTGTTATTTTTAATAAGTGGTTTGGACTTTTTCATGCATGATGGATCCCACTCAGATGTGAGGGCTGACATTAAAATATACTATATAAAGACCATCATTGTGTTATATAATATGTCTCACATATTATGTGGAACCTTAGGAGGACCTTTTTTTATGCACACTGTCATGAATTTCCTCCTAAATGTTCAGGCTGATCTTTTTTCTCTTGTCGCAGTTTATAATAACTAACATGCTCATTCCCTTTTCTTTCCAGTCTCAGTGTAATAATGAATGGTTAACAGCTTGCTTGTGTGACACATTTCAGGAACTATAAAAGTTAGTGAAATGTGTCGCACAAACATCAGTTGAATTTGACATAGAGCAGGTACAGAGCTGCTGTGTAACAATGCCTCATGTTGAACGACTGATTGCCTCTTTTTCTTTCACAGGAGAGGAAGCTGTGTGCGTTTCCGTTTATTGAGATCTGTGGCTCAGATATCATCAACTATATGGTCCCACTGTCTCGCCAGACAGACTTCTTTGTTCCAGAGATGAAGGAGGAGATTAAAACAGATGTTAAAGAAGAGGACTCCGACGAGGACAGAGGAACTGACATTACAGGTAGCACTGTGTATTTTGTTCAATCCAGCTCCTGATTAAATCATTGACAGCACAGTCAAAAAGCTCTTCCTATGAGAATAATAGTAGATACTGAATGAAATGTTGAAACATGGCAGCTGGTGGTTGAGTTACTTAGGTCTCTAATGAAGCATGTTTAGAGAAACACATGTTTTTCTCTCTTAGTGCCACAGCAGGTGTCAGTTAGAGGCAAACAAACAGGAAATATGTGGCAACTTTTTTTTTTTTTTGTCCAGTGCTGCACTGAGTCCCCTCCTGCCCTTGATCACCGAGGACATGTGATAAATGAGACTCTGTAATTGTCCTGTCACTGCAAGTATGTCTCCAAGCGCAGTGTCAGCTCTGCTGCTATATCTCTTTCAAACTTGGAGCTGTAGGCTGGACCTGTGGCAGTATTGACTTTGTCATTGTACAAATCACTAGAGAGAAAATAGTGTTGGGTTGATGAGGCAGAGTGGGTGGAGGTGGGCTGATGGACATCAGGTGCTTTTTACCTTGGCGTTCAGTTTTGTACAGCCCTTGTGAACACAGCTTAAAAGACAACACCAGTCTATTTTTGACTTCTCACCATTAGCAGAGATTGCCTTTATCTTCTACAAATGTTAAAATTAGACCATGTTTTTACTTCAGTAGATCTCAGACTGAGTGTTTTCATGTAAACCGCAGTCACTGTCGTTCATGTTGGCACAGGGTATAGAAACACTGAAGGACACATGAAAGTTGCTAGGTGTAGGTAATTCACCTTTCTAAAGAAAATGTCTGCATTTATTCGGTCAAAAATTGCTGTATTAGTTGCATACAAGCCACATGGCATTGGCACTTTAATATGAATTCACTGCTGCTTTCCACGCCAGAAGCAGTTTCTAGGCCAGCTTGTTTTTCTTTCAGGTGCTCCGCTGGACTTGGTGGAGACAGCAGCTAGCATAAGTTTCAATAGCCAACCCCTGGCTCAATAACAAGCACCTTCCACGCAAGGACCATTGCTGCATCCCATGGCCAAAATGTTTCAGGTTGGCTCTGGTTAGATTGTTTAATAAGGATGCGGTAACAACAAAAAAAGATATTAATCAGAAACTGCTCGGCTAAACAATAACTTGACAACATGTCCAAACATGAATATGATTAAGACGTGGATGAATTCGGAAATGCTTCATTTTATGGCATGACTGTGTAGCCGCATCAGTATGAGCCGGAATATACCAAGGAAGGTATGAAAGCCACTGAGACGAAAGTTATTACGCCTGGAAAAATAGTTCCTCGAAAGTGCTGCCTTCCTACCTCGAATATTAGCAGGAAGAAGTATTTTGACATAGACATTCTTTCTAATTAAAGTTGTCACACATTTTCAGGTACTTTCTTAAACACTTATTAATAAGGACAAAATGTAAATAAACACGATATATCATAGATAAAGCTATTCTGAGAAAAATGTGTGGGGTTTGTATGTAACTTATGTGTCCGATGTTGACAAAGGACAATGACATATAGTAACACTGGTATGGTCCTTCAAATATAGAAGACATTTAAGGAAGAGGGTCCTATCTGTGCATGTTTGCAGGTTTGGCGTGAAGCAGAGTGGCAGATAAAATCTGTTCCTCTCACAGCAACAGCACATTAGTTACCTGTTGACATGTTGCTAAACTGAGAGTCGGGACTATTTAACGTTTCTGCTTTAATTAGTTTGTCAGCATCAAAAGACAGAGACAAAGTTTTGATTTGCTCACTCTTCTAACAAATGAGAAAGGTAATGAGAACAAACTAAAGTGCAGGAAAACACTGCGGCACAGCAATCCAGACAAATTAAATTTATGTTGAATATTTATATAATCCAAAATAGTGGTGTCCTTCTTCCCCATTATATATACACTTATTCATCTGCTTATACACACAGTGGTTACATCTCATTTCTTCTATTTGATATTTTCTCACTTCTTGTTGTTCTTGTCCACCATCTTAAAAGCTGTCTCAAAACTCTTATGTCTGCTCTGAGGTGCGAGAAGGGATCCATCAGTGGGAAACACGAGAGCAGCCTTCATGTAAATCTTTTACCTGCCGACACGGAACCTTTACCAGATATCAGTTTTTAATTGGATGCCGCAGCTGATCCGACTGATCTCACAAATCACACCGTCACCGGAGAGAGGACAGATGAGAGATGAAACTCAGGTGTATCGCTCAGGTTTTCTGTTTTATTTGTTTTCTGATTTACCGTCTAATTAAAAAGATCTAGTAATTGTCGGTTTGAACAACAGCAGGACGACACACAAGTGTTTTCATTTAGTGGAAACATTTTTCTATTCGTCATTGTTATTTCCCACATTAGCTTTTATTATAGCTACAGTTAAAGTCAGAGAGAGTGGGGGAGTTGGTCTGTCAACAAAAAATGCTTTTCACATATTTTATCAAACTTCGTCTTTTGTTGTCCTTGTTTTGTTTGAGAGACATGTAATTAAATTCAAGAGTAAACTCAAATGGAGAGCATTACACTGCAGGTGACTGGTTGAAAAAGAACGTTACATGTGCTTTAAATGTTATTCAAAGTGATGTGAGAATTTTTTTCAACACTCCCTTTGAATCACTCAACACACATGGCTGGTTCATTGTAGAGAGGAGGGCTGAGACGGAGCTGTGGCGTGATTGGAGTTTCGAGAGTGACAGAATTTCTCCAGCAAAGTGAAGCTTCTTTTTTATTATTAGAATATACCCAGCTGCACTATATGTGGGGCTTTTGCAGCACCCACTTGTAAAACTTGCAATCTAACCTGATGTCGGTTGTTTCTTTGAAAAGTTTTAAATTGCACAGTCTGTGCAGATATTGTATGTCGTACAACAAAAGAAGGCAGCTGTGAGAGTGAATAAATGTCTGCCTGCGTGATGGCTGGGATATCTGTATCACAGGAGTTATAGGGCTCAGGAGCTACTGTCAGAAATGTAGACTGTACAAAACAAAGTGTGCGCGCGCGTGTGTGTGGGTGTGTGTATTTAAGTTGCGGGTCCCAGACACAGCTGAGCTTTCTTAATGAGAGACGGATCAATCAGAGGAGCTAAGCTTTGTCTGACAAGCCAGCTGTGGAAATCCTGCTCCGGCACCTGGGAGATTGCCTTCGACTTTCTTCATCCCCTGACTCGCCTTGACCGTAAACTCTGACTGTGTCAAACATTTGTCCTGCTCACGCCATTACAGCAGCACGCTGGGAGCAGCAAACACCCAAACAGTCTGGTGATCACAGCAGCCAGTGTTTTTGCTGTGAGATGCTTGTTAATCTTTTAAGGACATCAACCAGCCTCAGTGTTAAACTGGCCTGTGAGTTTCAGTTTACACTGGAAGTTTAAATCCTTGCAAAATAATGACAGGCTTGTTAAAATTACCCACAAATTTGACATCAGTAGCTGTAAACGTGCTTTTACTTCATGTATATGTATATAATTGTAGTTTCTGTAAGTCATGCTGAATTGATAATGCTTAAATGAAGTGTGTGATAATTGTGGGAGGTCTCAACAACACCAAAAGTGGTTTCAATGTAACAAGCAGTCACCATATTGACTAAGATGAGACACTAAGTGCATTTCCATCTGCTTGATTTATGTGCCGAAATATGACCCCCCACAGCACCCCTCACCCCCAAAAGAATAATAAAAAGAGTTAGAATGTCACTGAGGAAGTTTTTGCACTTGGCTGAAGTGAATGTTGTCCTGGTAAAAATGACAGGAATGAAAATGCATCCAGTCAGACTTAGCAAATAAATTAACAACATGAAACATTTGACTTAAACATCCAGTAAAACTGCCACTGAAGAACATGTTAGACCTGCATGAAACGAAGACGAGACGGTAACCTTCTTCTTCAAACACAAATGCCTTATCTTTATCGTGTTGCGGCATCTTGTTGCGTACTTTTCACCGGCAATAGCTTACCTCTTAAAGTTTGCAAATGGAAACATGTTTGCTGTTCTATAAATATGAATTTCTTACTACTTAAAAACGTTATCTGAAAAGTCCCAGGCAGGATTCCATTTGTCGTATTTTTTTTGTTTTATTCACTAAAATGACTTGACACTTGTGCAACAAAATACATTCATTTGCAGTCGATGCGAAGGCTCTTCAAATGTTTTGTCCTCTGAACCCCAATTTGTAAACATGACGATCCGTCTACAGTCTCACTTCTTAATTGTTTATGCATTTTATTGTCACACTTAGCTTTCCAAACTCTTAGCCTGGCTCACCACTATTTGTGTCTAATTACTTCCTAAAAAAAATTCTCTCCTCTGTTTCAAACCGTTCAAGAGCAAGAAGCTTGATTCCCTGCTAATAATCCCTATGGGCCCAATTTAACAACTAATGTTGGAAAATGTTATCTAAAGACTTTTTCAAGGCACAGCTGGCTGGCTTTAACCTGGGCCCCGATTGTTAGGTTGTGTTTACAGCTGTGGAGCGGATGAAAGTTGTCCATGGTGTTTGGGCTCTTCCCTGGGGGGCTGTCCACCCGATTACCCTAAAAGACCCATTATTTCCTGTAAAATTCCTTGTATTATAAAACGAGTCTCTCTGGAAAATCTTTTTTACTGGAGCATGCAAATTAAATATAAATCAGTACATGCACGCATATCTATTTGCATACTAAAACAATACCTCTTTGTCACAGTCTCACCGGACTTGTTCCGCTGAAGGCCGTTCCCAATGGTTTTGTTCGGACCTGCTAGCTAATCAACAGACTCATAAATAGATATTATAAATAACCTAAATGGACTTCACATATATGTGTCTTCACTGCAGAGAGGATAGGATCTGCTGTGTGATAGATGTGATAATTAGATTGCTGAGTGAGGCTGAGATTCGATTGAATGAGGAAGAAAGACTGACCTCAGCTTGGAGCTCAGAGACTCTATGTTTATTGTATCGGAGTCCCTGGTGTCACAGTTAGTGCAAACACACTTTGATGTGTGGATGAGATTTATGCGGAGTGTGAAAGCAGCAAGAAGATCGCTCGGACAACAGTGCTTTATTGTCCCATGGGACTGTCAAGTCAACTCAGGTCAGATTTTATTTTGTGGAAGACGTTTTGTTACGAAGGCTGCTCATGTAAAATCAAATATAGTTATTACTGAAGATAATTCAATCAATAAGATAATTAGGGGCTGTAGTTTGAAGCTTCAAAAGTAAAATCGATTATCAAATGCATATTGCTTGTATCGCAGGGCTCTGCAGAGTGTTGTTAGACAGCTGCTCAGAGACGAGGAGCTCTGCAAGAGAGAGCAGAAGGCAAACCAAGGCTTCTTGTGGAATAAACACCCGGAGTCACACCAGATTGTGCTCCGATCCAGAGCATAATACAGGTTAAAGGAGAGCTCAGGGTTGTATTTTTCAACTCTTAGGATTAAAAAGTGGATTTATCTTAACCTCAACTGAGGTATCGAGCCATACTCATTAGTCTCTCTTCACTGGGAAATGTAGTTCATGAATGTACAGAGGGACGCAGGAAAAAAGAAAGGAGACCCTCAGTGCCTGCTGTTGCTCGAGCTTACAGCTAATGTACAGTATTCTTACTGTTTGAGGTAAATATACACAAATGATCTCATCTTAACTTTCATGAAAAACATTCAAAGCTTCATTCCAAAACGTCAGACAAAGCTTTGAATGTAAAAAGGGGGCATTTGGCACAGCCCCAAGTATAAAAGCAGCAGTATGTTGCATAAGAGAGACAAAGTTCCAGAAACAAAACAAAAACAGTCATAAACTAGACAAACTTGGAAGCAGAATATAGAATTAAAAAGTTTGCGGCAGAGAGGTTTGCGAGGGTGAGTCATTCCTCTTAGCTTAATCATGGCTTAACTGTTGGAATACAAACAGTTGGAAAAACAAAAGATTATTTTTTACACTTTCACATGTGGGTTTTTTTTGCCCTTGAAGTCTCTTCTGAAAGACCAACTGTGTAATATTTGTTACGTAGGTGGGAGATGTGATGTGCCTCTTTATAAGATATGATTCTTACTGGTATTTGTAATTTTGAGCCATCGTATCATCATCTTTCACTTCTCTCTTGTTTCAGGTGCGTCTACCTGACAAACACACTTCTCTTTTTATGAACCTGTGACTGTTACTAAAAAATATTTCACACTTCCTTATTTTTAATGTTGCTGGTTTTTCCTGCAGTTAAGATTTTCCTGCTTGCAGCTGTGCACATGAGAACATTTATCATGTGGTTGGCTAACACACAAACATTGGGGATAATGAATGGCTATCCTTTCACAGGGAATCATAGATCAAAGGCCAATTAGAATCAGATTTAGTCTGAAAGCATTAGCAAGCTGATCATGTGGGTGAGGAAATCTCCATCAATTAAACTAATGGACGTTCTTCATGATGATTTTAGATGTGTGTTATGCAAGAATATTCTCTCCCTGCTTAGCTATAGTTAGCTGTACAGTAACACGGTACATGGAACGTTGGATGCAAGTAATGAGTGGTCTTTGAGTTCGTATGAAAGATCTTTTCTCTCTTTTACAATAATAATCCGGTTCCTGTGATCTCAGCTGACGCCCCAGACTCCTAATGAGCTTTAATAACTGCGTTCAAGCTGAAGGAAGCGGAGTTAGTATCATTATAACAAAGTATTGGTTTAAATTTTCTCTGAGACAGATCTGGTCAATTTCAAGAAACCAAACAATGTAATATTTCATAACACCATAAATATTTTGCTCAGCTGTAATCAAAGGGTTGTAGAGAGGGTAAAATGAATTTACACACATATTTACACCCTTGCATCCTTTTTCATATGGTATATTAAAAAACATAATATTATAATTAATGCATTAACTAGTGCCCCACTGATATGTTGGTTTGCCGATATTGGCGTATCGCAGATATATTTTCTCCAAGAGGCGCTGATATTATACTGTTTGTTAGGGCCGGAGAAATGCTTGGACTACTGATTTGAAATAGTGTAATTACATAATTTGCTCAACAGAGAGCGGTCTGTTATTTAATAACTAATAAGCGAAATGTTGACTGTTCAGTGTTAAATGTTTGGAATAAAGTTTGTAAAAAAATGTAAGATATTCTGCCTCCGTTATCTTTGTCACAAGAATTTGCTGATTACATTTAGTCGATATTATAAACACGTTTATAATACAACCGATACATCGGATATCAAAATTTTCTTGCTTCATAATATCGGCATCGGCATTGGCATCAGCTCCACAATTCCAATATCAGTCGGACCCTAGCATTAACCTTTGTTTGTATTTAAATATATTCATTTACTTTAACTTATTAAAACTAGTTTTGTGGTAAAAAATAAGGAAACACTTCTTAAAGAAAAAAATATTTCAA
>JAPXVT010000013.1:20379399-20391062 GCA_029823135.1 Acanthurus reversus | reverse complement strand
TATACTTTTATAAATGAAGCAGCAAATTCTAGCAAATTCTGACAATTAGGAAGCAGTAACAAGCACAAGTTTGCCTGAAAAATAGACTTAAACAATAAATCAATTAATAACTTGATAAACTGACCAATAGCAATAGTAAGTGACATGAACTGGTCTCAGATTGTCTTCTATTCGCGTCTGCCTCGATTAATTTAGTTTTTTTGCATTCAAAGATCATCCAGCAGTACCTGAAAGCAACTTCATGTGGCTATCGTAACCCAAAAATTCTCAACGTTTGGGAAATTGATCGTGAGACAGAGGTAGGAACTACAGTTAATCCTGTTTAATGTGACACAGATATTTGAAGTGCTGCGACCTAAAATACAGGTTGCACATTGCAGGGAGAACGTTTTCTTGAGAATAACACTCTGGACAACCGCCGTCTGCTGTGGCATGGCACAAACATTGCAGTGGTGGCAGCCATCCTGAAGAGTGGCTTGAGGATAATGCCCCACTCAGGAGGCCGTGTTGGTCGTGGTATCTATTTTGCATCTGAAAACAGCAAGTCTGCAGGTTACGGTGAGCCTGTAAGAACAATTGAATAAGGTGAAAATGACAACTGCAATCATCAAGTTAATGGGGTTTTTTTTTAAATCTAATTTTTTTCTATTTTCAGTGCACACCTCCAAAAATACAGGAGTGATGTTTCTGTGTGAGGTCGCCCTCGGCAAAGAAAAGACCATCACCAAGGACGACTGTTCCTTGAAGAAGGCTCCTCCAGGCTTTGATAGTGTTGTGGCGCGAGGAACTGTGGAACCAGGTACAATACTTCATCAGCTTTTCAAACAGTAAAATCAAGCCTTTCTGTGTTCAAGCAAAGTCAATATATTGAGAGAACAACATGTCTTTTATCTAAAAGCACACAGAGTTTAAAGGACCTTACCAGTGTTACTACATGTCATTGTCCTTGGTCAACATCGCAACGGGGGTTACATAAATCCCACCCATTTTTTCCAAATAGCTTTATCTATGAGATATCATGTTTGTTAACATTTTATCCATATTCAATAAACGTTACAGATAGGTACCTGAAAATGTGTTAAGATAGTTAAAAAGAATGTCTGTGTCAAAATCCTCCTTCACGCTAATATTGAGCTAGGAAGGCAGCACTTGTAAGAAACTGTTTTACCAGGCATAACAACTTTCATCTCAGAGTGGCTCCCCTCTCCATCTCTCTTGCTCAGTAGTTTTTGACAAAATAAATGCAGGCATTTTCTTTGAAAGGGTGAATTATCACCATCCAGCAACTTTTATGTGTTCTGTAGTGTTTCTGTACCCTGTTTCAACATGAATGACAGTGAAAGGGGTTTAAAAGTGCAGTCTGAGATCTACCAAAGTAAACACATGATCAAATTTGAACGACATTTGTAGAAGACAGGGCCAATCTCTGCTAATGGTGAGAAGCAAAAGAAAAAACTGGTATGGTTCAGATTTTCAGGTGTTCTCCAAGGCAAGAGCTTAAACGGCCTTATTATGCCTTTAAAAATTAAATATTAACAAAGTGAGAGTGAATTGTAAAATATAGATGCTCAAGTCACAGAGAAGTGTAACACCTGGCAACTATCTTGTCCTTCTACAACAAACCCCCAGTCCAAGTGGTTGTAAAACTTACATAGTGTTTTGTAAAGGTGTGTGATAGATTTTCTAAGTACAAAAGTGCCACACAGGTTGTGGAAGACACAGCATCTTCCTCACATGTTATGGCATGAAGTCATTTTATCCCTGCACCCTCAGTTTACATTTATATTTTACTCATACAAGTTTTATACGACTTCATCTACAGTGTAAACAATTGTATAAAATTCCCCCCAGTATTCACTGTGTCAGACACTTCACTGTTTTTATGCTCCTCTCCCTGCTGGTTTTGAGTTATTATTGTGAATGCTCTGATCAATACATGTAAGGAAATAATGCTCAGCTTATGGTGACAATTTTTGTTTTGTTTAGTTTTAACTGCGAGCCCCCAGGTGTTGTGTACTGTGCCCTGGGTGCTGTAGATTTATGATGTGTTCCATGAGTTTGTTATTCTCTCGCCCCAACCCACTGGAAAAGCCCCCTGTCTGTGGCGGACCTTCTGATTTACCAATGAACACTGACCATGCTTCAGAATGCCTGAAAAGCCGGCAGTTAAAAACGAAAGACACAGTCTCGTCTGATTGCGTTGGTGTGACCCGACAGGTTTTACAACGTTGCAGTCTGTCTCGTTGCAAGCAGTTGCAGGTTTCAAGTCGTCTCATGGTGACTCTTTTGTCTGAACTGGGCTTAAGATGCAATTACAGTATGAGAAACAGGCAATAAGTAATTCGACTTGGCTCGTTTTGTTATTAATTTACTAAATATTGATAAAAATGGAAGCATGTGACAACCACAGTGCTACATGATATCTCACAGCATCTTTTGTTTTCAAAGCTGTAAACTTTTGTGTTTTCAGATCCATCCAAGGACGTCTTCATCACCCTGGAAGGCAAGAACGTTGCAGTGCCTCAGGGCGGGCCCATAAATCAGCCCCAGTTCAAAAATAGCCACTTCGGCAACAGTGAATATCTCATCTACAAAGAGAGCCAGTGTCGTCTTCGTTACCTGCTAGAGCTGCACATGCAGTATTAAGTCAACTGAAGGAAAGACACACAGGTTCTTAGAGGAAAGTTTCTCATTCCCTCTATATAAGGGGCTTCCTAAATGCTAAACCATGCTGTTTTCTTAGAATTCTGTGGTTATTATGACAGACACTTTAAAGATATTCCTACTATGATGCGTAGTCTTGTCTGTGCCTTATATTTTGCACAAGGTAAAACTGGCCTGAGTGCGATCTTGTGCAATCCCATTACTTAATTTTTTTCTCGTAGAATGATAGTGATATCTTTCACATCTTACTTAATCTTGATATTTAAATGTCTGATGGGCTTCTGGAATTTGCTGTCTTTTGTTTTCAAATTACATGCTGCATCCTGTTTTTGTTTTTTTGTTTTTTTTAATTTCTAGTCTCAATTATGATTTGAGTAGCTTACCTCTTACATATTGCCTTATTTAATCCAAGCCTGATAATGCTAATGGAAAACTTTACCACAGATGGAAAATATCTTTAATATATGCTGAAAACACTATGCTCTTACAGTTATACTTTTTGAAGAATGTTATATGGTTGAGCAGAAGAAAAAAATGTTTCTATGCAGAGATATGTTTAAAGGTCAAAGTATGAAGTGCAATTTGTGTGTAATGTTAAAGCACTGGTACAAATATAATATTTTGCTTAACTGACTATGAAACTGCTTCTGCAATGCAAAATCATGTAACTTGTAAGTCATGAATAGCCTGGGAAGATTACTTTCCTTGTAGGCTTTTCTAGCTATGCTACAAATGTCAACATTAGGTGTCAGTAATGAGCAACTCCCTTTGGAATGTAATTTCCACAACATTTTTGCACTAAGACATTACTTGAATCACTGATTAGTTAATAAACTGAAGTGCCCCTCCAACTTGTTGCAGTGTTTTTCCTGTTGAATGTTGAGCTTTAAGACTTTTTGTATACATGCTATTTTAGGTGTTTTCTAGTGTAACAGCTTACATGGCTGTCACTGTTTACTGATAATTCTTTTGATGTAATGACTTTTTCAGAATACTGCTGGAATGTGTTTGATAAAAATCAATGCAGTTTATTTATATGGCAATAATATATCTAGAAAGATGAGGATAATGGTGTGTAAACACAATTAAATGACAAATATTTTTAAAGATTTATAAACTTTCATAGGCTGGATTTACTACAAGCCTTACTTCAATACTTATTGTCATATTTTTAACATCCCTCAGGTTTTTACTGTAACTAATTCTTTCTGATTTAACAAAAGAGTAAGAAATTAAAGCACAATAAGGCAACAAAAATGTATCAAACAGGCTTACCCCGTGTCAACAGAAATTGTTTCTGATTCTAGAAGCAAGTGAATGAATTTACACTTGCTGACAATATCTTAAAATGTTATCTCTGGTTCTTAAAATAGTCTTTTTGAAAGTCTGTCAGGAAAATAATTCATCTATTGTGCCTGTGTAAAAAAGTTCTTAATGTTAATTAATTTTGAATGACCTATTGGTTCTAAATTTAGATAAAAATGTTTTAAGACTTAAAATGTGACATCTAAACATTGTTCAGACACGGCAGGTCATTTTCTGCATTAAGTGAGTGGTGTTCTTTGCATTTCTTTCACACTTATTAGCTTAAATAGGCTGTTAAAATTATTGGCCAGAATAGTTAGACATACTGGTTAAATTAACCCAGACTTAAACCTTTTTGGGTGGATGATATTGTGGCTTTTACATTTAGGACCAATCTAATGTTAAAAATTAAGTTAGGTTTCTTATGATCTAGTAATATGAAGAGAGGCTTTTTGGGAGACATTAATATAGAAATGTAATCAGCACTCTATGGCAGTCATTCCCAAAGACTGGGTCGGGACTTACATGTGGGTTGCAGGAGGTTTTATTTGGGTCACCAAATAAATTTGAAGAATTCCTTCCAAGGTCTTGTAGCCTGTTTAAGATTTCTATCTGCAGTTCACCTCTGAGCCACATGAGGGCAGGCTGATGGTAAGATCCAGAAGTTCAATTTTTTTTCTTGTCAAAATTTCAATTTTATTCTCACAATATTTCAGCTTTTTCTTATAATATCTGAATTTTTTATTCTCATATCTCTACTTTTTCCTCATAAAATCACTATTTTTCTCTCATAATATTTCAACTTTTTTTTTTCTCATGAATCACAACATTTTTCTGATAAAATCATGATTTTTCTCATAAAATTTCAACTTTTTCTTATATCAATTTTTTCTCATGAAATCATTAAATCACAGCTTTATTCTCATTATATTTTGATTTTTTAAAGTAAAATCACTACTTTTTTCATAAAATTATGACTTTTTCTCTGAATGTTTCAACCTTTTTCTCATAAAATCACAATTTCATGATCATAATATTTCAATCTTTTTTCCATTTAATCGCAACCCATTCTCATATTTCATCTTTTTCCCATAAAATCACGGCTTTATCATGAAATCACGACTTTTTTCTCATAATATTTCAACTTTTTCTTGAAAAATTACAACTTAACTCTCATAAAATTTCAATGTGTTCCTCATATAACTGTAACTTTTTCCTCATAAGATTTTAACTTTTTTCTTGTAAAACTACTACTTATTCATCACTCTATTTAAATTTTTTTCCTTGTTAAATTGCAAATTTATTCTCAATACTTAAAACTTTTTCTCATGAAATTATGACTTAATTCTCATATTTGACTTTTTTCTTGTAAAATCACAACTTTGTCAGTTTTAAACTTTTCTCAGGTCACCTGATTTATGTACAAATGTGCTCCTTTTCAAGATTACAAGGCAGACGCAGAAAAAATAATGGGTCCCCAGAAAAAAAGTTTGGAAAACACTGCTCTATGGAATACAAACAAATGGCTTGCAAAAAACCCCAAACGAACAAACAAAAAAAACCCAATCACCCTTATATCAAAATAAGGATGCACTTGGTTGTAGTGCATTTTTTGTAACTAAAACAGGAAATGCCTTATTTTTTTGTGATTGGAGCAGCTCCCTTAAAATGCTACAGCTGCCTCAGATTTCAATTAAAAAAAAACAACAAACAAACAAACAAAAAAAACCTTTTAGGCTTTCCCTTTAAATGGTGGATATTAGGACCCAGGGAATCCTGGGCTCTTGATGTGGGACAGTAGAGTTTGTGTCCATTTGAAAGCAGAAAAAAATCACACACAACACAATGTGTGACAGTCACTGCCATACACAGCACAGGACAGGAGTGAGGGTGTTAGTGGAGGAGAGAGAGAGAACCTCGTTTACCATCTAATATTATGGATTCAGTGATCAGCACTTTGTCAACTTGGAGAGACACACGTGTGATTGGTCTGGACTTCTGGAATATCTCTACAGGAGAATCAAACACCAGACACTGAGTTTACTGGACATCATCAAATGGAGCACTTGCTATTTTACATTTGGGAAAAAAATTGCTAATAATAGAGTGGAGCTTTCCTTGGTTTAGGCCTGTATATAAATGTGGGATTTTAATATGAGCTTTATGAAGTCAGACATCCGGTGAACCTGTTCAGTCGAGCTGTAACACACAGAACAGAGTGGATCATGGGTAAGTGCTGCATGAGTTTTATCACTGTTGATGAAAAGATGCAATTTCACTTTCAAAGAATCAATGTTCTGCCTCACAATGAAATATGAAAGTTCGGACATTTTGTAAAAATATTTTCTTATATTTACAATCATCTTACCTTTGCTTAGGCTACTGCAAATCGAATGAATTTCAGGAATTTATATGTTTATGGACTAACTTTAAGGTAAAACTTTATTAACATATATTTCCTGGAACAATCTGTGACAATGTTTTCGATTGAACATGGTAAAATATTTTGGCTTGAAGCAATACAGAGTGTGTTTCGACTGAGTTGGTGAAATCTTTGACAAACGTCTAACATCAGCTGTGTTTACTCATTAAAAACTGTCCTTTAGTTGTTTAATTTTGCTGATTGCAAACAGCTCAGACTACTGAAGCGTGTCATTGATTATTATTCACACAAAGCTTATCTTTAACAACAATGTGGAATGGCCCAGAGGGGGGGCCTATGCTGATTGTACATAGATGGAATAGACATTTTTGTGTTTTACAGTAAATAGTTTCCTATTTACCCACAAATGTATTTGTTTACACTCAAAACATGTAAGCAGCTGTTTACATGTTTCCAATTAGGGATCAGGAGTCAGTAGAAATTTTATTGTAATAATTTTTCAATTAAATAATATATTAACTAATCAAACCACATCCTGCATAGTCTTCTTTTATGTTAAAGCAGCATGATGTAGAAATTAATATTTTGTGTGATTTGGCGCCCTCGCAGTTACTGAGTGTAAAACCTCTGTAGGTTTGCCTTTATGACAGAGGTTGTTACAGGCTTCTGTAACAATATTGTCACATGTCGTGTACGTGCTGACTACAACCAAAATTCTTGAGCTTCATGACAATATTATATATCAAAGACTAAAGTATTATAATGGCGGTCAAATTTGGGACAACTCAGAACAGCAGCATGCCAAGCTAACATGACCTGAACCTGAAGCTATATGCAGCTAACACTTCGCTACAGCATTCACCAGCTTAAACCTAATCTCATACCAGGAGCATCAAATGCTAATGCTTTATCATGCCCCTTAGCATTTCATGCAAACTCAGAGGGTATCCTTTGCACCTGTAGGAGACGTACTAGGCTCTCAGTAAATTCCCATGTAAACGTATCCGCATCAGTATTAGACTATCATAACAACAACTCTACCCTAGAAGAAAGAGTAGCAAAGATTTAAGAGGGGCTACAGCTGGGGTAGGGTGGCGCTCCTAACACACAGCTGTTAAACAGGAGATGGGCAATGGAGTGAAACTTAAAGTTGAACTTAAAGTGTCAAATCCCCTTTTCCAAAACCTAGACTGTGTAGTTCTTTTCCTGAACCTAACCTAGACTTTTTTTCCTCGAAACCTACGAAGTACTTTGTGGCCGTAACGTAACCAAATTACAACCATTTTACAATGTGAACCATGTGATTAGATAGGCTATGTGGCAGGAGGGCTTTACAGATGCAAAAGGGTGCCTTGTGTGTCTGTATAAGACACCAAAGTGAGTGATAGAGTGAATAAGACAACTACGTTTGATAAATGAGAACATAATGGCAAAAACTGCTAAAAATGGCTGACTTGGCTTTTGATCAAAACAAGCGACTCAGTGTTACCTAATGTTGCTTTAAACTGTTCCTACATAATTTATGGATAGAGGTGATAGAGGAACCTTGGTCTCAAATTCCATGTATTTGTTAGTGTTTTTTAGAAATAACTTTTTTTCTGTGTCTTTAACACAGCACATCCACTTATGAGGAAATCTGAGATCCACCTGGGGGAAGTTGTGACTGAATAATGGCAGACAAGACCGGTCCCATGATAGCGTCTGTGCCAAATCACTCAGTGACGAATCACACCACTGCCCTATGGGGGCCCAATCCTACAGTTCACGCCAATGTGGGCATTGTCACGAGCTCCCAGTCACAGATCAAAGACCTTTTTGGGTTGTTCTGCATGGTGACCCTTAACCTCATTGCTTTGCTGGCCAATACCGGTGTGATGGTGGCTATTGCTCGTGCTCCTCACCTGAAGAGGTTTGCTTTTGTGTGTCACCTTTGTGCTGTGGACTTGCTGTGTGCCATCCTCCTCATGCCTTTGGGTATCATATCCAGCTCAGCATTCTTTGGCACCGTGGTGTTTACTGTTCTGGAGTGTCAGGTTTACATCTTTCTCAATGTTTTCCTCATCTGTCTGACCATTCTCACAGTCACGGCCATCAGTGTGGAGCGTTACTTTTACATCGTACACCCTATGCGTTATGAAGTTAAGATGACCATCAACCTTGCTATTGGTGTCATGTTCCTGATCTGGGTGAAGTCAGTCCTCTTAGCTTTGGTCACGCTGTTTGGATGGCCAGCATATGGACATCAGAGCTCTATTGCAGCAGCTCATTGCTCTCTTCACGCGAGCCACAGTCGTCTAAGAAATGTGTTTGCTGTGCTCTTCAGTGTGGTCTGCTTCCTGGTTCCTGCGGTAGTTATTTTTGCTGTTTACTGTGCCGTGTACAAGGTAGCTCGTTCTGCAGCCCTGCAGCAAGTCCCCCCTGTGCCAGCATGGGCAAATGCAAGCCCTGCTAAAAATCGCTCGGACTCGATCAACAGCCAAACCACCATGATTGCCACCACCCGCACTCTTCCCCAAAGATTATCCCCAGAGAGGGCCTTCAGTGGAGGCAAGGCTGCACTTACCTTGGTATTTATTGTGGGCCAGTTCCTGGTTTGTTGGTTGCCCTACTTTATCTTCCACCTGTACATGTCTCTGACTGGCTCCATGCAGAGCCCTGGGGACTTGGAGGAGGCAGTCACCTGGCTGGCTTACTCCTCCTTTGCAGTTAACCCGTTCTTCTACGGCCTGCTGAACAGGCAGATCAGAGAAGAGCTGGTAAAGTTCCGACGCTGCTGCTTGACCCAGCCAGCGGAGTTTGGGGCATCCAGCCATGAGGGTTCCCTTCAAGAGAACTTCCTTCAGTTCATCCAGAGAACCACCAGCACGACTGAAAACCCATCTGGCTGTGCAAACTCCCAACCCAGAAACACTACGGATCACGGGATAAAGATCCCTGGTCAAATACCTGAGGAGCACACTTAGACATTGACCAACACAAATTTTGGACTACAATAATATATAGGCCATGTAAGTGTTGTATGTTTGCTGGCTATGTTTTTTCTTGCAGAATAGGTTCACATTTTCAGTCTGAAAACAATACTGACATGTCCATATGAACACTGAAATGATGATTGTTCCTCCTGTCCAAACTGGCCACAAAGAGATAAAGGAAAATTTAATTAAAGTAATGGGGAACAAAATCCATAGTCATTGTTTTGTGCAAACATTTGGATAATTCAGTCTGCTGAGAAATCATATTATCTTCAGCTGATTTAAAGGTTTTCTGCATAGAACAATGACTATGGATTCTGTGCCCCAACACTTACTATTGAAATAGCTTTAAGAAGGAATGTCTTTGTGGACAGTATGGATAGGAAAAGCAATAACAGTGTCTGAAAATCATTTTAGTACCATATGGGTGTGTTAGAATTGTTTCAATATAGAAATGTGAGCCTATCCTTTTAAATATGTCTTAAATACCCAGTGCCTTTTCTTTGTCTAATTCAGGTGGGCTTTTTCATTTTAGGTCAAGGTGCTATGGCTGAACTGTAACATGAAATACTGAAGTGGTGATAAATGTTCTCATGTGCATATTTATTTTACATTCATATTCCTGTTGACCTGATTTTAATAATGTTGATGTTTCATGTAATTCTAAATGTGAAAATATGGATTGTGACTGCAATAACAAGTTTGGATGGATATTTGTTGCATTGTTTTATTCCCCTGACCCTGTTGAACTCTGTAAAGCATTGCAGCAACACAGTCTGACTCCCACTTATCACTGAACGATCCCTTCAGAGCACGATCGCAGTGGCCTCTCGTGAATGCAAGGAACAATACCTCAGAGTTTCTGTGTGTGAGAGATACGTCAGTGGACGGTGAATGTCATCTGCCCCTGTTGTCATGGGAATTAAGTGAGTCTGTGACTCACATAGCAATGAGGACCCTTCGGCTTAATGTATGCCTTAGCATTAGGTCCTGATTGGAGTCTGCTAATTCTGCCTCATCCCTGCTGTCTACATGCAGACTGACACACGCACAGACACACACACACACACGCACACACACACAGCCTATGTTCAGTTAGAGGCTCATTAACATGTGAATAAAGGCTACTGATAAGGTAGGACTTAAGGTAGCACAAGTCCCTGCCTGTACGGACTGCTATAATAGTGACATGTGCACGGTGAGGCAGAGATAGTGAACTTACAATGGAAATCATTACTGGCCATTGATAATGCTCTGAGAGCGGTAACAAAGTGCTATTTTATGGCCTCTGCTGTTTGTATTAGTCTTTCACAAACAGCAGACATGACGAATAAAGAAGAACACTTTGGTCAAACAAATAACAGCAAACATCATTTAGCTGTAAGACTGGAGTATACAGCGGTCTTATATAACTGAGTTTGTGTATTTAATACTTTGAGGCAAATGCTGCATTAGTCTTTCTCAACAGGAGGATGTGGATGCTGCCTAGACACACACAGTGCAAAGACATGGTGTGAGTCTTTTTTTTTTCTTTTATCTATGCACATATTAGTTGTTTCTCTCTTTACACTCTGTTTCCTTTGTTCGATCTCTTTCCATTTGTCATGACAAATGTCGAATAATGGGGCCATGAGCTGATTTGAGATCATTTATTTGAAATCTCAGAATTCAAAATGTAACAGCTGCAGACAAATTAAGGTTAAAAAAAGAAATCTATAATGTGTATGTTAAGATTTGGATTTAATGTTGTCTTGTGTCCATCATTGATTAAAAAAAAAAAGTTGGAACAAAACATCACCTGTGGCATTTGTTAAACTATAAATACAGATTAGGACACTGGATGACCATCGTATCTCTTATTGTGACCTGTCTTAAGGACTTTTCAGTTACAATCTGTCGCGTCATTATAAACAACATTCAGAGATCTTGATTTTTAAGCTGAATTTAGACACAATTTTTCATTAAAACAGATTTAAATATATGAGGATGTTGTTCCAGGAACATCTGGAAGAGCTGATGTGACTGTTAGAGCTCAGCTGTTTGATCCTCTACTCAGATCCAATCAAGCTGCATGTTGGTAACTGACAAAATGACAACTTTTGAAAAATAGTTCAGCTGAACTGGGCAAATTCAAAGGCCTGGACCCAGGTAATCCAAAATCATCCCCAATCATCCCAAAATACACCCAAAAAGGGGCGCAGGTGTTCTTCTTTTTTCTAATCCCTTAGCAATAGCCCCACTATTCAGAGTCACCGTCTGTCTCAACTGAGCTGCTTGTTTCACCAATAGAAACAGATCAGCTTTAGTGCCTTCTTTGCACTACACTCTCAATACACCGT
>JAPXVT010000013.1:20303483-20317450 GCA_029823135.1 Acanthurus reversus | reverse complement strand
CTTGACATCCTATTGATGAACCAGAGAAATTAAATTAGAATGTCAGCACTAGAGAGGAGCTTTGTGGTGCCAACGTGCATTTTTCATTGTAACATTTGGCTGTGAATGTGAAAGAAATTGCGTGTCAAGTTCGCTAGAAGAGTTGCTTTATATGAAATCCTAGTATAATCATTTATTCAGTGAGGCTCAGCAGCTAGCACAGCAGTACAGGCACTTCTTAAACTGAAATGCTCCTAAAACTTAGAGTTTTTTTCCTAAAGTTTTTTTTTAAATCACCCCCTCCACGATACACTAAAACTTTTCATTCATTAGGTCACTCTTAATGAGTGGTACTAAAGTAATAGTCGGTACTTAACATACTTCAAAGAAACTGAGTCAAACCACTAATAACAAAGCTCTCAAAATTGTTTGGATTGCATCTGTTGTTGTAAAATTCAGCTGCTATTATGAAGACAGTTGAAGTGTGATGACGGTACCAAAGGGGATGGGCACAGATGTGCTGCAACAACTTGTCTGAACCACAACAGGTTTATATAAGGACAAGAAGGAAAGCTTTCTCAGACAACATCAAAGCTGCAGGGCTTGATTCTACATTTGTACTTGTCCTCTTTTCAGGTTTACTTTTACCACATTGGCCACATTTAGCCACATTTGATTCCAACATACTTTAAACAAGCTCTATGTATGTATATACAATGTCCAAATTTAACAGCTGTCAAACACCAATTGCAGGTAATTTTTCTGTTTGCAGACTCGTTCAAAAATCATGTACAGTCATACCCAGTATGCATATAGATTATTTAAGCCAGTAAAAACATGCCTGGCTGATGGATTATTTATTTTAAATTGTAGGGCCTACTTACATGAATTAAGTGTCAACAGTAGAGCCAAATCACCATCTATTTTATGTAAACGACGCAGAAAGGTGGAATGGACCACAGCCTCAGCCCCGCTACTTAAAAAAAAGGAAGGGCTGTCTTCATCCTGCAGCACTCTGTTGACAGCACAGACAAGAGGCTATCAATATCAGTTTTCAGGTTGTGTTGAAGGAGCCTGTCTGATTCCTGAGTCCTGGATGCAGAGTTTGGTTGTTAGGCTTTTCTGTTTACTGCTGCTTTTCTGTGCTGTTCCTCCTTTTTCCCAGTTTACATTCCTTATGTCCCTCTCTGCACTGCCACTTTAACACTTGCTAAATTGTTCTCTGCATCTCTGCATATTCCCAAAACAAATGACACCAACACTGATTACTGTTAGCGGTGCATCTTTATCCACTCTTGCCAGATGTGCACAAAAATGGAGTGCACTGTCATGTTGCTAATTTCGCGAGGACTAACAATAAATCGAGTTCGCTCAATCCACAAACTCTCCCACACATACAAACATCAAGAATTAATAACGGAAAAAAAAAAAAAAACCCATCAAGCTGCACCACATGATGTAGTGACTGCATTGTTAGAAAAGCAAAAATTGTCGCAACACAATTCATTTCTAATAGTTTTACAATAGGAAATATTGTTTGTGACAACATGCGGTGAACTTGCCACAGCTGGTTATCAGGTTATGTTGAAGAGTTTTAGACAGACTTAAAGCTGTCCTCTGGCTAGAGTATTTTCTATTCCTTGAAAAAGGCAATGAGTGTTGTACTACCTGCAGAGTGTGTTTTTGATGCACCTTCTTCTTCCACAATGACTTCCTGTTTGATTTGAGTCTTTCTGGTGGACTCTAAGCGACCCCGAACCTGGGCAATCAGGCGGGTAAAATCGCTGTTGTGCTGCTTCCCTGCAGGCAAAATAGCAAATAAGTAAATGTGGAATAAGTATAGAAGAACACAATTTCAAATGGTCTGCAGTATCTAATACTACTAATACTACTCTGAAATGAGCTTGAAGCAGAAAAAAAGGAGCTTCATGCAACACTACATCTTATCATTCAAGGGTAGCGTTACACAGGTACTAATAATGTACAGTTGACTAGACGCATATAGTGGGTGGAAAACAGGTGACAAATAGAGCCACCGAGTGCTGTAAATTAAATAGAGCAAAGCAAAGGAAGCAAACTAAGTACAGAAATACCAACCCACACAGCCTACTGCATGCACTCTACTGTTTAAGAAAACATTTTATTATTCTTACTAAACTCAGACTCATTTTTCTTTGCGACAACATCATCTGCAGCATCTCAGGCCAGTCAGATTAACATTTTGACTTAGCAACAGGAAGTTGCAACCTTGAAAGGTTGCATTGATTTGGGAAAATACAAGGTTTTATTCAACACTGCAGAAGCTTCTGTTGCCAAGACATTATAGCCAACAAAGGACTGACGCAGGAAAAAGAAGAAATGTTTCATCAGTGATCCAAACATAAATGAAAGAATTAATCACTTCCACAGAATTCCTGAACATCTGCATATCTGTGATGTTCATATAAACAAAGACAGGTGAACAAAGAGAAAGAGTGGGTGAGAGGAAATTTCTTTTGCTCAAACGCTTCACTTAACAGCTAAATATCACCACTGGTACCTCAGTTGTAAGTAGTCCAGAAGTGTTGACTTACAGAAGATACCGTTTTCAAATTATGAACTAAACAAGATTTTATTCATTTCATCCAATGTGATGTTGACAAAAATAAATCTGAAGGCATCTGCATCTCTTAGAGAAATACATATAGACAAAAGTTGCAAGCTATGCAAAGAAATCTAAGGCAACAGCTTTTTTTTCTTTTTATTCTGCATCTTGTTACCATGAGTGACAGCAGTAAAAATAAATATACGAACAGTTGGGCTTCATTTCACTCACAGGTCTTGTTATTGTTTATTTAGACATTAATTATTTATTACCCTGGCAACAGTTGAGGGGGTTATATGTGTTTAAATTTAATGCACACTGTGACACCGACAGTAGGTGACTTAAATTATAATGGAGAGAGACGCCGCTCTTATTAAGTGACAAACTTAACACATTTTACATTTGTAACACAAGTTAAAACTGATATCCTCTCAGGGGCAAGGAAAAGTTCTTCCTCACAAAGAAAATTCAGTTTGTAGGCTTTTAAGGACTAGACTGAGTGCACTATGTTAGTTAGGCTATAATTTATGGTCACATCTAATACACCAGGCTCATTTCACATGCATGAGGGATGCAGCAACAGCTTTACAATGCTCTCCATCAGGGTGCAAATTGTGAAGGAAATTCCATTGTTTTCAGTTTAACTAAATTATAGGCAATGTGTTAAGCAGCCAACTATCCAAACTGTCCATTATAACTATTAAATACTGTTACACAATCAACATAAAACAATGACAGCAACTCAGAACAAAAGATTGGTCTGAAAAATGGATGAAGGTTTACCCATAAATATACATTTTTTTCTGTGGGTTTGCCTGTAACAATTTGTCAATGGTTAGAACCAGAAAGTCCAAAATTGAAAGGAGGGGAAACCATGTCTGGAGAAGGTGGTGTTAGAGCAAGTGACACTTGTCAATCAAGAACACATTACTGGGCTTATGGATTGGGGAAGGGATTAGGAGGATTTTTCCAGTCACATCAGATTTTATCATTCTAATGACGGTTGCAAAACCTCATGTGCACAAAGCTGTGATGAGTGCACTGGGTCTGACAAGAAGCAGCTTTGTAATGCAAATAATACCATTTTTTAACATTCACCTTTACTTTGGCTGTGAAAAGCAGCAACATAATTTTATCAATAATCACTGTTTTGAAGCATGTATAGAACTTCTCAGGGGGTGAGTCTCATGAAGGAGGATTTTCCTTGCAGTTGTGTTTTCTAGATTACCAGCTACTGATTGTAATTATGCTAATAGAACATATTGTCCCATTTAAGAAAAGGCTGCCAGCTCCTGGTGGGGTCTGTGTGTGCAGGCGTGTGATGCTTTCACCTTCCTGTCTGCTCATTCACAATTCCCCATGCTGGCAGCGTGAGTCATCCACATCCTCCTCTGATAAATCAAGAGGTTATCACAGCACTGCAGCTATTTATAGAACCCACCTACTATGAGTCACATCCATTTTTCAGCCACACTTAAAGTTTGCTCTGCAGGGTTGTTTCCAAAAAGCTTTCCATCTCGTTCAACCACGACAGCGTGAGTTGGGAGAATGTTCTTCGGTGCTGCTGTTTTTGCTTGACCTCTGCCCTGGGGACAAAACACGGACCGGGTCTACATTTCTGTGAATTTGTTTGTCTCTTAGTGATAATGTATGAGCTCAAAGCAAAAGGAAAACAAAACTGAGAGACTGATAAATAGCCAAATAAACCTACAGGTCATAGGCTGTGCATGTGTGAATGGGAACAGGGGTCGACCTGCAGAAAAATCTGTGCCAGCAGTTTCTCACTTTAACACCTACTAACATTACAAGGAGAATGGCGGGGTGGCTGTGTTGTTAATGAAAACAGTAACAGCGCAGTGAGGTGGTGCGATTGTCTGATAAAAGACACAAGCCGACAAATCACAAGACTTCACTGATTATATATATGAGTCCAAAACTGGTGTAAGTAAAGCATTACTTTTTGCAAACTTGTTAAATATTAATTTCATTACAAATGCACCAGACAAAAACAGCTTCTCGCATATGTGTGAAGGGCCAATGAGAAATGTTCCTGAATGTAGCTGCATGTGTAAACAAACAGTGAAAGTTATGGGGCCATTAGCTCACTGTGAACTATGTGTGACAGTAAAGTGGTATTATCTTTATTATTACCACTGACGCAAAAACCAAAATCATTTTACTGGTTGTAATTCCACATTATCCCCCCCCCCGATCAATCACAGAGCTCACTGAGGTTACAGCAGTCTTGTTTCAGTTGCTTTTGATGGGTTTTGGAAGGTATGTGAGACTGGCTTCTAATGGAGGTCTTCTAGACAGACTAAAATTAGATTGGGATTACTGCTTGGCGACAGACTGAATATGCAAAATGAGAGTAATCTTATATTGTATTCATTGCCTTTTTAGCCTTTAGTGGGATCACATCTTCTTCTCCTATGCATTACCCTGCCACAGCTACCAAACTTTGACAAACCACAGTGTTTCTGTGATGGAACAAAATACAGGTCTACACTATTCTTACGATTTTCCTACTGAACTAGCAATGTAGAAGTGGAAAAAATAAGTACGCTGATCGGTTCAAAAGCCCTGGGTAAATGGCCATCACCAGCTTTCATTAAGATGCCAAGTCTACCTAATCTTAAGGCTCTGTCGAGACATCAATATCTGAGATAAAACCTCTTTATAGCCCAGGCTTGTGTCCTGCTTTGTTCTGTGGGCAATACATCTGAATTCTTTAACGGTCATTTCTTAGTTTGAGGTATTCTAAGAGAAGACTCCACACTCATTAAACAGGATTTCCTTCAGTAGTTCAAAGCAGAGCTGGGCAGCCTCATCTGAATTAAAGATGGTCTCCGCAATTGTCAGAAAAAATGAACACTCTTTTATGTACCAAAATATAAATCTTCAAAAAAAAAAAAAAAAGAGAGAGTTTGCATTCAACCTTTGATTAAAAAAAATTTCCTGAGGGAAAATGTGATCAAATCAAAGGCGCTGTCTTCAATTCCTGTCTTGTCTCTTGAATAAGAATGTGAGGGCAAGCGAGCTTAATTTCTACAGCACCTTTCGAACAAATAGCAATTCCCAGAGCATACATACGACTATGAGAATAAATTAAAAAGGTAGTGAAAAGGAAAATGAAAATCAAGACGATGAAATGAAATAAAAAGTTAAATTGTAGTTTCAAGAAGTTTTATTAGGGTAGATGGAGTCAGTGAAGATGGTCAATTATGTATATTTCTGCTTACTTCCACGGAGGCTGTTTAGTCCTAATAATAGTATGAACCTTCCTTCACTGAAGCTAATCACACAGAGACTGAGAAACACCGCATAGCAAAAGTGAAGATGTCATCTTCTAGCTATGCTGCCTTGCATAAACTGAAACATAGATGTGTTGCACTGGCTTCTTATCTTGACTAGCCTAGTCTTTAAAACCAGTTATCCCAATATGATTCAGAGCTACACACTCAGTCAAACAGCAGGACTCAAAAGAGGAGTCCTTCTTAACTGAGACGTATCGTGTGCCATTCTAGCAGAACGGAAAATCTCACCAAATCAACACCCGATGTTCGTTTTTTAAGTGCTATGACATTTCAAACCACTTCAGCGAACACAAAATTGGTTAATTTGACCACAGTTCCAAAATAAATTCAGGCTTTGGAGAGAAGTGCTCCATCTCTCTGAGATTACACCATGCATTTTGTTTTGTCTGATGTGTTTTCATTCAACTCACCCACTTTGATATGTCTTTCAGTCTGCATAAGATGGCATTCGTATGTTTTTGCAACTGAACCACAGTTTTGGACACAGTTTGGCCACTTGGCTACAAGGCACGAGGGGGGGGGGATTGTGACATCGATAACTTTTGACTCATTAAATGAGGGTGGTGGTCTAATAGCTAAAGAAGCAAGCTTGTGACCAGGCGGCCGCCGGTTCAAACTCCCAACCAACAGGAGTAATCTGGGTGGAGAAAGTGAAGGACCCGCTTGCCCCACCAGCATTCCACCGCTGAGAGCAAGGCCCCTAATCCGAATTGCTCCAGTGGAGCTGCTCAGTGGCTGCAAATAAGTACTATTTGTACTACAGCTTTCTAGGTGTGAACGAGATCAGAGCGTCCCACTGAGAGCATGTCGAACCCACCCTTGGGTAACTGTGAAAAATCTACAAGATTATATCTTTTTATTAAAGGAAGTAAATTAAATTCAGCTAACAGAGATGTGGGGTTATGCAAAGCAGTTTTGATTTACTTTTTTGGCACAGATTTTTAGATCCTCAAGCTGTCAACACTGATGGTAAAGTTGTCATACAAAGAAAAAACACTTACTGTAATTTGAATGCATCTCCTCAATCTCCTTCTCAGACTGATTTTTTGAGAAAACCATAACCTGCAAGAGATTTGAATAAACAAAAACACGTACATTAGTATTAAAGTCAATCAGTGACATTACAACAAGATTTGCAAGGCATTTGGCCAATGTGAGCTTGGCTAAAGATGGCAAGTAAAAACTGTTTTCCTACCTACTCTGATTAAAAAGCAACCGAGCGAAGCCTGTTCAATTTTCTTTGCTTTTTATTTCGTTTAATGTGGCTGAACAAACCGCTCTCTATCTATCATTAAGGCGTAACAAACAATTGACTTCATTTCCTATTTTTACCTCCCTCACACATTTATGGCACATTATGGCCACCACCTGTCAATACGGGGGGATGGCATTATTAAAACTTTGATTTACAGCACAACTAATGTTAAACAGAACAAAAATATCCACAGGGTACATTCAAGAACAAAGTAATGTAACAATTCAAGTTGTTAATACTTACAGGTTTGCCTTTCCCCTGCAGTTGATTCCTGATCTTCTCATTGGCCTCCACCTCTTTGGCAATATCTTCAGCTGTTGACAGAGAAAAAGTCTTATCCTTGAAACCCTAAATATTACTTGTTTATGAATTGTCCTATGGAACAAATAAAAAGGTTTTGGCCCATGAGGACTGTAAGATGCATCGTGCTGCACCTTTTACAAGATGTTACAAATACATCAACTTTAAAGAGCTGATTAAACTGAGAAGCGTGGCACCAGGCCCCTTGGAAGTGCACCTGTAGGAAAATACACCCAGTTTTAACTTCTCGTCCCTGTTTGCCATTATCCTACTGTTTCCGTTACTGTTCCCCTGGAAACAAAACAGGAAGGACATGGTGAGGTGTAAAGCCCTCCTCCTATTTGATTTAATTGGCTGCTTCGGCCAGAAGTGACTTGATGAGCAGTGCGACTCCGCGCCATGAGCTGGAAAGTTGAGATTATTTTAACTTTTGTGCGCACCCAAAATACCACCAGAAAAAAGGTGTCGTGCAGCAGCAATAGAAGAGCACCCTACAGGTGGTACTACAAAAAAAAAACAACAGTTTTGCTGGCGACACTTTTCTAGCAATGCTTCTCAGTGTAATCGGCCCTTAAGTCACCAAACAGGAGCAAAAGACGACATATTGCAGCAATGCACATCACTCTAGGTAGGGCTGCTCTATTTTGAAAAAACATCCAATTGCAATTACTATGACTGGTATTAAGATTGCCATATGATTTTAATGAGATTCTTATTTTCATTGAAAAAGACCTACTGCAGTTGTCCATGTTGCGATTTTGATTAAATTTCGATTAAGTGTGCAGCCCTAACTCAAAGACCTCTAAGCCCTGACCTGAAGGATCAGTGTGTTCAAACATCTTATATGTTCATGTCTCATTAAAAAAAAAAGATTCGGAACATTACAGTGAACTTAGTGGAGTTTTTAATGTTCAGAATTGCCCTACGATGTGGTAAATACTTCATTAAATGCACAATATGCTATGACTGCTGCAGGTGGTCTCTCAGTCAAAACAATGAAAACAAAAGACATAATTTCATGATATGACATAGCGTGGGATCACGGGGATTTGTTTATTTTATTGTTTAAGAGTCACCATTGCAGATGAAAATCTATCTGAGTGGCTCGGGGCATAGATGTTCACAGACAAGGTAACGTACCAAGGTTTTATTCATTTTTAGACATTTTAATGTGAAAAGGTTACATATTATACGTTTAAGTCAAAAATCAGTGGAGCACAAGCTATACTAGTCAGCCTACTCATGACTGCAAACACCTAATACAATATCACCCTTATGTCATAATGAACAAAATGCCTCACCTGATTTTGGGTTAAGGGAATCACACTGGGCGTTGTATATGTAGACAAACTCTCTGTGTCTTTTGATCAGCTGGTCTCGTGAACCCTGCATTGACAGATGGCATTCCTTCAGCCTCCTCTTCAGCTCCTGCATGGAAAGCAGGTTGTACACCACCTTCCCCATCGGACGCCTCCGATTGCCAAGGGAGCTGCAACAGACATGAGGACTTCTTCATTTCATCACCCATGAGATAATCCCCGGTGGGTTGGTCTTTTTTGCTCAGCTGTAATAAACTTCTAGGACTGTTCTAAATAATGGTGTTAGATGGCATAAGCAGCAAAGAACGATGGAAATGTCAGCTTAATCAAATTTATTACACAGAGGCCACACCTGCTGAGCACATAATAAATTATATTAACGGGTGGGAGTTCCCATTTGTCAGCCTGGTGGAGATATGCGCTTCTGATGATCCATAGTCTGGTTAGAATCGGGGGGTGCTGTCAGATGTGCAGTGTCATATATTTTGTCTTGAATAAAATCCATAAAGTGAAAGCTGTTTGGACCAGTAGCAAGAGCATTTCTCATGCAGGAGGGCTACAAAAAGCAAAAATATTAACCCCTTCGCGATTCATCATTATGACATCGAGGTGTACTCCAGATTAAGATTTGGCGCTAAAACACAAATATGACCAATCATTATCACAACCTCACAACTGCTTTATGGATCACTAATCACTCTGAAAAGTAATTTTCAAAGGTCACTCATGAGGAAAAGTCTCTCATATTAAGTCACAAAGCTGGTTTTCCACAAGATATGCAGCCCGGTTGATGGTAATACCACAAATCTCGTAATAGCAATTGCATAACTGCGGTCTTTTTAGGCACTCAATGCTTACTAACTCTTAGGGTGCACTTACACTCGGCCGAGTTGTCCCACATCGTGTCAAAGCATGAATGTCCCCCCTCCCCTCTCCCCTGCAGCCCTGCACTCACATTGCTCCAGTCTAACCGCGCTTGAGCACGCTTAAGTCACCTGATCTATGGAGTGCAACCCGTAATTTTACCATCATTTTTTTCATCTTTAAATGACCTTTTTAAATTGCCATCTGGCATCAGCGATCTAATTGACAGTCCCAGATTTTTACAAACAGTCACAATGATGTCTGCGCTCCGTGCCTGTGCTTGTGCATGTGCATCTGTACTGTACTGAAGTCCACCTCTTCCAGCCGTGCCAGGGCCGGCAAAGCATGCCGTCAAACAAACTGGACTCTGGGGGTCAAAAGTGCTTAGGCACGGTACAGATTGCCCTGTGTGCGTACACCCTAACTCTTACTGAATGGCTGAAGTGCACAGGTCTTTCAGTTTCAAAGATAAAATTAACAATCACCCTTCCCCCATTTCTTGCAATCAAAAATCCGCTGCATAAGCACATAGATCCACCTCAAACTGTCAACAATCCATGGACAGACAAATCTTAAGTATGTTTTTGATCAAGATTTATCGGTTTTAATCAAATTATCTTGATATTCAGATCCTGTATGTAAACAGGACATTGCAGGTGGTGCGTGCAAACACAGCTGTTTGTGAAGAGACGGCTCCAAAACATAACTGCTCCTACGGCTGTATTGTATCGACCAAATCAGGCTTTGCTGCAATTAATGCAGAGTGCTGCAGTGTAGCAGTCTGATTACATGGCTCATTTGCCTGACATCATGCTGTCAACCTTTTTTCCCCCCAATCCCAACTTCAAGGGCGACACAACTGCAAGTGGCTGCCTGGCGACTGACATCTTTGTACTCCCTCATCATTCGTGGGTGCACAGCTCAAAAGAGCCCAACACAATGGTGATCATTCTCTCTTTCCTTCAAACATTTGCTTGGGTAACAGCCCAAAGTTACACAGAAGGTCTTTATTTACATGGGCATCCTACGGTCTAATTGTCCACTTACGCAATTGGCTGTACCAGCGTGACATCAAGCTGCATTTCTACAAATGTTCATTTGTCTGCAGTCAACATCGCGGCAGCCTTGATGCCATTATTATATTATATTCGAAAGCCACAACACTTGAAATTTTTCAAAAATTGGTCCCCCTCCCCCCGGTAGTATTTAAAAACACTGTAGCAAAGAACAACGCACACTGCTATACTTCTCTCCTTATTCTAATCCAGAGAGAATCTAATAAGTGCTTTATACAACCTCAGTATAGCACATTCAACTTGAGCAAATAACACAAAGCCTTCATTTTAGTAAGCAGCTAAGTGGGTATTTTACCTTCGTAAGCTTTCCTTCTTCTCTCCACTGGTAAGACACGTGTCCAGATGCTTGTTGATAAACTGCTGCGACACACTTACAGAACACACAGGGCACTCCACTGCAAAAAGATGCACAAGATGATATTATTAAAAGCTTGACTGAGAAAAATAAACCAATTTTTGGTATCATGTGTCACATTTAATTCTACTCCCAGTCCAAACCACTTCACTAGCTGCACTTAATTTGACACGATTTATATACCATCACACCACAAAATATAACACCACAATTGCTGCATTTTTTTTTTTTTTAGATAAATGAAGAGCTGATCCTAAACTAACTGCAACACGTTCTGACTAACAGCAAATATTAATCACTCTGGTAGAGTCTGCCGTGAGCAGTGTATCTTTGGCGCCATTGCGCAAATATTCCATCATCACCTTTCAGCACATTGTAATTCAGGTGGTCTGAAAGAACACTAGACTCCTGCAACCGCTCCTTGCACTCTGTAGTCAGGCTTGACTCTGTGTTTACACCATGATGGGACTTTCCAGCCAATTATGGTAATTTTAGAGTGTGTGTGTTCCCATCGGCTGCTTCATGCTGCGCTTCTTAGCGACAAGTGACGCCGCTACGAGCTGATTAGTTGTTGAAACAAGTGATGTGCATTACGTTGTAAAACTTGCCTCTGGGGACTTAGCAAGCAGAGTTGCAAGTGACGTTAGCCGGCTTGAGTCAAGCTGAGACGGACCAGTTTACACCCCTGCAACTTTCCCTGCAACCGTGTTGTCACATCCTGAATCTTAAGTGTAAACTGGCCTTAAAAGAGAGGGTGACAACAAATGAAATAAAATGCAAGCCAGAGCAAAAACAGAGAGGAGGGTACAGCAGAGTTGCCCTTAGGAGTCTCATGCTACAGCTAGCTTGACTTCCTGACATTGCCTACCCTAGCTTTAAGCAAACCTTTTTCTTAAATTGCATATTACTGTTGGCTATTGCCAAATTAATAGTAAGGCTAGTTTAGGAATACAAGGATAGCGTCCAAACCAGATTTTTTAGTGGATTGCAGAGGCCAAACAATTTTTAAACTAATGTAGGTTTTTTGTCTTTGGTGCAAAATGCTTAAATGATACATTTAGTTTTAACAACACTGCCTGTGTGGTGTATACTAGTTGGTTAGTCAGCTTTAGATAAGGCAATATATCCAGAAAGGTTAACAAGTAAGCTAATAACTCTGATGTTGAGTTGCCTGCAAAGTTAATGACGAGCTTCTTTAAAAAATGCATACAAAAAACATGAATGTCACCCATTTACATTAATGGAGTCACAGTTACTGTTATTGTTGACTGATACAAGTGTTGAATGTAAAGCCATTAAAAATGTACAGAAACAGAAGGACGTGACATGACGAGTTTGTGAGTGAGTTTATGTGCCTGTCAGATGCAGTGCATCATTCAGGGAGATGGCAGGTAGAAAGGATTCACCTTTGATGACGGGCTTTATGTCTTTCGATGGTGACGAGGAATGCGCCGTCTCAATCCCGCTGCTGACACTGTGCAAGCCTGCGTCCTCCTGTTTGACTGACATCAAACCAACAAGAGATGCCTCCTCCACGTCCATCGGCTCTTCCTTCACAACCACTGGGAGTTGAGCTGTTGCTGAATGTAGGTCGGCGTCATTTGCATTGTGGGTGTGTGCAGTCTGTATTTTACCCTCCTGAACACGTCGAGCGGAACTGCTGTGCTGTGTATCTTTCGTGGGAGATGTTTTAGGCCTCTTTTGGAAAAAGTGACTCAAAACAGAGCTGTTACACTTTTGGCCCCTCTCTCTGGGAGTCTTACATTTGACAGCTGAGGCTGGGGTCTTCGGCGATATTGGAGGAGAATCAAAAGTTGCTTTTAACAACTGCTGCCTGGAAAAGAAGACGTGCAAAGTGAATGTTAATGAAAAACTGTGCAATATATGATGTGGACATGCAGACGGCCAATTGCCTTTTAAAAGGTTGAATACATTCTGATGCATGAAGTAGCAAATACAGCTTCTCACACACACCAACAAATTTTCCAGCCACAACACAACAACAATCTTTATATTCTGTAGGGTAACAGACTTCAGGCGCCCTTAAAGAACACATTTAGCCCATTAAAAAGAGAGGAGCGGTACGTGCAAATAAATGCTGCTGACAGTAAAGTGAACCCTTTGACGTTAACCGCACCTGCTCAATTATCTCGCTCCTTTTCTGCTCAGCAAGAAAAAAATAGACACTTTGGCTACAGTCTTGGAAACGTGGAAAGTAAACAGACTGCAGCTGGGCCATTACTCGGCAATAAAATGGAACCAATGAGGTGTGTGATGTCCGGCTTTCCATATCTAAAACTTATTTGTGCTAACTGTCCCCATTAGAGCAAGTTCTAACACTCACAGACACAAACATTTGACTGGCCAAAGGCACTCCGCAGAAAGACCCTGAAGAAATATTCTCTCCTTCTGCCGTTAACCTGCTACCTTGCATACAGCCAGACATGACTATGACTGCTCAGTTTGTAGTTGTCTTAATTCATCCAAGTGTGGCATATTTAAAGAAGGGGAATGACATACCAAACAATTTATGAAAAACTACCAAATGTTTCTTACACATTGTCCCAACTGTAACCAAGTATCTTATTTGTGTGTTATTGTTTACTGGTAATGACAACTGCACTCTTACACAACACAACTTGGATAATTCGCATGCATTATCCCCTTACATTAAAGCCATTGGCTGTCACCGTTTCTGCCTCATTTGAGCAAACAAGAATTTTCCATCACTTTAGTTTGGCAAATGATTCTAAATATAACTGTACCCAAGCAGTTTACTGGCTTGCTGGCACATACAACACCAGAGTAAGTCAGACTATATACTATATTTACAGTTAAGTTCATGTACAAAATTCGAAACAATCATTCCACCATCGGTCTGCTGTGATGCTGATTCTAGTGTTGTGACCTAGACTGCT
>JAPXVT010000013.1:20274343-20287556 GCA_029823135.1 Acanthurus reversus | reverse complement strand
AACTGTCCAGTGAATACTAATGCAGAATAGATATAACACGCACATGCACAGATGAATCATGTAGACTGGACTTAAAGTCGGCTTTGTATCAAATGATTTTGGCTGGAGTTTGACCAGCCACTGTCCTCTTCCAGCTCTCCTCTGAGACACTCTGATGGGTTTGGAAACTGTGAATGTTTAATGACTGGATGCTCAGCCAAGCAGTGATTATATGCTTATATGAGCAAGATGACATGATGTACTGAACGCCTGCAAGACTCTCTGCTTCAGGGTTTGTTTTTTTTTCTTTTCTTTTTTTTTTTGGAATTATGTCACGGATTAAACCCATTACCAGGTATTTAGCACAGGGTCTATTTCAGTCTGGAATCCGAAAGTTCTTTTCAGTGCAGGGTTGTATTACTGATTCTGTGTTTTCAGAAGGATTAGTTAGTCTAAACCTGTCATTTAGTATTTTTTTTTTAATTTCTTACTATTAACTCTCTCCTCATGCATAAAACATTAACCATATACAGTTATAACCAAGCAAATGTGTGATCAAGGATGATCAACACCATCATGCTCAAAAATGACATTTTGCTCTTTTCCTATGAGGCAGGGTCTAGCTAGTCATTTTTTCTTGGCAAAGAGGAAGAAGTTGCGAAGTACTGCTCAGTGAAGGATGATGTTACCAATGAAGTTCAAGATATGTGTTTTACTTTGAAAAATTCTGTGCAACAGACCCCAACTCATGGATGTTATGTAGATCCATAAACCAGAGGAGCATTTGCAGAGTAATATTTCACACAATGGGAAACATCTGTGGGGAATCCTTGTTCAGCTTCTCTTTTAGTGAAGTGTTACATGTGTCACTCTTTGATGTGGATGGAAAAAAGCATCACACATGACAAATATGATTTTATGCAGCTTTTTAGTGGCTTATGAAATATGGTTCAAATAATGAGAGCACACTTTTAGAGACAGTGAGAAATTTTCTGTTGCACTTGTGCGCCTTAAGCCAGCTCCAACAAACACACCATAGTTTAGCTTATTGTCAAATATTCAATAACATTCGAATGCCTAAGGGACGCAGTCTCATAGCATTTTGTTAAATTGTGACAAAATTTAATCTATAAACTTTGGTATATGTACACAAATTTTATTCATGCCTGCACCATGTCTCATTTCTGAACGATGTGGTGCATTTATTAAGCACATCAGAGGCACAGAGAGTAGGTCGGAGTGAATGGACTGTCATATATAATCTAGGGTTTGCCCCCGTCTGTGGTTTGGTTCAAGCAACAAAAACACTTTGGTTATTAAAGTTAGGGAAATATTGTTTTGTTTAATGTAATAAAAAGTCACTTTTTTGGGGAATAGTCTCCAATTTTTTTTTTAGTAGGATTTGTATACATAAATACAATTTGTCCATTTGGAAGTCATGCAGACATTCAATTAAATATTGTTTTTTATGAAATAGTTCTGAAATTCAATATATACAGTTTGTGTCGAAAGACGCAATTACTTTCCTTGGAAGTTTGTGCTTAGTGTCATGAAATTCATGGATGATTCATGGTTATGTTCAGAAACCCTACCAATAACATTTCAGGACTTTACTATAAATATGATGCTGTGATACAGGGCTGGAAAATATGACGAACACAGGCAGCATCATGTTCTCTCCACAAAGTCTTTCGATAACTCCAAACCACTGTGTGTGACCATTAGTACAAGGCTACTAGTACAAGATTTAAGTTTGAAATTCCTTAATAGGACTTTGTCAGAAACATTGCACCATTGCACATACGTTTTATCAAAGAATGTACTGTGCTTTGCCTTATCAGTGTTGTACCATTATCTTTCCCCCACATGTACATCTTCACCTAATGAGGCCCTTAGCAGATGATTCATTCTGCCCTTTGTTACAGAACGGCTAGACCTGTCTGGAGTCTGAACAATGACTGGAGCTGTGGGAAGTGAGATTAAAGATGAAGCCAGAATTGTGTCTGATGTTGAACAATGGTCTTAAACCGGCCAGCTGGCCTTGTCATTGAAGATGCCGATGACAGAGCTCTGCTTTAGTAATTAATTCTTGATTAATTTTTCGCGTGTTGCATGTGGTTTGCTTTGATTTTGTTTAGCACTGTGTTTCAGTTTCATTTAACATCCCCTTAAGCCTTTTGGAGTGGAAAGAATCCGCAAAGACAATGAGGCCACATAGAAAGGTTTAAATAATTTGTCTATTTCTTCGTTGTTTGTGCGTTTAAATTGTAATTCCTTTAATGTTTACGACTGCTTTTTGGGGATGTTTTATTTCCTGCATTTGGACAAATGAGGTTTTTTTAATGGCTTTTTATGCAATTATTGCAGTATTACTACTCACATTACTCTTTATTTGTGACATGATAATTGACAAAGGCTGATATTCTCATCAGAGAATCTATATTTACATCATGTATAATACAGGTTACATTAATATTGTACCCAAAGATCTGTTCAGTTAGTGAGCTAGAGGTCCTTATTTGCAGCACTTTGCACCTTTGTAGGCTGGTCGTACTTTACTGAAATTCTGTCAGATTTAATAGTAATAATTTGTTGTTAACTGTAGACTGTTCAGTAGATTCAACATATTTACTCTACAAGTGACTAACCTCATTATATCCATTTTAATTATTCAAGTAATTTATTGCGATATCTGCTTGGACCGTGACCGTGACATTGACTAGAGACAGAAAAGATCAGAGAGAGAGGAGTTATTGTGAGGCAGACTGCAGTTGCTGTCAGTTCATTGTACCTTGTCCTAGTTGTTTACAAGGACAATGAATTTTTAAAAGCCATACTTTACAGAAATATTCATGCATTTTACAAAAGCCACAAGCCTGCAATGCAAAGGCGCAGTATAGCTAAAAGGACAATCTGTCTACATTTCACATTAAACGGGGTTGGGATCATTTTACTGCTCTGCTTTCTAGGGACATTTGCATTGACCTTAAGCATCAATCTAATAAATCAATAAGACATTTCATGGTAGGTGTATTAAATAAAATCTGAGACCTACTTACTAACCAACAAATAGCTGTAGGATGACAACTCACTGTAAATGGCAACATCATGTGAGTCATTTGATTTCACTTGCATTAAATTAACACATACGCCATAGAAAATAGTCGGAGCGTCATTTTTAATGCAGGGTCAGCACTGCCTCTGTTCTGCTTTATCCCTCCTCTTCAGAAACCTCACTTCAAAGTTACACCATGATTGCAGAGCCCCATTTGGCATACCACTGCAAAAACATCATAAATATAAACAAGCAGCGATAGGATCTCAGCGCTGGTGCAATCTACATGCATGTGTTTGTCAGGGTGTATTATCAGGAGTTTTGTGCATTTACCCTGTCTCTTCATGTGTGGGATGTCAGGTACTCTTTGGAATGATTTGTGTGAGAGAGTGCATGAACAGTGGAATCAACCAGGCCAGCCTGCTCGGTATCATTGGGCTTAATTTATTATGCACATATTCTATGCAACACCGTGCTGCATCCCTGCACATCAAAGATACAGCCATAGCTGGAAATGTCAGGTGTTTCCATCTGCTATAACCTTAAAAATCTGATAATCGCCCAAGTTCCTTTTCATTCATGCATGATAAAGCCACTAACACTGTTTCTTATATGTAGAGAAACTGATAAGATGTTCCAATTTCTGAATGAGGTCAGAAATTGTTATGAAAATGCATCAAAGTAAAATTATTGATTGCCCAACAGCATAAAGTATTTAATATTTGAGGGATCTCTGCAGCACTCTCTGATGTCTGTTTGACATGTTGAGGCACACAAAATATATAAAAAATAAAAAGGCATCATGTTCTCATCTTTTCATAGAAAGTCCCTTGTCTATTCTGACTGGCAGCAACTCAACGTGGTCTAGGCTCTTCCTCAACTGGAAAGTTGAGATGATTTCTTTGATTTCACTAACACTATAAAGTAGGCTATATCACCTTGCAAAGTATCATCAGGCAATGCACCGGCTGGCTGTAAGTTGTGATGGTTAAGTGTTACCTGTAAGTGCTCAAATCAAACATAGGTTCAACTCATAGTATCGCAGATTGTTGAAAGAAGCCATGTTGTGGTAAGGAGTCACACTGTGCTGTGAAAGTACAGGTGACAACAAGGTGATTGGCGTCTTCAGCAAATGTTCAAAACGTTGTCCCTCTGAATAGTAGATGAATATCTTTTGTTGCAGTATTTCCAATATAAAAAAGCATAAAAGATGTATCATTTGCAATACTTGCACAACAATTGCTTCAGGATAAATATAAGATTTTTAAAATTTTTTTATTTATTTATTTATTTTATTTCAATGCAAATTCAGAAAGACTTGAAAGAAACGAACAAACCATCACCTTGTACTATGGTTATTTTGATAATCTGCTCGTTTATACAGAACTATTACATTTTATAGTAAAATGTATAATGCAACCATGATTAACACGTCAGTCTGCGTATCTGCCACTAGATATCTCTCAGTCAAAACAATGAAAACAATAGACATAGTCTGATGACATCATAAAGGGGTGTGGGATCATGTGCTAAACAGCCACCGCTGTTGATGAAAACCTATCTCACTGATTCAGACAATTTTTGATTATTATGAAAGCAGTGGCCTGGCAGCTCAGTTGGTAGAGCGGGCGCCCCATGTAGCTGTGTCCTCGCAGCAGGGCCCGGGGTTCGATTCCATCCTGTGGCCCTTTGGTGCATGTCATCCCCTGCTCCCCCATTTCCTGTCCAATCCTTCACCTCTCTATCAATAAAGGCACAAAAAGCCCCAAAACATCTAAAAAATGAAAAGCACTGGCTTGTATTTAGGCTGGACACAGGGGTGGAAAAAAATAGAAACGGCACCAGCTGTTTGCTCTGGAGCACGGAAAGTTGTGATGCAAAACAGTGCATGACGAAACCTATAGAGGCATCCCGCGATTGCACATTTACTCACTTGAAGCAGCATGAGGAGGCATGTGTCATTTATGCACTGGAAAGGCACCTGAGAGGGCTCCCTAGCAATTATTATTTCCTACAGGAGCATTAATGAGGGCATTTTCACTGTTTTTTTTTTTAAACAGGGGGACACTGAAGGGGTGCAATCACCTCCTCTGAGTACATTACTGTATTAAGTTTAATTCACGCTTTGTTTAGTCCCATTTGCTGACTCCCTTCCTCACTTGCTGACTGCTGTTACCTGGAAAGTTAGCAACAGGTAACAGAAACGCAGCGTTACCTTGAATAAAATGAAACATTTCTCTGAGTTTGAACATTGTTGACAGATTAAGGATAAAGTAAGCAAATAACTCAACAAAACATATAACAAAGACATAGCTGTCTTAAGACATTTTATTGTGGAATGTCACTCATTTAATTCAACAGAAGACTCCTGGTCAAAAGGATGTACTGTATGTAGCACACTTAAGATATTTGGATCAAAATAACCTTATTATTAGAACAGGTAAAACAAATGAAACATGACTTCCATTTGTTTACAGTGATTTATTCTGCTGGTGAACATAAATGATTTGCTTCCTGTCAGTGGGCCTCGAGGGGTTTCAATTTAAAAGTGCCATGCTCATTATTTTGATTGAGCTCAGCTGAAGGCAGAGAAGGTGAAGGTTGAAACAGGAAGTAATGATAATTTTGTTCTGCTGTGACTCTTACAGAGATTATGTGTTACTGAAGAGTTTGCGCTCATTAGCGTATTAATAATAATAGAAAATAAGCCAAATTAGGCCACCAGAGAGGTGTTACATAACTTATTTTTCACACCAGCTGCACATCTGTTGTTCATTGATAAAGCATACATCATTCAAGAGAGGCGTCAGATTATTTCCGTGCCAGCAGAAGCAACTGTAGATTTGTTTGTTGTTTTCCCCCTTTACATTTCTTTCTAAACAATTTATTAGATTTATTGCTTGTTTATCTTTGCAATAAAACCCACTTTTTTCACGGCCAAAAGCAAACACTCGCATTTGCAAGTCCTGAGTTTTGCCATCCTTGTCCTATAGCAATGAAGGTCAGTGATGTCTGCTATAGTGCTTATTTGTAAAACCTAAATATTTATAATGCAACATAATCACTAAACAAAGGGGTTTGAGAATGCTCTTCTTCATAATGTGATGATTGTGTAAACAGATACTGAATACACATTAATCTGTAAACAGACACATCAATGTCTGACTTGTAATAAATGTAAATTACACGTGTTTTCTCATTTCAGCCTATTAACTATTACATCCTCTAATACACAAAGTATCATTTACAATATAATCCTTGCCTCCTAGATCCTCTAAAAGCAACATTTAATGAGTAATTATGATTTGAAATCTCATCAGAGAAAATTTAAATTGTCTCTTCATTTCTTCCTGAATTATTTTGTGACCTTTAACTTTATGAGTGCATGGAGGCAAAGGGATTTTTAGAGTTTAACGTGTCAGATGAGTCTCTCTCTGCTCAGCTACACAAAGAAAGAACTTTTTCAAAGCATTATTTTCTAGCTTTTAAAAATCGTTACTTGTCAGTAAGTGATATGCCTGTTAGACTAATGAAAAATATGAGCTCAGTTGCTTGTTTGACATGTCCTTGTCAAACTTGGCTTTCTCAGTTGGAACAAATTGAATTTTGTTTATACACGAGCCGTGTGAGCTGCAGGTGTAACACTCAGTGACCAATGTACTGGAAAGCTAATTTCAGAGGGAGATGTAATCATGTAATCAATGCAAATTTGGGCAGCCGCCACTACAATTAACACAGTGCTGTCTATAGACATTACATGTAAACTGCTTGTTCATCAAACACTTTCTCTGGGGCGGTTTCTCCACCATGTGGCCAGAAAAGGAACTACAAACACACAGGCACCTGTTCACCATTACATTTATCTTATTTTATATAAATATTCAGTTTATTTTGTGTTTGCTAAAGCATGCTTACAACAGAAATTCTCTTTAATGTAATATCAGCTCCCATTTAACCTTTTTACATTATTTATAAATGCTGACAGAGCAATTTCATGTTTAACTTCTTTCAGAACCTTTTTTTTCATTAACGTTCATACTGACCATTTGCAGTCTCCTTATTTAACTGCATGTTGCCATAATCAGCCATGAGAATCGGGGTAGTGCCCTTTATTATTACTGCCCAGGTATTTTAAGGTCCTGAAAAGCCAATTACTCAAACAGCGTCTTACAGTGATTGATGGGAGTCCAACCCACACACAGTTGATTGCACAGTGAAAAATGTTTTGATTATTCAATATGAAAGATTTCTACATTCTCTGTATTATTTTTTGTCCCTTTCTTTTGTGTGCATCATTTTAAATGCCACTACTTACAGCATCAACCTTTAATACTGAATATTTAATATTAAAAAGAAAAAAGCAAAACTGTTTTTTAAGTGAGTGAAAAATGCTTCCATTACGTTATCTGTTATCTTTTAGGTGTTTATGACTTCACTTGTTCATTCCCAGTTGGAATTCAGATCGGCCTTTCACATCACAAATCAAGAAATAAGTCACTCTCCGTATCCAGATCACAGAGCAATAATGGTTTTATTTGGATGCAGGGGTTTTTAACATCCAGTCAGTGGTGTGGTGTACATTACATCACAGGGTTTCAACCAACCACACACTCATCAACAAACAGCATCACTAGACAAACAATTAAAGAGAAGGTAAACAGTGTGACAGCAGCTCACACTTCATCCCCACAGCACGACCAGGCGCTCTGTCTGCTCTCTTACTCAAATGTCCTTTTCAAGCGTTAACTTAACGTCTTCTCCTGTCAGCAGACAAACAGTGGTACCCATTTTAGCACACATTCCAGGAAAGAACATGTCCGCATAACATCACATGTGGGGAGAAGGGAGAGCGCACCAAGTGCCTTATGACCTCTGCAAGACGAGGGTCCACATCAGTCCTGCCATTTCCAACAATACTGCAATGATTTTACTTTGAAAGGGAAGGAGCTAAATGAGAAGAATTACGGCTCAACCACAGCACAGGCAGCTCACACGCATAAAAAACAAAAAGATGAGAGAAATATACTGAGATGATTCCACTGAACTTCACCAGCAGATCGTGTATACAGTAGTTTTTTATAACTCTTGTTCTTCAGCGATTGCCCAAACACAGACGAGCATTTCGTGATGATTCTTCTGTAAAACATGATAGGAACATCTCCACACAATGAAGTCTCTACGGTAAGTTGACCACTGAGCAGCGGTAGAAAGTAAAGATTAAAAAAAAGCAACATCTGTTTATAATAAACATGACAACTAATACAGTTAAAAAAGTAAATATAAAAGTCCAATAAAAATTGATGTTGTGCACAAAAGGCACTCAAATTGTCTGCTCCACTTGCACAAGTGTCTATAAATAAAAAAAGAAACAGTCTATTTAAATATAACGCTGATAAATTCACCTTTTGAAATGTGTGTGCTTACTTTGTATTTCAATAAACATACACTTTCTTTAACATTATCTTCATAGTTTTCAACAGGTGCAAAACTGCAACCAGGACACACAAATGGAACTACATGGATGAGTTCAGTGATATTAGCTCCAGATTAAACACATAATGCCCACGTGTGGTGATGGTATCGAGAGGCAATACCAGCAGAAACCAGCAGAGGGTGTGTGTGTGCTGTATGACTTTAGATGCTGTGTTGTCTTTTTCTGGCTGTAGGAGCTCTCTGCTCTGTTTCCTGGACACTTAACAATCTGTCCGTGAGAAATAAAAAGCTAAAAGTCCATTGACAAGCAGTTATATTCACCTCACAGCATGTATTTGAGTAACACTGCAGAATATACAGACTGGCAGTGGGATCACTGCCTGGCTTACATGCTCATATTTAAGTTGCTCAATCAAGCATCGATCTGCTTCTCTTTTATCTTAGCAACTGCAGCAAGCAGCTTATTTCATCATTCTCACATTATTCCCACAAATGTTAAGGCCCATAACTTTAGGAAGAAAAACATACAATATCGAATTGCTTTGTGCGTTCTACCAAGGCAAGGCACCACATACAGCCATAGTTTAAATGCCCCAGAATATGAGTCAGATAATACAGCGCAAAACATGCAGAACAGAGCAGGCTCTTTGGGATGTGGAAAACAAGGTCTCAAGATGTAAAGTAGATATAAACTTTGACATGTTCACGATCCAGTTCTCTTCCAATGAAGGAAGACATGGTCTTCAATCAGCGCATAACTGGATCTGTCAATGGGGATGAGAACAAGACAGGAAGGAAGGAAACAGCTGTGATGTCAGTATGTCACAACATCTGCATCACAGGTTCCTTGGGTGACTATCACATTTGAATTTGAAAGAGGAACTGTCAGAGCGCAGGGTACTTTTCAATGTGTCTTATGCAATAATAAAAATCACCCCAACTGGAATTAAAAGATGACAGTTCAAGTTTGGCGAAACGAGTGTGAAAAGGGGAGAAAACATAACGGAGGATTTTTGTTCAGCCTTAGTTATCCGTTCAACAGCAATCAGTTTTCTACAGTACAGTTACCAAATGTATCCCAAGCACACAGCACAGGTAAATGACTGGAACTCTTATTTTATACATCCAAAGAATTTGCTGCTTATTGAAGGTGATAAAAAGGTGGATTATGATCTTAACAAGTGCCATTCACAGCTGAACCTTTGCCTTTTCCTATTTGTCTGTACAACATTAACACTTAAAAAATTACTAGCTATATTATATGTACAAGTTAACCACAGGATTCCTACATTAGTTGGCGCGTTAGTTTTCTGCGTTTCATATACAGGATATAGGAAAAAAAAAAAAAGAAAAAAGCTACGGCTGCATTAAGTCTGCTCGCTGTCCAACAGTGCACGATGGTGAAGGATGACTTGGTTTGTAAAGAGCTGATTAGTAATATCTACGATTTCAGAGATCATCTTCATGCTGGGAAGCTTTAATCTTCATGTATAACATCTAGAGTACCAATAGCCAAATATATGGCAGATTTAAAATACAATACTGTAAGATCCTAATGTATTATTTTGCCACTTTGAAAATTAGGGTGCACACTTGTATTTCTGCTTACAACGACCATATGAGAAAATCCCAACCTCTCAATGATACAAGTCGTTAATGTTTTCCTCATTTTCTCCAAACCCTGCATGCAGATGCATGTAATGTCACTAAGCTGTCACATCCACTGTATTATAGTACAAACAGAAAGCATGGAGACTTCAAGTAAGTTTGTATGTACAGTCATAAGGCCTGTGACCTAAATGGTAAACAGATACGGTGTTTTAGCCTGAATGCTCACACTCGTCCAGATGAGCTGTTTCATACTCATCAGCTGGAGTGACTGAAACATTCGCTGGACTACGTGTGCTGGGCGGGAAATGACACCAGATTTCACACAAGTATTGCTTTACTTGCATTCATTGGATCTAAGAAACAAGAACATGGCCACGTTTTTTTGTTGTTGTTGAAACTGAGGTAAAACTGAACTACATGTATTCTCATACACATTTTCTGTAGTTAGATCAAGTTTTAAAGAGCTTTATGTTATCACACCTCTACAGCTTCCTCCGCTGTGTTATCATCATAGTAACAAACTGTACGCTTGCTTCAGGAGCTTCCTGAATAAATGAATCAAGTCAGGCAGAAAGCAGACAGGAAAACTTCCATATCTGCTTTTCACACATCAGCACCCAGTTTCAGAAGCTCCTTCCCTCATTTTGAAAGCTTTACACCTTGCTGATTCCACCTTCGCTACATGGTACCAGATTTATCCCCGGCATCACTGGACGTATTCATACTAGAAGCGGCAGCTGTGTTGTTACTGGGAAACATCTTTTCAGTGGGAGTTACTGCAGGGCTGCCGACGCCTGAAGAGCTGGAGCTGCTCGAGCGGTGCTGGGTGGTAGGAGGGCGCACCGGTCTCATAGGCGGGGGGCGTAGCTGAGCCCCAGCGAGCCGGGCGGAGAGAGCCGGTTTGAAGGTGGTCATCATCTCAGAGGTGGAGCTGCTGCTGCGGCGCATGGCTGCATCAGGGTCACGGATCATGATGGTATGCAGCGGACTGCCAGGCTCGGAGCTGACTGGGTTCTTCATGGGCTCCAGGGTGTCCAAGACAACATCGGGGGCCTGTTTAACGGTGTTCTGTCGCTCGAGCTCACGTAGCTCATGGAGGGCTGTAGTCATAGTCTTCTCTATGTCCTGGGAGAGGGAGATGAGAAGAGCACAACGATCAAGAATATAGAAACAACACTTTGTGTTGATTTGTGTCGGTTTTACAACGTAACAAGAATAGCCGGTGAAACTAAAGGACCACACCTGGTGCTTGCAAGCTTCATTAACTATAATTCATGTAAACTGACCATTATCAATGAGCATTTTAAAATAAAGACTATAGGGTGTAAGATTCTGACAATTTATTTTGAAAAGTTTTAATGCATTTTGTCTTTCCTGACTTCCATTATTTATCCATTTATTTCTGCAAACTCTCAAAATTTGTTGAGTTGTATAATCCTTTACAGTAGATTTCAAGTCTGAATCGTCAACGATACATTATTATTGCACGCAAAAAGGCCGTTTTATCATATGATACTGAAATGTTAGCAACATTTCTAAAATGTATCTGCATGGTTTGCATAATGCTAAGCTGTAGTAAATGGGTTAAAACATGCAAAAACAGCTAGTATGTGCAGGTGTGCAAGTGTCCTACACATTCTTGTATGGACTACTTTTATCTATTGAATCTTCTTGATTGACAGTTGAGAGACTTTAAGATAAACTTTTTTTCACAGAGAGATCGTTTTATTTAAAATACTGTTTGTCTTTTTGGAATGAGCCATCAGAACTCATCTGCACCAGAGAAGTTAAAGTACATGTTGAACATTTTATATTTTGGTGCTGATCCTCCAGAGCCCTTTAGTTTGTTTTTCACTTTCAGGCAGCTGTGTCTTTGAGGTGAGTCTTCTCCTGGCTGCAATGTGGCCCCACCTGACACTCACACCAAGTCCCAGCTGCTGCTTGCAGACCGACAGCTAAATGAGTGACCTGGCTCTGTACAAAACCTTTCCAATACGTGGATGTGCTATAATTACCTGTCACCTTACATCGGCTCTAGTACTGAGGCAGAGAGTCACTAAATAGAAAAATCTAAACAAAAATAAACTCAAATAGATCAATTCTTTCCCATCATGCCTCTACCTGAAATTCAACAGCCCTACCTCAGCAAGAGCTTCAGTCTCCAGTGATTTTTGGTCCCCGAGGCTGCTGTGACGCGTGGCCCCTGGAACGGGTCTCAAAGGGTGGCCCTCGGGATAGGCTTTCCTGTCTGGGTAGTTGATGCTTCCCGCACTGCCAAAGGTGCCAAGGCGCCTCTTTTCTGGGCTTTCCATTCGACCTTTGCTGATGGATATCTTGTGAGGGCTGCTGGGACAGGCTGCAGCCCGTGGTGGCGTGTCAGCCGCTCTGGTGGGACTGTGGGTGTCTGTGCCACTCCGGCGACGTGGGATTGCTGCTCCATCGGACCGTAACCTTACCCTGTGGAGAGGGAATGAATCAGACCAACGGGTAAACGTCTCAACAGTACAGAACTCCAGTACAGAACAGAAAACAAGAAAGCTATTCTTAATTGTATCCACCTCCCCATGACTCCTCCAAAATTGTAGTCAGGTGATTGTTCACATGGTGACGGGACATCATTTTTGGATGAACCTTTATCATCCAGCAGTGGTCCACTGCTCGCTTCACTGTCTGCTTTCTGGCTGAGGTTATCTGAGAAGGCATCATCCCTGAAAAGGCAGAAGCACTGCTGGTGAGCATAACATACACACATGAGGTACATGTATACCTACAGCAGTTAAATTCAGTTTTGGTAAGAATTATTGAGCACAAATTTATTCAACACAATAGTAATCTTCACCAATGACCATTTGGAATACAAGCTGTTACTCACAGGTCTTGTACTACAATGTACTGATGTGGGATGAGGCCGTCCACACCGTTGTGGCGGCCCTCCCACCAGTCCTCTGATGCTCGGTGATATAGAAGCAGAGAGGCTCCCTTCTTGAAGGACAGCTCCCTGGGAGTGCGTCCCACGTAGTCAAACTTAGCGATGGCCTCGATCTGTTCCACCTCTGACAACATAAATAGACAAAGAAATGTGTCAAGTTACAGCTGACATTTCTGTAGTGTAGTTCCCAGCAAAATGGTCATCGG
>JAPXVT010000013.1:20156801-20171153 GCA_029823135.1 Acanthurus reversus | reverse complement strand
ATAGTTGTAACCAAACAATTAATTTCAAATATATCGTTTCTTAAAATCACCCCATTCAAAAGTGTGCCATTCTCAAACGGGCTTGTGGTCAAGAAAACTTTTTAACTGATGTTGCTGTGAAACCTCAAAGTAAGGTCTCAAAAATATAAACTCTGTGGCATGAAGGCTCTCCCAAATTTGTTCAAACTCAAACAATGATTTCTATTATCTAGTAAAGATGTACATTACTGAGAAATGTTGGTTGTATTTGACCCCTTTTATCCCTCTGTAATGCATCAGGTGTAAATGCGTGTTTTTCTTAGGCCCTCCATCAAGTTTAAACAACCCAATGTGCTCCATGTGCTTTTAAAAGCTTGTGTGCAGAATCAGTTTATCCTAAAATAATCTCTAAATAGTCCTCCCACAGTTTGAGTGGTGCAGGTCTAACCCAGCTCAGTCACTGCCTCATGGAAAAAGACTTTGAGCAGCTGTATTTGTATAAGCATAGCTCTTGTTTTACACAAAACTAATGTCTCATTTGTTGGTGTCGGGCCTCACAGGATTTATTTATGTCCCCTCCAGGCTATCTCAAGGATGGGAGGACTGTGGAGGAAGCTGCACACCGTGTGGGTCAACGTCGGGGGTTTACATGCTGGAGTCTACCTCCTCAAGCGGACCGGGGCCGTGTTTGGCCAAACTCCGGAGGACGTCTATGAATCACGGGGAACAGCTAATACACACGAGGAGGAGAAGGATGTCAAGGAGCTCTCTTAATTCACATCCTACATTGAAGTTGTGAATTTATGTTTTAGGCCATGTTTGAGCAACGTTATTTATATTCACTTAATGCAGGTTCTTTGGTCGAGTGTGCCAAGCTGTTTTAGTGTTTAATTTCTTTTTGTTTTGTTTTTGTTTACTGCAACCGAGGCCAAACTGGAAAGGAAAAAAGTTTTTTTTTTTTTTTTAAGCAGCAGTTAAGTGGCTCTTACCCTCACTGTCAGACTGAAAGTTCATTTGTCATACTGCTGTTCAGAAACCTGCTGCTGGCTCCTTCATCGCACACATCAAACCCACTGTGTCTAATGTACAGGAAGTGCTCATTGCCATTTGTTCTGATTAATAAAGATTTGAAAAAAAAAAGTACATATTTCTCACACAGCCTAATTCACCCCATCGCTTTGTTTAATAGATAAATGGGCAGTGGGTAATTTACAACGAGGACTAAACTTAGGTGAAAGCAGTAATGTCATAATGTTTTTCATGTATTTTGAGGAATGTTTTACAGGCCTAGTTCTGCTGGAATAGGAAGTGTGAGCATGAACAATGTGTGTATGAATATGTGTATTTTCAGTCGTTATTAGGTGTTAATCTGCCTTGCAGCAGATGTGCTTTTCCACTCTGTTCTTCCATGTTAGACGTGCGGACATGAGCGCACAACAGGTGGGGAAGCAACTGTCAACTGATGTCAACTCCAAAAAGGAGTGTGTCTGTGTGTGTGAGTCAGAGTGTGTGACGATAGTAGACCACAGTGTGCGTGAATATCGGCTGGCATGATTTGTTAAGAGGCTACTTCACTGAGCCGTTTTACCGTTTAACAATGCAGTGAACAGTGAAAGGGATATTCCGTAACAGGAAAACACTACATTTATTAAGTAGCTTGCCTCAGGCTTGATACCGGGAAAAACAGCAGGAAAAGAAAAATAAAGCCACACACTAAGGCGGGTCAGATAATAAGAATAAACTATAGGTAACAAAGAATAAGTGTATTTTTCGCCTGTAACATGTTTTAAACATGATCAATCGTAATTGTGTATATTTGATAGTTTTTGCGTGAATATTTCTCAAACTCAGGACACTTCTTAAGTCTGAATTAATAGCCTAATAAGTCATTTCTAGGTGGTCACCGTGCCCCGGATGTTCTGTCATTAATGCGAGACTATAAACAGCTGTAAAAGCGCAGCAGACCTATTAGCGTTAATGTCGTTTTATTTCCGTCATTACAATCAAAGTCACTGGGTCAGTTTACTCGTAAAAACATCTAGAAAGTTTACACCTACAAACGGGGATGTTAAATTGTGATGCCCGTGACGTAACTGCGGGTGAGGAGCGCGCATAAAAAGCCACGTGAGGATTGAGGTCGCTCAGTGATCCTGCGGAGCGGAGACGTAAACACACGAGATGATCTGGACCATTTTCCTGTTGGCTCAGGCTGTCCTGCTTTATTTTATTCTCACACACAGATCGAGGTACGTTACTACGGGGCTCACTTGTATTTCCCTCTGTACATGTCAACTTTGTGTATTGTTTAGGCTGTTTGAGTCTAAATTTACTGTCCATTCTCTGTTTTTGATGAGTTGTATAAACTGATGCCTTTCAGCTACTTCTAACAGTAATAGGCTGATATATTTAAAAAACATTTTGGTTTAATAATGTTAACTCACTACACGTTTTTATTGCCACAAGCAAACCCATTATTTTGTCAGTTCAGTGGGTTGTTCCAGTCAGGAATGTGGTTGAACTCCTACTGTTAAATTTAGAAGTGTCCCTGTTGGGAAATTATACACCTCACTGGTTTTTGTTTTCATTTCAGGTAATTAAAGGATATTAAAAAACACACCTGCGATGTAATGATAATATTCCTAACTAATCCATCTTATTGTTCTGTTGACCTTTACTGTTATAACCCTAATCTCATTATAAAAGGTTAGTCATAGGCCTGCAGACAGACTGTACTGTGTGCGCACCAAAGACCAAATGCTGTCCTGTCAGTATGACAAGGTGTCAAACAGACAGGCTTCTTAGAAGGTTTTTTTTTCTTTTATTTATTTATTTATTTTTTTACTGCAGATGTAAGAGTGAGCCCCCTCTGGACAAAGGCGCAATCCCCTGGTTAGGCCATGCACTTGAGTTTGGAAAAGACGCTTCCAAGTTCTTGAATCGAATGAAGCTGAAACATGGCGACATTTTCACGGTGAGTAGACTAAACTTCACAACACACACAAGACACAGCGATCTCATCTCTCTAAATACTTAAATGTTTATTTTTCTGACAATTTTGAGGACTTCTAGTGTAAAAGTTCCCTCAAAAGTCTGTAAACTTTCAAATTTAAACAGGATACAATTCATAATAACTGGACAAACTATCTCTGCTTCAGTGTGATAGAACAGAAAGCTCTAGAACAGCTACAAAATGGCTCTTGATAATTGAGACTAAAGTCAAGAATGAGCTCCATTAACTGTATCAGTCATTGAAGATATGCAGTAGATGATAGTGAATGCTTGTTGGTCATTTCTGATGCTAATTCCAGACTAACTGCAACTGGAGCAATGAGTTCTTGTGTGTCAAGTGCAGATAAAGGGCTGTGAATTTTGAATCTTTGTAGAGTTATCTGCTTGTTTTCATCTCCTGAAATGTAAGCTGGAACGGACCAACAGCACCTCTTGAAAAAGTTAGTGCAGAATACAGCTTAGAGATTTATAAATATGTTTATGTTCGTGTAACATGAATTAACATCAGAACACGCTGTGATTTTTTTGCTTATCCTGAAACAAAATACAAAGACGTACAGTTTTGGGTGAGACTAACATAATTTTGCAAGATATGTGACCTTAATGTTTTTTTTCTCATGCACCAAAAGACAAAAAATTTCATCACAAATCCAGTAAACTCAGGTTGTTTGATTCCAGTATTGTGATATGAGATACAATGCACATTTAATGGTAATTACTGCATTCACTGAAGTTTTATAAAACAATTAAGCACTCATAAATGCACGCAAAAGGAATGAACTGCATTACACCTGCATGCATCTCACCTATTTTCTCTTTTGCACTGATGATGCACAGGTGCGCGCTGCTGGCCGTTACGTGACGGTGCTGTTGGATCCACACTCATACGACGCAGTCATCAATGACTCAGACTCTCTGGACTTCACTCGCTATGCAGAGGTGCTCATGGAGAGGATCTTCGACCTGCGGCTCCCACATCACCAGCCGGTGAAGGCAAAAGCAATGATGAAAAAGTAAAGACGTAATTATATTATACTCCCAAAAAAAGCTTGTGCTATGTAATTTTATTTTCATTTCTAATGACTGTAAAAGCTAAACTTATTTATAGAAAAACCCCAACGCAAGTCTCATGAATAGTATCGCTGTGGATATTTCTGTATAAGTCTCTTCCTATTTTCTATAAATCTATTTTTAGCACTTCTTGTTTTGTTGTTGCTCAGTTGTCTCTATGTAGTGTTGGTTGAAGTAGAAATGAAAGAAAACAGATTGTTGATCTAGTAGGATGGCAGTTTGCAGAAAGGCATCCAAGAAAGGAGGGGAACTCAAGATGTAATCTTTTTTATTTCAGGTTCAAAAGATTTTACATTTGGGCACGCTGCCCTCTTCGTTTTGCTTCCCTAACCCTGAACCTTACAAGATTTTCTGAATATAAAACCTTGATTGTTTTGCCTCAGGGAAAGTAGGTCAAAAGGTGTCTTTGATTCAACAATGTTAGTGTTTTCACAGCAACAGCAATCAGTGTGGCATGATTTACAGAACATCAGTCAACAGTGCAGCAGTGAACGTTTTCTTCCTTTGTTAACTTAAACCCTCTGTGTCTGCAGGTACTTCCTGGGGATGAATATGGGCCCCCTAAACAGCACCATGAGCAGACACCTGCAGGCTTTGCTGAAATCTGAGATGCCTCAAAACCAGAAAGACTGGAAAGAGGACGGACTGTTCCACCTCTCCTACAGCTTACTATTTAAGTAAGAGTGCCCCCTACACACACACCACACACACACACACACACACAGTTCTCAGTATGTCAAAGGAGAAACATGCAATACAGCCTTCAGCTAAACAGTTTACTCACGAGTCAGTAGTTTGGTATTCTGTTTGTAAACACAACTGGAAAAATGTAGGACGTCTTCGCTCGTGTATGCATGTATAGAGGTCGCCTTTCCGGTTGAACACTTTTGGCCGATGTTGACGTGAATCAAAAGTGTAACTAACTTTCATGACACTATTAGAAGTATCTAGAATGTAAATAGTATTCAGTGTAACGAGGTGATATGCTGAATTTCGTGTTTCCTGATGGGAAAATACCAGTTGAAATGTGATCGCTCGTGTGCTCTGCAGCGGAAAATCCAAGCGGGCTGATGTAAAGTCCTGCACATTCCCACACTCTTTACCTCTCTTTTCTCTGCAGGGCGGGTTACCTGACACTGTTTGGAGGAGAGCAGAACAACAACAGCACAGATCCCTCAAGTGTCTATGAGGAGTACAAGAAGTTTGATGGTCTGTTAACCAAGCTGGCACGAGGCACACTAAAGCAAGGTAATGACGCAGAAAAACTCTTTAAAAACTGCATGAAAATCTTTAAGTGCAGTTGATCAGACACTTCAGTCAGAGATCCTGTAGTTATCTGAAAGCACTGAGACGAAGTGAATGACAGGTTTAATATACAGGTGTGAGCCATGAGTCATGAGAAGGTGAATTGACTGTTTACATGTGTCAGTGAGTCTCGGCTAACGTAGTTTGACATCATCGATGGATGCGCTGTTCGGAGTTGTTTGGTCGTTGCCATGGCAGGATTCACGTACTCAGGTGCTTACATAGTGTCTAGGAGCCACTTTATTGTTTTTGTTGACTTTCACGATTCACAAGTTGTCATCACAGTCGATTACAGACTGTGATCTCACTTGTACACGTAGCTCACGTCAGTAAATGCACCCCATTTCCCCAGGCTTTGTTTTTCTTTGTGACCCGTGTCATTGTTTATCACTGTATTCGTTACACCCATCCTTCAAAGGAAAGTTGGCCAGTTGCAATATAATTGCGCACCTCCTCCAGTCGTGCCTGTCATACCTGAAATAACGTACCTCTGCCACTTCTTGCGTGCAGCATATGTTTATGTTTCTGACATTTCATTCCTCGCCATTCAGATTGAGCTCAGCTGTTTATGTTTTGCCTGTGACTCACTTTGCGATGTTTACGTGTGTGACAGAGGAGAAGAGGACTGCCCACAGTGTTCGACAGAGATTGTGGGAGCTTTTGGCTCCAGCGGGTCTGACTGAGGACTCGGGGTCGAGCCCCTGGCTGCATGCCTACAGGCGGCTCCTGCAGGAGGAGGGGGTTGACGAGGAGACGCAGAAAAAGGCCGTACTGATGCAACTCTGGGCCACACAGGTGAGTCACATGCCACAGGAAGAAAGAAGGTGTGTGTGTGTGTGTGCAATGCAAGAAATTACGAAGGTGATCACCTGTACAGATTAGGCAAGTCACCTGTTCAGTCAGATGAACTTGATGCCACCGTGAGGTGTTTGTGTCACACTCGTCTGAGCAGCCTTGGAGTCGAGGAGATTGAGAGAGACAGACGCGCGTTAGCAGCAGTTCTCTTCTTCGGCACATGAGTGTGCTGTTCGCCTCTCCTCCCACAGCAGCCTTTTGCCTTTGAGTGGGAAAAGGATTGAATTGAATGTAGGAAAATAGAGAGATTGTAATTGACCTCTGGCTACTTTTGAATCGATTCAGACTTTAAAAGGTTTAATGTTGAAGTGACAATCTCTTGCATCAAAAAAACCTCAAAAAACAGCTATATTGATAACTGTCTCTGTTGTTACAGTACACAAATAAATGTGTTTCTCCTGAAGAATCTTTGCCTGAAAACAAGTGCAAATAATTTGTACAATACATCAAAAAGCCTTTGTTTGGGTTGTTGTGTGTTTAAAGGTTTGGCATCTCTTCCCACATTTAAAAAAGTTCTTATTTCTGCATTTGCAAGACAAAAGAAACAACCCTGACTCCAAAAAATGTTACCAATGAACCTGTTTACCGGTGGAATGTTACAAACAGGTGCTTTTTGATTCAACTTCCGCAGTCACCTGTCCCAACTTGTTTGACACAGGTTGCTGGCATCATAGTAAGAATAAGCAAATATTTACAAAAGTCAGGGGTTGATGAGGTAAAACATTAAATACATTGTCTTGGTGCTCTTTTTAATTGAGTACATGTCAAAACCATTAACAAACAGCGTCCCAGCTTTTTTGGAAACAGAGTTGTTGGTTATTTCACTTGCTTTTGTTGTCAGTGGGATTTGAGCTGGTTTTGACTTCTTACTCTCATATAAGTGAACTTGGCATTGACTCACACAGTCTGTTTCCAGCCCTGCTGGGGGGCGTTAATTACATCAAACATATTAATCAGATATTTACTTTAACATTTGCCTAACTGCTGCTTACTCACACTTTGTAACACTTGTCACTGTGGTTTATTTCCATTTGATTACAAGTTTTGAGTCATAACTTTAAGTTGTCTCTGAGTCACATTAAAACTTCAGATTTGCATTTGTCAGACCTTTAATGCCACACGTTGTTGTAACCAAACAATGTTGTGAATTTCCACAGTGTTCGTTATTTAATGTGTCTTTGCCTGGCAGACAGCGCTGTGGTTTTCCGTAACACTAAATATCGTCAGAGTCCTGCCCTTGGACGCGGGCAGATGGCAGGGGACCTTGGGTTTCCAATGGCTTTCCTTTTTAAGTAAACCATTACCGCAGTGCACTTTGCCAGTACTGACACTGTCCAGATCATGGCACCTCTCATCCCAAACACATGAAAGAAGGCCACACTTTTTTTATTTTATTGATCTTTAATTAAATATGTGCTTTGCTTCCACTCGTAACAATTGATGAACATGAGTATTATGGGTATTACGTGATGCTCTTTTTTACTTTCTCCAAATAACCACCTGTGTCGTCTCTATGCAACGCCAACGTGACAGAAACGACCTTATCTTTGTCCTCATGTGAGTTTTTGTTTGTCTTTCAGGGTAACGTTGGTCCTGCTGTGTTTTGGCTGCTGGGCTATTTGTTGACAAATCCCGAAGCTCTGACTGCGGTGAAGAGGGAGATGGAAACCTCAGAGACATCTCAGCTGGACAGAAGAGTGAACACCCCTGTGTTTGGTGAGGGCTGGTGTAAACAAAGAGACATTTATGGTTTTAGGTTGTTCCTAATGTCAGCAAGACGAGGTGGGAACAAAAGTCAGGATTCACAGTACTGTAGTCTATAGACTGAAATGTGAAATAAAAGACACTGTGTCTATATATGATGCAAGAAATCACAAATTGGTGCAATGAGATTTTATTTTTTTATTTGTTTAATAGGGACATTTCGCATTAACTATCACATCAGTGTTAAAGGGATACTTCTTCACAAAATTATGTTTTGTATGTCAGTTAATCACCCTTATGCTGGGGTCAGACTACATGATATCAGCTCGATAATAGCCCAACCGGGAAGACAGAGGGTGTCAGGTGGGCTTGGAAACGATCGATGAGCACTGGGCGCGACAATCAATTGTTTTATCTCCCGTAGTGTGTCTTAATGGATGACAGCCGATGCCGCATCTAGGACACCTCACGACAGACAGACTAGCATGCTTGATTTTGTTTACCTCCCACGACTACTTGTCAATAGTAGTATTAGTCAGTAGCGAGCACTTCCTTTCCGTTGACATCACGCAGGTCGTGAACTGCAAATGATGACTGAGCAGGGAGCATCGTGTAGTCTGTCGTGTCTCTCGGCCACGACACAGCAAAAATTTATGACTCTTTGATGGCCTAATCTGACACAGTGAACATTTTAACAAAAAGAAATATCTTGTTGTCTGACCTCGACATTAGATGTCTCGAACTGAAGAATTTTTTTTCTCCTTCCAGTGTTCCTCCATGGTAAACAGGTGATAAAAAAATGCAAGCCACTCACTTTTACTGGAAGCCCATGGAGATGCAGTTTTCAAAACCTCAAATCTATCTAGCATTTTTTTGAATCACCTGTTAACCATGTAGGAATGCTGGAAGGAAAAAAAATCTTCAATTCAAGACATCTATGGATGAGTAATTGATAAACAAAACATAATTCTGCAGTGAAGCATTTCTTTAATGTGCCAGCTTTAGCTAATCGGTTAATTTTCATCTGTATGCCATGGGCAGGTCATGACAAAATAATGGCCTAATACTACGATCATAGCGCCCCAACACAAACACAAATAATACAATTGTGTTGTAAAGTAGTATCTGCAGAAGTATGGTGGCCACAACACCAGGTCACCACCATGCCATACACAATAATGTGAAAAAGAAAACTCATTAACTCAGGAATTAGTTGTTTGATATGTAGAAAGTAAAAACAAATAGAGTGCATAGCTCCAAAATCCAAAAAAAAAAAAAAAGAGAAAATGTAGAAAAAATACTGTAGTGCTGCTGTTCTTGTGCTGTTATCAGTAACATTTCCTCCTTCTCCTTCCCAGATAGCACCTTGGAGGAGACGCTTAGACTCACTGCTGCCCCCTTCATCACCAGAGAAGTAGTGCAGGAGAAGACCCTTCAGATGGCTGATGGTCAAGAGTACCTGCTGAGGAAAGGAGACAGAGTGTGTTTGTTCCCCTTCAACAGCCCTCAAATGGACCCCGAGATTTACCAGGAGCCAGAGGTTTGTCTTTCTGTCTTGCTGCTGGAACGTCTTTGCTGTATCCAATCAAAACTCTCCAGTGCTGCCAACAGGAATAGAAGTAATTGTCTTTGAGACTTGTCGGAGGCAGCCTTAAGTGTAATTAGTGTAGTTGTTTATGGAAGGTGGAATCAACGCCTCCACAAAGCTGCCTTATAAGAGGTCAAACCAAGAGCTTCAGACCATTGAGGGATTAGCCGAGCACAGGAACAGTAACACAGCTAATAGGCGTGGGAAGGACACTGCAGTTCAGCTGCTTTAAAAAACTCAGTCCAGCAGAAATCAGACAAGCAAAAACACAAGTTAAACTGTGCAATTGAGCGTTTTTTTAATAGCTAAATCTGTCCTATCTAATTGCATGCATCTAATGTCTGCTGCTAAATCATCTCCTTTCCAGAAATACAAGTACAATCGCTTCCTGAATGAAGACGGATCAGTGAGGAGAGATTTTTATAAAGGAGGGAGGCGGCTGAAATATTACACCATGCCATGGGGTGCAGGGACCAATGGCTGTGTGGGAAAGCAGTTTGCCATCAATACCATCAGACAGTGAGTGTCCCAGAATTTGTTCATGATAAAACTCCATCACTGGTTAAGACATCAAAATGTTCCCTACTGGAGGACTTTTCTACTTTCAATTTTTGCTTGAACGTTCTAATTTTGTGGGTTTTTTTCTCTATTTACTCTTCAGGTTTGTTTACATGGTGTTGACTAACTATGATTTGGAGCTGTGTGACCCAAATGCTCAGATGCCGGAGGTAAATGCCAACCGTTATGGATTTGGGATGCTTCAACCAGTGGATGACTTGCTCGTCAGATATAAACCTAAGAATGTACTCTAGGACCTTATAAACAAGCAGAACACACATCTTCTAAGCACATTTCAACACATGCACATTGTTTATAGTGTCACTATGCCCCTGTAATTTTGTATTCTATATTTATAATGTGTATTTATGTATACAGTATATAATTATTTGCTATTTATCAATAAATGTAAATAATACATTGTGTATGATGTGGTGTTAAAGTTCTTTGAATTTTGGGATAAAATGATTGGTTCGTCTATGACTTTAACAAACGAAACTGAGATAAGAAGTCGTTTAGGTTTGACCAGTGCTCACCAAGTGTCAGTTTCAGGCTGTGAAAAGTTGAGCTTGGGAGCGTTTGCCTCTGTGTGTTTAATAGAGAGCACCAGCGTAATGAGGGGACTGCATGTACTGTAAACAGAGCCAGCCACACATCTGTCATACTGACACATGCCTGCTGTTTGCAGAGTGAAGCTGAGTGGAAAGTTTAGATTTATATATCGTTTGAAAAGCAACTGATCACTTGCTAGCAGGAGCAGATGCACCACAGGCCGTAAGACCCAGCGCATAACGGTGAGGGAACAACAAACACACGCTACTATGTCTGCTTGTGTTTATGCATTTCTGTTAGTTCTCGTCATGTTTTTGCCATCATGTTTTGATTAAAAGATACATATAAAGTTAGGAAAGAATCATAAACAAAATCAGCTCTGTTAGCTTAATACATTTGACTTCAGCTTTATTGTGCGTCCTAAGTAACAGGAACTTCTTATGGGAATTAATAAATAACTTTTTGTCAAGCATGAACTTGACTGTGTGGTGCCAGTCCAGTGAAGTAGTCTCTGCCAAGGCTGAATTTTACTGTTGCACGCAGAGATACTTCTCACAATTTCTTCATGCAGTTTAGGAAGCATTCTCAGGCTTCCATGCAGAAAAAAACTAAGGTCCCCATAATATATCAAAGAAGCCTTGCAGTCTGTTTCATAGTAGGTTGAATGTGTAATAGCATCACGTTATCCCATAGGGGTTTATGGTGCTTAATGACCTCAATGTCTGTTATAAATGTTGCAAAATAAAAGTTTACAGTGAATTCCTCTAACATTATTAGCCCCTCAGGCCAACGCACAAAGCAGAGGCACATAAGATGCACAGAGCTGTGACCCTGTGACTGTGTGGCCGTGCGAGGGTTAAACTCGCGCAGGCTGCAGCCGCTGGAGGAGCCTGGGTGCAATCAGCTCCTGCAGGATCCCGTTCACAGTCCCATGCAGGCGCCGGCCAGCACGCATTCACACTGAGAGCAGGTACCCGGAGTGTTTACCAGAACTCTCTACTTGTTGATTCGCCACAGGAGGACTGGACGAGGCAGACTGGACGTGCTGATGGTCTGTGCAAAACTGTTATATTTATCAACATGTCGCTACGCAGCTCATGATGCCTCCATCTGCTCTCAGCAGAGCGAAGAGGAGCTGGAGGGACGTAAGAAGTTTCAGCGCGTTCACCGTGGAAATGCTGCTGCTGTGCGTCGTTAAAGTGAACCGGGATATACGGAAGACACGTAGCTACTGTATGTGTACTTCTCGTCTTTAAATCTATTTCAAGCTTTAGCTGTCATTTTCACAGGCAGTAGGGTTTAAAAGCCCGATTTATTTCTCTTTGATACTTTAGGTCGTGTTCAGATTTGGCGCAGCTTGCTGTTATTACAATATTTACTACTTTGAGTGCCAGCTCATGTGGGTATTTAGGCTAAATGTTCCTAAAATATAGTTGTGTTGCATGACTCAGAAATGCGCAAGAGAAAGTAGTAAGTATAACACGTCCGTGTCACATTAACTTTATATATTGGTAGTTCCTCTTTTTTTTAACTCGACGTGAATTGGCTCCTAAGGACAGACTGGTCTCAGGGGACGGTACAGTGTATTATGAGCTGATCAAAGTTGATAATCGGTGACAGTATTAGTCCAGCTTAATATCCCTCTGGAGAACAGTTAAGCGGCACGCTCTTATCTGTCATCATCAACTGCGCTGTCTTTGAGTGGGGATCGATAGCTGTCCCACCCCGGATGAGGCGTTTCAGCACCGGAGTCCGCGGACAGCGACCGCCGCAAGTCTGTGAAGTGTCAGAAAGGCGTTTCAGCACCGGACAGCGCTCACGAGTAGAGTCCAGTTTATCATTGGCGCGGCTCTCCACCCCCCCTGCCGCCACCTTTGTCAGCAAGAAAAGCGGCTGTGCCTGTTAAAGCTGATTAAAATATCTATTCGGTTCTCTGATGAGTGGATAAACCACCTGACATTGCTACTGTAGGACACCGGCACCGGCTGCTCAATAGCGCCTAAATATTTTCTCTTTTTTGCTTTGTTACAGCCAAAAGACAAAACGAGGAGGGAGCCTGATGCGGTCAGCCACAGGACCGTGTCTTCTTAATCTGCCGGACTGTTTATTCAAGTCTTTTCAAGTGACCGAGTGACTTGAGTGAAAATGATCAAAGCCGGGTCCCGGACGGCCACCTCGCTGCCGCCGGATACGATGGACATCATCCGCTGCAAGACCCACACCCGCCGAGTGCGACTCAACGTCGGCGGCCTCCACCACGAAGTCCTGTGGAGGACGCTGGACAGGCTGCCCCGCACCCGACTGGGCAAGCTGAGGGACTGCAACACCCACGACTCTATCATGGAGATATGCGACGACTACAGCTTGGATAACAACGAGTACTTTTTCGACCGACACCCCGGCGCCTTCACCTCCATTCTCAACTTCTACCGCACCGGAAAGTTGCACATGATGGAGGAGATGTGCGCCCTCTCGTTCAGTCAAGAGCTGGACTTCTGGGGCATCGACGAGATCTACCTGGAGTCCTGCTGCCAGGCCAGGTATCACCAGAAGAAGGAGCAGATGAACGAGGAGCTCAAAAGAGAGGCCGAGAACATGAGGGAGAGGGAGGGAGAGGAGTTTACAACCACATGTTGTTCCGAGAAGAGGAAGAAACTCTGGGACCTCTTGGAGAAGCCAAGCTCGTCATTTGCTGCTAAGGTAGAGTCCAACTCAGCCTTTCCCTCTGTAACACTGCCAAGGCAGATCTGGTGAAAGTGGTAGGTGGCTTAATAGATGTATGCAGCCAACAGGGCTTTGTTACTGAAGCTATAAAGAAAGATTTCTCCATCAAGAAGTGGAGGACAGATTAGTGAGATTTAGCTCCTAATGATGAGGATTTAAATTTAGAAAATATTTAAAGTCAAAACCAGAGAATGCAGAGCAAGAGAACTTCAGTTTAACACCCAGAGGCAAGCAGAAATCTCTCTTTGAGGCTGGCTCGATCTGATGTCTGACTGTCTTTTAACCTGAACTAGTGCTTTTAATCTGTCACAGCAGGCGGAGAGACTGGGAGACAGACAGACAGGAAGATGCTGCATGTCAAAGCTGTCTGCAAAGTTTTGCTTATTCATCAGCGTGTGTTGAGTAGTATGACTTTGAAAACTAATTTTGTTACTCCAGGTAAATCGATACACTTAACTAGGTGCGCTCTCCGGAGAAGAAAAGACTTTTTTTTCCTAGCGAGTCATTTAAAACCCCTTTTTGTTCTGCCTGACAGCCTTCATTGTCTCCCTTTATTGGTTTCAGTCAAATACTTGTTCCCAAGCTGGTATTGTCTGGATTCTGGCCTCACGGGGTAATTACTGAATGTTTGTTTTTCACTGGCAACACCAGAGAGGATGAAAGGCGTGACAGTTATTGTCGGACTTTAATTCATGTCAGGACAGCCAGAAACTCTACTGCACACAGTATATATTTTTAGATCATCACATAACTTTCAACAGACACCCCCTCTTGGCTTCATTAGCCACTCCTGCCTCATTTCCAGTCCAGTCTTCAATCATCCAGCTCATTAACAGGCTCATAGCTCACACAGCAGCAACAAGAGTTCCTCACTTTGCGGGATCAATGGATATACTCATGTTAACAGCATTTTTAAGTGAACTGCCCTTGCAAGAGATGCGGCTGGGTCAATATTTAATTTCAGAAGCGAAATAACCACCCAGCTGCATATTAGCAATAGAACAACT